>OX451741.1:1397147366-1397638149 GCA_948472305.1 Vicia faba
TCAATTAAAAGTTATGAAAAGTAATATATTCATTTGTGAGAATTTGCACTGCAGTTGTTTACACTGGTGCAAAATAAGTATGCATGCAACAACAATTTTCAGTTTTGTCACGAAGCAGAATTTTGTGTAGTTTCACGTCGAACAAAATGAATGTTTCATGTAGTTACTGCAGGTTTAACACTTGTTCTTCTTCCAGCAATCACATTTGTAATAGCAGCTTTTGTAGGGTAATTACCACACTCACTTCTATATCTTGCTTCAGTTGCAGAATCTGTTTCTTCTAATTTGAGATTTAATGCATTACAGATTAATGGAGAAGTGGTTGAAGTAAATGTTTGTTTTTGAGAGTTGGAAAGTTGCAGGAGACAAGATAGTCCCACAATGATTTGTAATCAATAGACATTAGTGTTTATAACCAAGTCACACACGTAGTCCAATGAATTGATTTAGATGGCGATTATCCCGATAGATTTGGCGAAGACATATCTATAACAATTGGTAGAAGGCGCAATAACATATGCACATTATTTATTTTTCTTCAGATGCATTGCTAAGAATTTCAAGAAAGAAAGGTTGTGTTGAAAGTAGAAAGAAGACCAATGAGACAACGTGATAAAGTAGCTTTTACACTGAGTTGGAAATTTTACTTTAAAGTAAAAATCAACTCTAACAATAATTACTTTACTTTAAACCAACTTTTAAAGTAAAAATCACTCTAACATTAATTACCTTACTTTAAACTCAATTGTAACTCAGTCAATTTGGTAAAAATAATTCCATTCAAAATCACATTAATAGAGCAGTCTCCCAAACAAACAATATCCCATGGGAGTTTTTACCTTTATTTCGTCTACTCCCCTTGTTCCTAGTCTTGTGTCAACATCACATAATAAGCTACATATGAGATCCCTAGCTTCAGCTGATATCTTGGGTTCTTCGGGGAATTTCAGGCATGCTTTCCAATTCAAAATCTGACACAATACAGGAATACCAACTTGGTGGAAATAATTAATTTAGAAGATATAGAAATGACGGAAAATTCAATCAACAGCAATACCTTCCGGCAGGTCATCCTTGGATCATCAGAACAGAATGGAGGATATCCAACAAGCATCTCATACATGATTGCCCCAAGAGACCACCAATCACACTCTATTACATACCCCTTCTTGAGCAAAACTTCAGGATTGATGGATGGATAAGTGTTGTCTGACCAATTGGGTTCTTTCATTTTGGAGAATTTCTCGAAGGCGTTGAGACGGAAATTGAGCATCCAATCTGGTTCTTATTTAAGGGTTGAGATTGACCTAACTGTTTCGTGGGAAAGTCCTTTTGGGATGGTGAAGGAATCGATGTCGATGTTGAAGCCGAATTTTGCGTCGTAGTCGCGGTTGCGGAGGATTTCGCGGATTTTGTCATCGGAGGAGATGTTGCGGGGTTCGTAGCTGACATCGGCGCGGATCTTGAGGGGTTTGGATTTGGGGGTTTTGGGGATTGGGAAGTGGTTGGGGTGGTGGGGGAATTTGGAGAAGGGGGGTTCGCGGCTGTGTTGAGGGTGTAAGGAAGATAGCCTGCCGTTGAGAAGAGAAGCCATGGGGATAGTTTGTTGCGGTGAAGTATGTAAAGAAGATGAATGTGTGAAATATGGAAGAGGATTGAAGTTTCGGGAACTTGTGGTTGTCGTGTGGGTAACACGTTTAAGGATCAAACTATAACTAAATTTTAATCATGTCTGAAGTGAAATAAATGTTAACAAAATATCACAAATCTTTTTCTGATATTTTTACATAGTGGAGAAGCTATTACATCGGTGGATCCTAATAACCGATGTAAGAGTTTTGAACCTATTACATCGGTGGATACTAATACCCGATGCAAGCTTCTTTTTTTGACTTTTTTACATCAGTTTAAACTTCTCCCGATGTAATTGTTTTAATTGATTCTTTAATTTATTTTTATATTAATATCTGTTGTGAAGATATTACATCGGTTTTTAGTTAACCGGTGTAATATGTTACTTTTTTTTATTAATATTTCTACTACCTTGTTTCTTATTTACAAAAATGCCACCGTATTTTTTTCTGAAAACTTTTTACATCGGTGGATGCGTTTGCCCGATGTAATAGGTAGCGAAATATATATTTTTTCTTATTTTTTATATCATTGCAAATAAATACCTGATGTAAAAAGTTTGTTAATTGTATTTTTTACATCATATATTTTGATACCCGGTGTAAAAACCTTTTCTCAAATGTCTTTTTTTTAGTAGTGTCCCGATCCTGCGGAGGTGGTAATCCCAAGATTTTCTCAACGATTGCTGTTGAGGTTAAAGTCACCCAAGGTTCTCTCACCGTTCCTGTTGAGATAGTAACCATCCCTGGTTCATTCATCTTTTGAAGCTCCAGATCCAGCTCCTGTAACCAGTCAGGACACATCTATACAAAGAATCTGAAGACCAGCTCCTGTAACAAGTCAGGTACTCATTTTTCTTTTGCAGGTACGCAAGTTCTCGCTAAGGAATCTCTTACGCGATCAACATCCAGATGGCATCTATAAGCCCATCCACTTTCCAGCATCTCTCAGCATGGCATCTATAAGCCCATCATCCTATCCATCATCTCTCCAAATGGCATCTATAAGCCCATTCCCGTCATCACGTTGCTGATACTCTACTATGCGAGTGCAAATTTCTGGGCACTCTAGTGTTCAATCATCTTCCACCTTCGGATCACGAAAGGCACGCAAGCCAATCTACATCCTCAGGTTTAAGAAGATTGAACAGGGGCAACTGTTGTACCCCAAAATTTGCCCTCCCATGTTTCTCAAAACATTTCAAGAAAAATTCACAAGTCCAACCCGACGCGTCATATTCAGGTATTCTTTCGCCAAGATATCTCTGATAACGTATTCTCAAATTCAGGTTCGGCTCAAGAGTCAATTCTTTAAAGAAGTTATCCGAATGTGTGAGTTTTCTCGAAGAAATATGGTGAAAAAGTGTGCTGAAAGTGTAGTTTTTACGCGCTAAAAAATTCATAACTTGAATATCGTGGCTCGTTTTGAACCTGTTCCGGTGGCCAAAATTCCGTCTTGACATTATCTACGTTTTCATCTCTCACGGATGGAAGCCAATTTCGATCAGAAGGTCTTCAAAAATGTGGATTTATCAAGTATTTTCGTGCAGAAAATTTGTGACAGAAGTTTATTTGCGTCATGTTCAAAAAATCATAACTTGGTCGATTTTCATCGTATCGAGCTGGTTCTGCCGCCAAAATTTCACAAATTGAGTTGACTACATTTTCACAGAAGGTATTGAGTTCAAACGGTATTCAAAAGGCCTTCGTTTTTTACTCAGAGTGCGTGACACGCTGAAAATCCTGAATGCTGAATATTATTTCATCTGAGCCGAAACTTCGAAAATTCATAACTCGGTCAATTTTTATCGGATTGGGCTCATATTTTTACACAAGGTCCTTGACTTATAGATATACAACTTTGCTTCAAAAGTCGAGACCAAATTATGCACCGATCAATACTAGTTTTTTATTGAAGAACGTGTCAGAGTCGACACTGAAGCCCAAAATAAGTTTGTCTGAGCTGAAACTTCAAAAATTCATAACTAATTCACCGTTTATCCGATTGAGTCGATTTTCGGACAAGAGTTAGTTCTCGATGTCGGCTACATTTTGTTTTCACACTTCAACTTCAAAAAATGCACTTAAGTTCCTGCGATTTAGCCTGGAAAGTGACGAATTCAAGTGAATATTGGAGGCCCAATTGCACATTCAAAGCCCATTTGCTTTACCCTAATTTTCATTATATAATCACCTTCTTTTCACACAAACCAAAAAGAAGAGGAAAAAAGGAGAAGGAGAAGAGAGAAAAAACCTTGCCACAACACTGTTAGAATATCAAACTCTTTCAAGAACCCTAAAACCTTGAAATCCTTATTACAAATCCCTCTCTCACTACAAACAAGCCATCACAGTTACAAACCAACACCTTACTACTTCTTCAGTAAGGGTAAGGCTGACTTGATCTCCGTGATCCAAAAGGCATAAAAGCATTCAGGTCACTAATTTTTCAGTAAGGGTAAGATTGATTTTATCTCCATGATCAAAAGGGTATAATCATTCATACATGCCATATTGTGCCTAAACATTAAATTTCTTCATATATTGGCTTTATTTGCATTTTATGATTTTATTTAATGTGTTCGTGAGATTCAACACTGCAGATTTAGACAGGATCCATGCACGTTCATTTAGGAACGTTGAGGCCAAAAGCCAAAAGGTCAAAAGCCAAAAGCCAAATGGCCAAAAGCCAAAAGCCAAAAGTCAAAAGCCAAATTGCCAAAAGAACAACTTATGCATGACGAGACAGACATCCTGAGAAGATTAAGGAACGTTGAGGCCAGAACACAAATGACTATGAAACTCAATCCAATGGCCAAAGAATGCAGACCACGGTACTCAGGAGTCAATGAACACGCACGTGATGCCAGAAAGTCAAACAAGGCTTTTGTCTAATGGGCCAGATTTCTCACAAAAAACCTCCCTTTGGGTCTGAATACCCCCCATGGTTTGCACATTTTATTTTTTTATTTTCCTTTTTATTCTTTTAATTGTTTTCAATTGTTTTCTTTAATTTCATAAATTAATTTTCATAAGATAAAAAATCAGAAACTAAAATATATTTAATTATTATTATTTCACTATTAATTTATTTTGTAAATAAACTTTAATAAATGTTTAGTAAATTAGGTTTTAAAACTTTAATCTTTTTCTCAATAAATTAAAATATGTAGAAATTAGGTTTTTTAACTTTTTATCACTTCTCTTAATAAATAATTTTTTCTTATTATCATTATTATTAATTACTAATTTATTTTGTAAATAAACATGTAATTAATTAATTAGGGTAAATTATGTTAAACTTGAATATCTTTCATAAATAATTAAAAACACTTTAGAACTAGGATTTTATTTAACTTCTAATTTTAATTAATTTTCTTTATTTTTATTAAATACAAAAAAACATAAAAAAACAATTTCTTTTCTTAATTTAATAATTAATTAACTTTTAATTTCAATTTAATCTTTAAAGGGTCCAACGCCCGCGAACATTCGATTCTAATTTCTTTTCGCGCATTTATACTTATTTACTTCCGTTGCAAATATCATGTAATTGTTCAAGCCGTGTAATAGTCATTAGGAATTTATTTACTTTCTGCATTTTTATTCAAAACGGGTCTTTGTTAATTTGGCAATGTATAGACCCGCGCCTTGTAATAGCGTAGGACTTTATTTTCCGCACTTTAATTTCCGCACTTTTAAACTGCTAAAACTTTGCATGAAAGAATGAATGGCCTAAATTAAAAACAATGTGTAGCTCACCAAATGCATGACAAGATAAAACATAACTGAAAATAATACACAAATTCACACACCACTCTTAGGGTACGCCTCACTGTTGCCTTGCCCTCGAAACATGGTCGTCGAGTATATGACGTTTTAGTAAGTCCTTATGTCCATGATCTATGGCATATGGGTAGCTTCTAAGGTGTCCTACTGTTGCTCTAGTGACCACACTGTCCCTACAAACGAATTGACCCGAATACCTCCAACGGTGGTGCCACCTACCTCTCAATGGTGGGATGGCACTACCTTAAAAGACATTTACACAGACGAATTCCTTAGGGTAGGTAGGTTCTCGTAGATACTTGCTCTAATTTCAAAACAAATCAAATATACTTTTCACACCGACACCTTTTCAAAAAGCTTTCGAAAGCAACTTTTCAAACACTCTTGAGGACTGATACAAGAGTTGAACTGGAATTTTCAAAGAAACTTTTTAAAACCCACAATTGAAAAGCAAACAAACTATTTTGAAAACACAATGAGCAAGTATCTAAGAGCCCATGGATAACCATGGATAGAAAGGATGCTAACACTTTCCCTTTCTATAACCTACCTCCCGAACCGAGAGCAATCTCTTTAAGGAATTTTTCTGTGCTTTTGTCCTTCCCATTTGGAGAAAATAAAAGACGGTGGCGACTTTTGCTTCCGCGACATTTCGCGAACCAGCGTTAAACAGTCAGTTCCAGATCCACCGATTACACTAACCAATTCGTGTTAAGCCTTTTTTGTGCATAAAATCCTAGATTTGAACCAAATATGGAAAGTTCTTCAATGATGGTCAACCAAATCTCCAAATTTCAATACACCAAGATATAAGCCCAAAATTAAACCTAGACTGATTGCCATATACATATGCAAGGAGGCTAAACCTAATTCACGACCTAGACATTGCTAAAACGGCCAGAGCAAAAGTGGAAAATTGTTAAAAAAGTGTGAGATCAAGAACAAGGTAGGAGGCGTTTTCAGACAAAAATAAGAACGTGACCTTCTTCCTTGCTGTCCACTGAACCTAAAGAGATCATTACCACGTCCAAAGACCATCTATACAGCACTGTAAGTCTTCACAAACTCGCCCCTGAACACGAAATCTAAGCTCTCTATTCTTGCATTTTTTTCTCAAAAACGTTAGCATATTCATACTCCTTGCTTGATTTCTAACGTAATGGCAATATTCAATTTCGTTTTTAGGCTTCATTTGATGATACCCGCGCCTAGGGTTTGTGTGTGTTGTTTTTAGGCATTTTGTTTTCAGGTGAAATCAGAACAAATCATGAGCATGGATGGACTTAGGAGATGGAGACGAGACCGACCATGGTCTTGGAATGGGTTTTCATGGCCTAGGGACGATTTTAAGAAAAGCCTACGAAACTACCTGCGGATAAAAATCCGCAGGTAAATAACCAGTAATTTTGATGAAGAAGACGATGATGCGTCACAGTGTGATTGGCCCATTCAAAATTAAACCGCGTTTTTTTGTTTTGCTAACCTATTAATTGATTTCTGAATATTATATTTAGTCCTTATTGCACTGACAGATAAACAAGGCAGTTGGATTGGTTGAGGCGCACATGTATAGTCCCTTGGGACCTGGGTTCGAACCCCAGGTCCCCCCAAAACTATTATTTGTTATTTTTCTTCACCTAATCCTGTGCAGGTTTTCAAATGATATCTATCATGTTCTTTCTAATCCCAGGCGCCAAGTGGCCACCCTCACAAGATCTGATGGCCCTGAGATGAGTGACCATCATACTCCTGGTCAATGAGCACGCAGCCAATCAGGAAAAGTCAATGGACTGAGCTCTTATTGGGCTTAAGGATTGCTAATCCACCTCCTTCTGGGCCCAAAACCCCTTTGGTTCATTCCTTTTTCTTTTTATTTTATATTTTCTAGTTTATTTATTAATTATTTTTTCTAATTATTATTATTATCACTAAAATTAACATAATTAATTTTTCACAATAAAAATTCAGAAAACTAAAAAATGTAAATATTTTATTTATTATTATTAATTTCACTTTAGTTTAATTATTTTGTAAATAAACACTAACTTAAATTAATTTAGTTTAATTAGGTTTAATTTTAATTTTCTTTTACAATAAATAAAAATGAATTAGATTTAGGGTTTTTCTTTTGACACTTTTAATTTCTTTTTTTATTTTTATTTTATTAAAAACATAAAACCACAAAAATACTTTTTCTTTTAATTAATTAATTAATTAATTAATTAGTTATTAGGTTTAATATTTCATTAATTGCAAAAAAGGACAAATTCAATTCTTTTCTCAAAAAGGGTCAAAACCCTAAGGACGTCCCGATTCAATTCTTTCGCGCGCATATTTAATTTTAATTATTATTTTTGATTATATTTGATGTAACTGTTTCCGAGGATGTAATAGTTAATTAGGCTTTTATCGCTTTCTTTTATTTTCTCGCATTTATTTTCCAAACGGGTTATGTTTTTGGCGATGTATATACCCGCGCCTTGTAATAGCATAGATTCAACTTTCCGCAATTTATTTTCCGCACTCTTAACTGTTAATGTGCATGACAAGACTTGTATGACAAATAAAATCAACCCGTAGCTCACAAATACATGTGCAAAGATAAAATGAACTGAACTTAACACACATGTACATGCCACCCCTAAGGTACGCCTCACTTGGTTGCCTCGAGGTGGTCATCAAGTATAGGGTGTTTTAGAGGTCACCCTCCTGTCTAAAGATCCAGTTGCCTCGAAACGGTTGCCTCGGATAAAAAGGATCTAGGACGTTAGGGTTACCGCTAAGGCGTCCTACTATTGCTTTGGTGACCACATTGTCCCTATAATCGAATTGACCCGAATAACTCCAACGACGGTGCTACCTACTTCTCAATAGTGGGATAGTACTGTCTAAAGGACTCTTACACAGCCTAATTCCTTAGAGTAGGTAGATTTCTCCTGGGTACTTGCTTTTTCAAAAGAACAAAAACATCTTTTCGCACCTACACTTTCAAAAAGTTTTCAAACAAATACTTCATACACTCTTGAGGACTGATACAAAAGTTACCTAGAAGTTTTCAAAACGAAAATTTTTCAAAACCCACATACACTTGAAAAGCAAACAATTTTTGAAAACATAATGAGCAAGTACCTAAGAGCCCGTGGATAACCACGGATAGAAAGGGTGCTAACACCTTCCCTTTCTATAAATCTACCTCCCGAACCGAGAGACATCTCGAAAAAGGAATTTTGCTGTGATTTTGTCCTTTCCATGTTGGAGAACATAAAAGACGGTGGCGACTCTTGCTTACCGCGACATTTCGCGAACCAGCTTTAAAACAGTCAGTTCTATTTCCACCGATCACACAACGGTATACTACGTTGAAGACCAGACAGTTCCTAGATCTTGATGAAGATGTTTCCCAACGTCATAGTGTGGACGAGTGATATAACCTCAAAGGTATACTACGTTGAGCACTACTCAGTTCCTAGATCTTGATGTTTTCCTCCATCATAGTGTGGACGAGTTCTCTAATTTCAACGGTATACTACGTTGAAGACCAGACAATTCCTAGATCTTGATGAAGATGTTTCCCAACGTCATAGTTTGGACAAGTTCTATAACCTCAACGGTATACTACGTTGGGCACTAGTCAGTTCCTAGATCTTGATGTTTTCCTCCGTCATAGTGTGGACGAGTTCTCTAATTTCAACGGTATACTACGTTGAAGACCAGACAGTTCCTAGATCTTGATGAAGATGTTTCCCTACGTCATAGTGTGGACGAGTGTTATAACCTCAACGGTATACTATGTTGAGCACTAGTCAGTTCCTAGATCTTGATGTTTTCCTCCGTCATAGTGTGGACGAGTTCTCTAATTTCAACGGTATACTATGTTGAAGACCAGACAGTTCCTAGATCTTGATGAAGATGTTTCCCTATGTCATAGTGTGGACGAGTGCTATAACCTCAACGGTATACTACATTGAGCACTAGTCAGTTCCTAGATCTTGATGTTTTCCTCCGTCATAGTGTGGACGAGTTCTCTAATTTCAACGGTATACTACGTTGAAGACCAGACAGTTCCTAGATCTTGATGAAGATGTTTCCTAACGTCATAGTGTGGACGAGTGCTATAACCTCAACGGTATACTACGTTGAGCACTAGTCAGTTCCTAGATCTTGATGTTTTCCTCCGTCATAGTGTGGACGAGTTCTCTAATTTCAACCGTATACTACGTTGAAGACCAGACAGTTCCTAGATCTTGATGAAGATTTTTCCCTATGTCATAGTGTGGACGAGTGTTATAACCTCAACGGTATACTATGTTGAACACTAGTCAACTCCTAGATCTTGATGTTTTCCTCCGTCATAGTGTGGACGAGTTCTCTAATTTCAACGGTATACTACGTTGAAGACCAGACAGTTCCTAGATCTTGATGAAGATGTTTCCCTACGTCACAGTGTGGATGAGTGCTATAACCTCAATGGTATACTACGTTGAGCACTAGTCAGTTCCTATATCTTGATGTTTTCCTCCATCATAGTGTGGACGAGTTCTCTAATTTCAACGGTATACTACGTTGAAGACCAGACAGTTCCTAGATCTTGATGAAGATGTTTCCCTATGTCATAGTGTGGACGAGTGTTATAACCTCAACGGTATACTATGTTGAACACTAGTCAACTCCTAGATCTTGATGTTTTCCTCCGTCATAGTGTGGACGAGTTCTCTAATTTCAACGGTATACTACGTTGAAGACCAGACAGTTCCTAGATATTGATGAAGATGTTTTCCCCCAATTGAATTATGGACAAGTTCTTAAGACTCAGCCGAGGCATTCTCTCAGCTGAAGTACAGGCAAGTTCCTAAATCTTAACAAAAGTTAGACTTCCCCAGCGGAATCTTCTACAACAACAGGTATGTAAGTTCTCGCTAAGGAATCTCTTATGCGATCGACACTCCTGCAGATGGCATCTGTAAGCCCATCCTCCTACCAACAATCTCCAAATGGCATCTGTAAGCCCATTCCCGACATCACAATGCTGATACTATACCATGCGAGTGCATATTTCTGGGCACTCTAGTGTTCAATTATCTTCCACCTTCGGATCACGAAAGGCTCAAAAGCCAATCTATATCCTCAGGTTTAAGAAAATTGAACAGGGGCAACTGTTGTACCCAAAAATTTTCCCTCCCATATTTCTCAAGACATGTCAAGAATAATCTCCAAGTGGCTCAAGATTGCTCAAGAGTTGGACAGTCAAAATCACCTCCTAAGGCAGTCAATTCAAAAATTAGGGTTTTGTGTTGCATCAAGGTACTTGCATCCAAATGGCCTCAAGTGCTCCCCAATGTCCTAATATTCTCTTAAGTTCATCCATGTAAAATTTCAAGCCTTGCAGAGGAAGTTTGGCCAGTCAATTGCTCAAGAAGCCCAAAAGTCGACTATGCTAGGGCAAAAGTCAACTGTGTCCCAAATACAGTCAAACTTCAAGATTTTTTGTCAAAATTCTCCTTTTTTAGGATAATTCATCATTTGATCAAGGGTTGATCATGATTCATCAAGGATTTCTCAAGATTCATCAAGATTCAAAAGTTGCTAAATTAGGGTTTTATAGGAAAAGTCAACTCAACTTTGACCAAGAATAACTTTCTCATACTTTATGAGAAATGACCCATACAAAGCTCATTTTGAAGAGGATGCAATTTCCTACAATCCATCTTCATACCCCAAGATCAAGAAATGCGCTCACAAGAAGTTACAAATTTGGACATTATAGGTCATTTTTGAAAGTCAACAAAAACACCTTTTTTACAAAGCTTATAACTTTATAATGTAATATCAAAATGAGATGAGACCAAAAGGGTTGGTTAGAGGACATCTCAAGGTTTCTAAAAAGTCCAAGAACACCTCCAAAAGTTTAAAATTGAAGAAGTTATGCATGGTTGGAGTTGGGCATTTTTCTAAAATTGCCAAACGTCAACTATCCCCAAAACTTCAAATTTTGCCAAATGGGCCCACTTTTTTCCACTTGATTTGATCATGTCACACCACACACGTGTCCTATCTTCAGTTTCATGTCCATTCATTAATTTTTCTATTTTATTTGATTTTTATTGAATTAATTCATTTTAAATCAATATTAATTCAAATAAAATCCAAAAATTGATGGAATAAGATCTTTTTGATCATTACAGGTTTTAATTATCATGATACACCCAATCAAATTCGTGCCAAGCCATATCATGCACAAAATATTTGATTTGGAACAATTTTGGAAGCTTTGTTAATGGTGACAAATCATATCTTCAATCTTCAATGCACATGGATTCAAGCCCAAAGATTTAACCTAATTCATTCCAATATACTCACACAAGCTAGAGACATACAAAACACGACCTGAAGCTGCCCAAAATCAAGAAACAAAACTTGGAAAAAAGCTTGAAAAACTTGAAACGGAAATCATACTTAAAGGCTAATTCAAGGCAAACTCTCAACGTAGCTTCCTTGCCTGACGTCCACTAAAGCCAAAGGAATCAAAACCAAGCCTTGAAACGTCACCAAACTCACTGTAAGTCGTCCTAAAAGTCACTTTGAACATGAAATCGTGACTCCATATTCTGGCACCTTTTGGACAAATCGTTTGTATAATCATGCTTATAATTCAATTTCCAATCATTCTGCATTATTCAATTGGATTTTTGTAGCCTATATCACCCTACCCGAACCTAGGGTTTTGGAGGTTTGCATTTGGGTTTTTGTTTTGCAGGAAAAATTAGGACGAATAATGGCCATGGTTGTGTTCAGGGCAGAGAGACGAACACGATGATGGTCTTAGTTTGCATTTACATGGCCTGGAAATCGTTTTAGGATGATCCCACGAATCTTGCTGCGGATAAAAATTCGCAGGTAAGAAAACCAGGGTTTTGTTGAAGAAGACGACCAGGTGTCTTCCCCCCATTGGCCGTTTTAAATTTCGCGCTTGTTTTTTTTTGTTTGGAGGCATAATATCTGTTTTTGCTATATGTTAATTATTACCTAATCCCTTGAAAAAAGAAACAAGGTGGTGTGGTGGTTAGTGCGCTTGTACATTGTCTCATGGGACCTGGGTTCGAATCCCAAGTCCCCCAAAAACTTTGTGTCATTTTGATTCAGGTATTCCAGTATGCATTCAAGTGCGTAGGCCCATCATACTCCCTCAGATCCCAAGCGCCAGATGGCCTTCAGGCCAAATCTGATGGTCATAAGATGATGTACACCATACACGCCAGTCAACGTGCCACACAGAAGCAGAAAAGTCATACAGGCTTGACGTAAATGGGCCCAAACAAATGCTATTCTCACCCTCCAAAGCTGGCCCAAACCCCTTGGTTATTCTTTTCTTTTATTCATTTTGTCTATTTATTTACTAATTATTTTTATTGTTTAATTAACCAATTAATTATTTTTCTCATAAAATCAGAAAACAAAAAATATTATTTTTATTAATTTCATTATTTTATTTTTGTAAATAAATATTAATTAATTAAATTAGTTTTAAATAGGTTTAAACATTTAATATTTTTGCAATAAATTAAAATCAATTTAGAATACTAGGTTTTACTAACTTTTAATTATTTATTTTATTTCTTTAAATGTAAAAAATCCAAAAATATTCTCATTAATTAATTAATTTAATTATTAACTTAGATTTAATTTCCATAATTTCAAAAATAACAAAAAAATCTCTTTCTTTCAAAAAGGGGGTCAAAACCCTAAAAAATGCACCGACTTAATTTTCTCGCACGCGATCCATATTTCCATATTATTGTAATTGCTTACGGTATGTAATAGCTTTTAATTAGGACTTTAATTATTTATCGCTTTATTTTACTTTCCGCAATTTAAATTAAAGGGTTTGTTTTTGGCGATGTAAATACCCGACGCCTCGTAATAGTTTAGATTTAATTTCCGCAATTTAAATTCCGCAACTATATATTGTTAGATGTTTGATAATAGGGAATGCATGACAAGATCAAATGTATGAACTTAAAATCAACATAGCTCACCCATGACATGTACAAAGATAATATAACCAAAATAACACACTCGCACATGCGCACTCTTAGGGTACACCTCACTTGGTTGCCTTCGAACGTGGTCATTGAGTATAGGAAGTTTTAGAGGTCGCCCTCTTGTCCAAAGATCATAAGTTGCCTCGAAACGGTTGCCTCAGATAAAATGATCTAAGACATTAGGGTTACCGCTAAGGCGTCCTAACATTGCTTTAGTGACCACACGTCCCTTAATCAAATTGACCCTAAAACTCCAATGACGGTGCTACCTACTCATCAATAGTGGGCTAGCATTGTCTAAAGGACATTAGCACAATTTAATTCCATTTTCGAGTAGGTAGATGGTTCTTAAGTACTTGCTCATTCTAAAACAAAACAAAACTTTTCGCACTTACACTCTCTTCAAAACAAAAACTCTTTTCAAACCTACAAACACAAAGAAAAGCAAATTTTGAAAACACAATGAGCAAGTACCTAAGAGCCCGTGGATAACCACGGATAGAAAGGGTGGTAACACCTTTCCTTTCTATAATCTACCTCCCGAACCCGAGAAACATCTTGAAAAAGGAATTTTTCTGTGCTTTTTTCCTTTCCTTGTTGGATAAAATAAAAGATGGTGGCGACTCTTGCTCATCGCGACATTTTGCGAAAACAAACGCAAAACGCGAACCGGCATTCCAAAAAA
This sequence comes from Vicia faba, assembly GCA_948472305.1. Classification (NCBI taxonomy): domain Eukaryota; kingdom Viridiplantae; phylum Streptophyta; class Magnoliopsida; order Fabales; family Fabaceae; genus Vicia; species Vicia faba. The sequence goes on from OX451741.1 coordinate 1,397,161,511, forward strand.
CAGTCAGTTCTATTCCCACCGATCACAGTATACATGCAAGCTTTGGCCCGTGGTCAGGAAATTCTTCGAGAAGGAAGATAATTAATTGAAGACTCAGATGAGCTATATCATGGAAGCTCTAATGATGATGTGAAAAATCTTGCATTTACTGCCGTAACAGGTTCTCTCTTCTCCTCATCTTTTGGGAATTGCTTTCAACCATGGAGTGCTACATAATCTTGAGTTCTTGGTACATCTTATTAGCAGATGGTTCCAATTTACTATGGGATCTTATATCAATGCTCGTTCCTGTTGACCAATGTTAGATGTGGTTGCCACACCGGGGGAATCCGACTATTCAATTAGGGGCACTCTTCATAAGTTTGCGTTCCCTGATCTGTTCAACAGCAGTCAGTCTTTATTCCCCTAGTGAATTCACGAAAAAAAAGCTTTTAAGAAAAGACAGAAGAATCCTAATGAGCATGTTGATGCGATCCCAATGCATTACATCCTATTATTTCAAGCTTTGATCTTTGGGATCTTCCTCCAACAAACATCTCTTCTGATTGTGATACACATGCTAGATGTTTCCCTCTATTCTAGGGAACCCGATTTTGATATTGAAAACTGCAAAGGGGTTGAAATATAAGCACCTGTCTGGCGTATCTTCCAAAAGTCCAATTCCTATTTGGCCAACTATTGGATTCTTTCTCACCAGTTGGATGCCTCTGTTGTTCTGATAGAAGATGAACTGTATTATCTCTTTGTGGCGTAATATGCTTGGTGATGCAGTTCATACCAATTCGCTTGGTAAAGCATTCATTCGTTCTCCTAAAAGAATCTTCTATGCATATTATTATGGGGCACCTGGCCATTCGATTGAAGATGGTATGTCATCCAGAGACAAGGTCCAAGATGGAACCAATCCAAAGATTGTTGTGTTCACATCAAATCAGAAGGAGTTTTCTCTCGCCCATTTAAGCATGAAAATTATAGAAAGTCTCCATAATCAAGAAATCCATATAGAGTCAAGTCTCCTCAACGATGGCAATCATTGGTATCTTTATTGCATTTTCATTTGCATTCTTGCTTGTTTGTTTAAACATTACTTGCATGTAGAAACCTGTCTATTTTTGAATGAAAATCTTAATGAAATAAGTATGCTTGTCTTGAAGTGTTCCTTTCGTTTTTATTCATCCATTCGTTATCACTCTTTAAATGTTTTACTTGCAAATTGATGCCAAGTTTCTAAGTCTTATGCTTAGGTAAATATTGGAAGGAGGATGACGATAATCCAAAAATGCAAAAACATTTGGTTGGTACGCTTTTGAGTAAGACCATGTTGACGATGTACATGTCTTGTTTCTATTCCTAAACACCGGAGATATAAGGGAGATAGTCCCTCGTTAACCCCTCTGAGCCTTCGAAGTAGGAGTTTCTTTTCTGTTCAGAAAAAACCCTCATTTTAACCTTGGGGCGGGTAGAGTTCAGTCAATCTGATCAAGCGTTCAAAACTCATCAAGAGTGTGCATCCAAGGATACAACAATGGTTATCCATCAAAAGGTTGAGGAAAGTCAAAACCATAACGGTTAACCCTCATCTATTAGCAACATGTGTCAATTAACGATATCCTAATGGGTATCTCTCACAAATTAAGAAGCCGAGATCGGATGGCGATACAACAATGGTTATCCCTCATCTACCAAAGACTCAGACAGTCACGATCATCCAACAAATCAGAGATGGTGTAAAGATCAGTGACTTGTTCAAAAACGAAAAAGTATGAATAAGAAAGAAACAAAAAGCCCCGCTAAGTCGAAACTTTAAAACAAGTCGCTTAGGCAAAAGTTGGGGTATCCCGTTGGACTTCCAAATTAAAATTCAAAAGAACTTATCCAGGCAAAAGCAAGAAAGAAATTGAAAAGCCTAAAAGGTGAGAAAGGGATTACCAATGAGAATCCTCATCAAAAGAACAAGCTTGTGTGATCAGACACCAAAATCAGAAGTTAGTGATTGTCGTGTCCAAGAGACCTCAGTGGTTCCTCGACCACCATAAACTCTTCTCGGTAGATGAATGCTTGTATCGGGTCAACTGAACATAGAAATGGAGAACATCATAGAGAATGGGTGGTCACCAAATAACTTTAAGCCTTAAATCATTTTTTCTAAAACTGTGAACCAGACCACGTTACAGCCCATAAAAGTCCTAACTGAAGCATGGGTCAATTTAAAAGCGTGTTACAACGAGATAGCGTTTAACTGACTCCTAAGAGGTATATTTAAACATCTGTATTGGCATCATATGCTTGCATTATCTTTCATAAAAAAATAATTTGCAAATTGACTCGTTCACGATAGAGTTGTGACATCATTTCACTCAAAGTTTTTTCAAACTTCAAGACTTACATACGTGTTGCATTAGAATTATCATTCTCATAATAAAAATTCTTCTGCATACAAAACAACTGATTGACATCAATTAAGTTTACACAATGAATAATCGGCAAAGAGCTCAATCTTATCAGAGGAGATAGGCTTGAATACTCTGTTGGAGTAAGAGTCAATTGTCATAAGAGAAATGACTTATCCAGGGGCATGTTAACCAGTTATTCTGTCAAGAGAAAGCATCTTGGTGCTTCACATTTTGAGTACCCTTTAGGGACGAAGTTAGAAGATTCCGCCAATCTTGGGCAATCAAGTCGAGAGTCGATCTCTCCAAGGTCAGCCAAATCTGGGGAGTTCCCTCAAAGCTATCAATAAGAGGCTATCACTTCAATAAATCTATCCAAGTTGCCGTTAATCAGGGGCTATCATATCGACAAATCTATTCATAATTCATTCAACCCGGGGCAGTTACGTCGAGATTCGACAAATCTCTCCAAGAAGCTGTATTCAAGAGCAGTTTATTTCGTGATTCAAGAGATTGGGGCAGGCCACCTCATATTGTATGGTGGCACAAATATTTTGATCTTCTATTCAGCATATATTCTTTCAGAAATCCCAGACAGTGGCATTCCTCGTCTGTACTTACAAAGTTGCTCAAGTCAATTATGTTGTACGAGACGAATCAAGCTAAAAGCGTCATAGCGGTCACCCTGACCTAGCCAGCGCATGAAGCTGCCTTCATCTACTACAGACAATTTCAAACCTGATTACCCAAGTGAATTCAGAAAGTTCAGAGGTGTCGTTTGACTCAGCATGCGCAAGTGCATCCCTAGTGGAGTTAATCAAGTGCATCCCCAATGGATTTAATCAAGTGCATCCTTAATGGAGCTAAACTGAGGAATCCACCAAGCTAAACCAGGGCATTCGTAGGCGTCCATGCCCATCTTTTATCCCCAAGTGATTTAAGAAGTAACTCCCCAGTGTGGCGTAAACTTGGGGCATGTATCCGAAGAGATTCACATGGTGTTCAGTATCCATTCTTTGGTGTATTCAGTTCTACCATCCTATCAATGGTTCAGGGTGTATGAAAGTATGGCCAGATTATCTCTTCCACAGAAACATAATTCAGAATTCAGCAGCGTACCTAAAGACTCACTTCGTCAGCAATTCAATCTTCAGTAGAGTCATCAATAATCTGCAGTATCACGAGCTCCCCAGTGCAAATTCTTATCAATATCCCCAGTGATCCTCGGTATTGTAGGTTTCTAGCGCTGATATGTATTGGCATCCCCAGGGATGAGCAAAAACTCCTAACGAGCCTTCACTTATACCCATGAAGTCTATTCCTTTGCATTGTATATAATTATCATTGGATAACATTACATCCTCAGAAGCGCGTAGCCGATCCATCAGAATGGATCTTTGCAACAAAAGAAATTCAAACATGCATATGAAGCATAAGCCAGACCAGGTACCTTACACGAAAGACATGAATCATTCAAGGACAACAATACATCCCCACAAGAGGGTATCGCTTCCAAAATCCCAAGTCTGTGACCTTCACCTTCACAATTCCCAATAAAATCAATACACCTTGTCATTCTAAACTCCAGTTCTCGTCTGGTAGTCAGTTCTCGTCTGGCGATCAATCCTAAACCAAGTTTTCGTCTGGTAGTCAGTTCCCTTCTGACGATCAATTCAAAACCCAGTTCTCGTCTGTGTTAACTCGTAAACACTCGTCCGTGTCAGTCATCCAAACACTCTTCCGTGTTAACCCTTCCTTGATACCCGTCCATATATTCTTTCGATACTCGTCAGTTTCAATTCAAACACTTGTCTGCTATATTGTCCTTGTATTGGTGTCATGCTACGTTATAAGTCTAGTCTCTTCCTTGTATTGGCATCATGTTACGTTACAAGTCCGATCTCTTCCTTGTATTGGCATCACACTACGCTACAAGTTTGATCTCTTCCTTGTATTAGCATTGTGCTACATTACAAGTCTAATCTCTTCCTTGTATTGGTATCACACTATGTTACAAGTCTGATCTCTTCTTTGTATTGGCATCACGCTACGTTACAAGTTCGATCTCTTCCTTGTATTGGCATCACCATATGTTACAAGTCTGGTCTCTTCCTTGTATTGGAATCACGCTACGTTACAAGTCCAATCTCTTCCTTGTATTGGCATCATGCTACTTTACAAGTCCAATCTCTTCCTTGTATTGGCATCACGTTACGTTACAAGTTCGATCTCTTCCTTGTATTGGCATCACGCTACATTACAAGTCTGATCTCTTACTTTTATTGGCATCAGGCTACGTTACAAGTCTGATCTCTTCCTTGTATTGGCATCACACTACGTTACAAGTCCGATCTCTTCCTTGTACTGGCATCACACTATGTTACAAGTCCGGTCTTTTCCTTGTATTAGCATCATGATATGTTACAAGTCAGATCTCTTCCTTGTATTGGCATTATGCTACGTTACAAGTCCGATCTCTTCCTTGTATTGGTATCACGCTATGTTACAAGTCTAATCTCTTCCTTGTATTGGCATCACGCTACGTTACAAGTTCGATCTCTTCCTTGTATTGGCATCATGCTACGTTACAAGCTCGATCTCTTCCTTGTATTGGCATTATGCTACATTACAAGTCTTCTCTGTCCTTGTATTGGCATCATGCTACGTTAAAATTCTGATCTCTTCCTTGTATTGGCATCAAACTACGTTACAAGTGTGATCTCTTCCTTGTGTTTGTGTCACGCTATGTTACAAGTTAGATCTCTTCCTTGTATTGGCATCATGCTATATTACAAGCGTGATCTCTTCCTTGTATTGGCATTACACCATGTTACAAGTCTTATCTGTCCTTGTATTGGCATCATGCTACGTTACAAGTCTGATATCTTCCTTGTATTGGCATCACACTACGTTACAAGTCTGATCTCTTCCTTGTATTGGAATCATGCTACGTTACAAGTCCGATCTCTTCCTTGTATTGGCATCATGCTATGTGTTGTACCCCAAAATTTACCCTCCCATTTTTTATAGAAAACACAACCCTAGGGTTTCTCAGATGTTCAAGCTGGCTCATAAATCGATCAGACAGATTCTCTTATGTGGCAGTAAACCAACAATTAGGTTTTTTCTTGCAATCCTCAGAAGAAAATGAATTCTCAAAAAAAGATTCAATTGGCTTTCACAGGTCTTCATGATTCCTCAGGTTTACTAAAAAAAGACAATGTTGGTTCTCAAGGCATGGTTGTTTGGGACAAGAGACTAAGACTGTCATTTGGGACGACCATGATTTTGATCAAGGTTAACCAGATGATTTGCGTCTTTTAAAACATTTGCTTGGTTAGGAAATGGAATATACAATGCGTGTTTGTTTGGAATGCAGTTACATAGTTATTGGGATTACTTGGAATGTAAGTTACCAGAATGGAGCATTTTGTTTTAAATATCTTGATTGGGAATCTTTAAGAATCAGTTAGGATGCGAAGAGAAAATTACAAGTTATTGTCAGTAAAGGATTTCAATTGACACCAGAACATTTCATAAGATCTTCTCCAATTTCATACATTGTTACAAAATAATTTATTCTTTAAATACTTTAGGTTTTACAACTTATCGTATTTGAAAATGAATTGATACAATTATTGGATACAGTACAAGAATGTTTTTCTCTAAATTACAAAAGAAATCCAAATAAATGTTTAGCCTAGGAGAACTAATATATGCCTAAGTTTGACTGAAGTTCTTTTGCTATCTCCAAAGACCTCCATGCTTGCAGAGTTCTTGCCTCCCATGCTTTGTCGCATCCAATTGTGCTCAATGAAAATAAAAGAAAGAAAATGTGATTAGTACAAGTTATTTGGGCATGAACAAAAATTTCCAAAAAAAATGCTATTCATCATTAAAGTTTGCAAAGTGGAATCAGAATGCCATTATTCATCATAATTTACTTCCTCTATTTGCAAATCACAAGAAGATTATTCTTCTTGGTTCACAAAAAGAAAGAAGAAACAAAAATACCACAAAGTTGTCCAAACAAAAGAAATGCAAGCAAGTTGTCCAAACAAACAAATGCGCAAACTGAAGCAAACAATAGCGCAAATCAAACAAAATTACCCAAACAAATATTGCAAACAAATCCAAACAAATAGAATGCCCAAACAGCAGCGCAAACCAAACAGAATGCCCAAACAACAGCGCAAAATTGGACAAAATGCAAACAACAAACAGCATAAGCTAGAGCAAGCAGCAAAGCAGTAGTATGGCAATATAATAGCTAAGTCAAACAAGCAAAAACTTGTTCAAGAAGCCTAATTCATCATTTTCCATTTTTCATTGCAAACTTTTCAGAATTAGAAAAAAAGGCAAAAGAGCAATTGACTTTCTTAGTGTCATTGAGAGAGAAGAGAGGAAAGAAGTCACCTAGGTTATTGGGATGCACAGTCCTGCTGCCTTGACTGTCACAAGTTACATAGAAGTTGCTAGAAAATAAAACTGTTATCAAAAAGCCAAAAGAACAATATAGTAAAATATTCAAATTCTTTGTTTTCCCACCATTTTGAATAGGAATTCAACAGAAGCAACACCAATATAACAGAAAACAAAACTCTCAAGCAAGAAGAGATAGAAAACATTATATCAAACTCAAAAAATTGAAACAAGTCTCCAATTTTCAAAACTGTCAAAGTCCAAAAACTGTCAAAGTCTCCAACCTTCAAACTGTCAACAAAAAACAAAACCTCAAAAAACAACATAAAGTCTCATACTGATAAACCAGTACAAAAAACTCCAAGCATCTAACCATCATTACCATCAAAACTCTCAAAAGAACCAAACCTGTAACAAAACCTATTAACTCCCAAAAACAAAACCTCAAAGTTTCAAACTGTCAAACAAAGCCAAAACTCATCAAACCTGTCAAACAAAACCAAACCCAAAAAACAAGCATCCAAACTGTCAAAATCCCAAACCTGATAATATCCATAAACCCTAAATCCAAATTGTCAAACACAGTTATCACCTGCTAACCAAAAACCTGTTAAATCATCAAATAACAAAAACCTGTTGAAACATCAACAAATCCAAAACCACAAATCACCAAACCTCCAAAACCAAAAGGCAAACAAACTGTCAAAACCTCAAAGCCACGAATCCAAAACAACATTAAAAAAAAACTGGAACAGGTCTCAAACTGAGACACCATAACTAACAGCAAACCAGTAACACCATTAACCAAATCTGTAACAAAGCTTCACCAACTCAAAAAACAGTGGCCAAGAATCAAACCAATAACATGGTAACTCGAAACACAGTAACATCATCCTAAAACCTCCAAAACCAAAAGTTTCAAACCAAACCAGTAACATCATCAAAGATCCTAAACAAAATCCCAACAAACTCAAAACCATTAACCATCATCATCATCATTCAAACACAGGAAACAAAAGAAATTTACCAGAAAAGCAACGAGTATCATCCTCATTTCCTCACCTCGTGCAACTCCGGCTACCAAGGAGCGCCGCCCTCACCGTCTCGCCTCTCCCTTTCTAAATCACTGAAAGAACTCCAACAGGTATGGATTTTTTGTAATCTCATTTCTCTGCATCTAAGATCATGAGGTTGATTAACAGAAAAACACATAACAAGACAATAATCTATGAATTCGTAAGCTTCACTAATAACAGAACCTTCATCTTTTCAAGAAAAGTCGCTAGAACTCGTTTAGGGAGGCAAGATTAAGGGGCGCTCCGACAATAGAAAGTTGGGGGGGGGGGGAGATCAGAAAGACAAATTTCGGACCTTTTAGGCTTAAATCCGAACTTAGGGTTTTAAAAAAAAAACGCGAATCACGGTGAGATGAGGAGAGATTATATTACTGAATAGGGTGTTTCGGCCATGAGACTAGACAGTGATGGTTAGAGATTTAGAGGTTTCATCAATAGAGATGAAAGGATGATACAGGGATGAACGAAAGAGACAGAGCGGTGCCACTGTGAACAAAGGGTTTCAGAACCCTAATTTTTTCTTTGAACCCCTAATCAACAATTAGACAGAGTTAGAAACTTCGGGCTTGTTTTGTTTGAATCTGCCCCTTAAGCCCACGCGTTTTACTGATACACCCCCTTGGCTTATTTTGTTAACAGCAATAACACCCTTTTCTTTTGGCCTCACCCCTAAACTTCCATAAGCCCATTGTTACTTGTTTTTTTTAATTTCTTTCCTTCCTATATTTTATTTGTTAACAAAATTACTAAATAAAACATAAAATGCATTTTTACTAATTTAAATTAAGTTTTGTAAATTAATTTTTATCATTTTTCTTTTTTATTAAATTTTGTTTTAGATTTAGTCGTTATAATAAAACCCCAAAAATAATAATAGGACTTAGTTTTGTCATTTCTTTAATTTATCTTGTTACTTACATAATTAATAAAACACAAAAATATGAAGATTTTAATTTAATCAATTTTTTAGAATAGGTTTTATCTTTCTCTTTTCATGTAAACACTTAACATTTCATTTCATACTTTGCTGATTTTATCTCATGGATTATCATAGCTTTAATTAAATCGCACAAAAATTCGATTTGGTTGTATTGTTTGATATTCGGACATTTCTATCTCATTTGATTCATCCCCATTTGTAACAATTGTACCCCAATTCCCGAACATTCTGTAATAGCTTAGAATTTCAATTCCCGCAATTTATTGCTTTCTATATACTGTATAGTAATTAGGCGTGTATGATAAGATTCAAAAATCAATCGCTAGATGACCTAATCAAAGAATAAAATAATTTGAAACCGACACACTTTTTCACACGGGCACCTCTAGGGTAACCTCGCTCGTTGCCTCAGAAATACAATCATGTTCCTCAAATATGGGACGCTCTAGCAATGACCCTTCGATAAAAAAGATCGTAGTCCCTCGATGACCCTCGATGTTGCCTTCGATTAAAAAGATCTCGTCCCTTATGAAAATTGCTAAAATGTCTCACAAGTTGCCTTCAATGATTGTAAAATTGACCCGTGCTTGTCCCTTCACATCCAATGGTGGGGCTTCTTACCAAATTAATAGTAAGATAACACCATTAAAAGGAAGAAGAAAAGAACAATTTAAGACCTTTCGAGTAGATAGATTCGCTCTTAGTTACTCGCTTGCTCACAACAAAAACTTTTCAGACCTACACTCTCATTTCAAAACATTTTCAAAAAGAAGAAACGTTTTGTATATGTTCTTATAGAGACGAGAACAATTGCAAAACATCTTTTCAAAACACTTTTCGAAACACAATTCACAAACACATCTTTGAACCACTTTTCAAAACAAAACTTTGTATACGTTCTTATAGAGACAAGAACCATTACAAAGAGATTTTTTTCAAAATACTTTCAAATCCCACACCACAAGCACACAATAAAATGAAAGCAAGTGATCTAAACGAGTAACTAAGAGCCCATGGAAAACCATGGATGAAAAGGGTACTAATACCTTCCCTTTTCATAATCTACCCCCGGAACCCGAGAATAATCTCGAAAGGTCTTTCTTGTGCTTTTTTACCTTTCCTTCTGGATAAAAGAAAAATCGGTGGCGACTCTTGCTAACCGCACAAGTGCGATCGAAACGCAAAACATCTAGTCAGTTCTCCCACCGTATCACAGAACTGGTGACTCTGCTGGGGAATATTATAAAATTGGGGTTACCTTAAGGTTTAGATCACCTTTATTTGCTTATCTTGTTTGCCTTGTTTGCTTTACATTTGGTTCTATTGTTTGGGTTTGAAGCCTCCACCCGGATTTGGGGAAACATAATAGGTAAATAGCAATATGTTGTGGAAACTGTGCGGGGTATACCGACATGGTCTAAGCAATAGCTATGTTAGTGTGACATATTTATGGGTACCAGTAGCCTTTGAGTCAATCAAAGAGAATACGGGGCCGCTGAGTGATGTCATGAAGCACTAACGAACTTCTAGAACCTTTTACTTGACCATCTTGGCCTTTTAGGATGTAGTGAGATGACCGGCTTTGGTGCAGTCCGAAGTTGGTAGATACTCGATACTACACTCATTGAGGGTTAGTTCCTTGGAATATTTTGGTCGCCAGTAAAGAGGCTGAATTGAAACAATGAACAGGGAAACAATCCAGTGATATTGAGCTCCTTAGAACCCGGTTACTATTTCTAGGACATGTTGAGCCAACTAAACTTCAAGAGGGTACTTACCTATGAAACCCCATGCAAGCCTAAACTAAGAACTTGTGTGATTTTCTTGTACATATATACTAGAGCATAACATCATGGACATCATGAAGCATCATATGCATCTACTAACCATTTCAAGGATTTTTGGAAATTCATCTTTGTTCCTGTTTTGTAGGCTATGGATTCACTTCGCAGGAAAACTATCCAGGTCAACCTTGTGAGAATTCCTCCACAACTCAAGGAGCTTGCTTCCAGGATTATTGATAATTCTCCATTCACTAAGACGCACGGTCGTCTACTCAACTTGGTCAACTTCAACACAGAGGAAGACATGATGAAAGTTCTCTTCCAGTTCTTTGACCCTCTACATCACTGCTTCACATTTCCTGACTACCAACTTGTGCCCACTTTGGAGGAATTTTCTCAACCTTTGAGGATTCCTATTCTTAATTAACTACCCTTCAACGGTACGGAAAGAGATCCAAAGCCAGAAGAGATTGCTCAAACCCTACACTTGCACTCATCTGATGTCACAACACATTGGGAAACTAGAAGTGGTGTCAAAGGCTTCTTGGCAAAGTTCTTGTTTGAGAAGGCCCAAAGCTGCTGGAATTCCTTGGACTTACAAGCTTTTGAGGAGATTGTAGCTCTTCTCATCTATGGGATGGTCTTGTTCCCTAAACCTGACCAACTCATAGATGTGAGTGCTGTCAAAATCTTCATGGCTCGCAACCCGGTGCCTACATTGCTTGGAGATATCTTACACTCTTTTCATACTCGTATAATGAGGAAAAGAGGTGTTCTCATGTGTTGCACTCCTCTCCTGGAAAGATGGTTTATTTTTCATCTTCCCCAATCAGTCTTGAAGAATGAGCAAGGTTTGAGGTGGTCACAACGATTGATGACTCTTACACATTCAGATATTCATTGGTGTTCTCGATCCAAAGAGAATGTTATCATCGTCGACCATTATGGGGAATTCCCTAATGTCCCTATACTTGGCATTAGGGGAGGCATCACCTACAACCCCTGCTTGGCTCTAAGACAGTTTGGTTATGCCCGAAGGGATGGCCGATGTAACATGCTGATTCAAGGTTTGGTTTTCGACTTCGACAACGACAACCAAGGACTTCGTCAAAGGTTCATCCGATCTTGGAGGATGCCTAACAAGGTAGACAGTAAGATTTTGGGACATAAGAATTCCATCCCCCTTGAGCCTTACCTCAAGTGGGTATGAACCCGCGCCCAAAGTCTTATGATGCCTTACCCCTCCATTCTCCCAGTGATTATAGAGCCTGTTAAGGAAGGAGAGGTTCCATACATCCTCCTACATCCTGACATGCTGACATCACTCGAAGATCTACAAAGGAGTTGGATACAGCTCAAGGGATAATGCGATACTTTCGAAGCCTAATTCTACGCAAGTGAGAAGAAGGTTTTGGATCTCACTCGGCTACTTCACGAAGAGCAGACTCTCAACACCTACATTGCACCAAAGAGGATGTGCAACGTCTTTTTACCTTAGAATTTTGTATTATTTTTCCCAAGGGGCATTAATGTACTAACAAATTCTATCTTATTAATATGACGTGTGTTTCTTTTTTGTTTAAAACAAATTTGAATTTCTAAATCCTTGAAAGCATTGCATGAATACATATCATTCATCATATGCATAAGCAGGTCTTCACACCAAGTTTCCTCATCTCTCTACTGTTTATTTCAGCAAGATGGATCTAGAAAAAACGATCAAAGACTTACAAGCTCAGAATTCACAATTTCAACAGCTACTCTTGACCTTAGCCAAGGGGTAGGAGGAGCTCAAGACTCTGCTAGAGAAAGAGAAAGAGAAAACGAAGAATAAGCGAGCCGGTGTGGTTGTCATGGGCAGAAGGTTTGAAGGACAAGCCAGACGGACCTTGGAATTCCCATCAACATCTGAAGAGGGGGAAAGAAAAGGTAAAGAGACGACAGTACCATCTGATTCTGAAGCAGAATAAGAAGAGGAAGAGGACTACTCCGAACAACAGTACCCTCTGATCGATGACAAATACAAAAACTTGGAAGAGCGTCTAGCTGCTATGGAAGTGCAGAGAGTACCGGGGATGGGCTTTGAGGAGTTGGGGCTGGTATTTGGAATAGTAATCCCTCCGAAATTTAAGGTGCCACTATTTTCCAAGTACGATGGGGTATCTTGTCCCAAGATGCACCTACGATCTTATGTCAGGAAAATTCAACTGTATTCTGCTGACAAAGATTTATGGGTCCACTTTTTCCAGGACAGTTTGTCAGGAACGCAACTTGATTGGTTCTACCAGTTGGAGAGGTCTGATGTGCATAATTGGGAAGACTTGGCAGACGCCTTCTATAAACAGTATCAATACAACACCGACTTGGCACCAACCCGTACTCAACTCCAGAGTATGGCCATGGTGTCCAATGAGGGATTCAAAGATTATGCCCAAAAGTGGAGGGATTTAGCCGGAAGGGTGCAACCACCTTTATCTGAAAGGGAGCTAGTGGACATGTTTTTGGGAACTCTGTCAGGTCCTTTCTTTAATCACCTGATTGGAAGCTCTTATGCGGGGTTCACTGAGTTGATTTTAACTGGTGAGAGGATAGAAGCAGGCATAAGAAGCGGGAAAATTCAGAAAGACGTGTCTACCTTTGCTGTTGTAAAAAATCCCTTCACAGGAAAGAAGGAAGTGTCGGATGTCTATCAGGGAAGAAACGAGCTCCGATCAACGGTGGGGGCCGTTATTATTCAAAAGTCTGCATCAGACCAGCCAAGAAACAATCAGCCAATAAATGACCAGCCGAGAAATGATCAGCCGAGAAATAACCAGCAAAGGGTGGAAAGGCCTGTAAGGCAATTCACCAAGATAAACATGACTCCAGCTCAAGTCCTACCACATCTCTTAAAGTTGAATCTATCCATGCTAAAAGAGGCCCCTAATCCAATACTGCATCTCCACACTACCATCCGAATGCCTGGTGCGCATACCATTCAGAAAGTCCAGGGCACGACACCAACAATTGTTGGGCTCTGAAGAACAAGATTCAAGATCTGATCGATGCAAAGGAAGTTGAATTTGAAGCTCCTGAGAAACCCAATGTTATCTCCGCTCCAATGCCTAGGCATGGACACAATGCCAGTGCTGTTGAGGAAGACTTATTTGTTGACACCGTGGATGAACTGTTAACTCCTCTCCTAACCATCAAGTTAAATTTGTTAAAAGTTGGGGTGTTCCCAGGTTGTGACCAAGATTGCCATACTTGCCTGTCCTCATCATTTGATTGCCCTCTGTTGAAGAAAGGTATCCAACAACTGGTTGATAATCAGTAAATCTTGTTTGAGAAAGCTCATATTTCACCCATTCCAGTTTCAGAAGTTTCAATAATAACCATATACGCCAATCATTCCAGGGTTCCTAAAAAACCCGTTAGGATTACATCCGCTCCTATGACTGCTCCGTTGAAGATAACAATGCCCGGGCCAACCCCATACAAATCAGATAAAACGGTACCATGGAACTATGGTGGAGAAATCTACTACCATGGTGTCAAACAGATTGAACAGACTACTGATGAAGAGAGTTCTGAAGAAGACAATTCTGACATCAGTAACATTGCCGGAACAAGCAAAATTACCCGCAGTGGGAGAATTTTCTCTCCAGAGATTGCCCCTCCAAAGTCAGTCCCTGGACCCGTGGTCGTTCCGAAGATTACAGTTGTACCAGTGATTACACCTGCAAGTGTACCCTCCAACAATGACAATACAATTCCTATCCCTACTTCCGCTACTGAGAATAAAGGAAAGAATCTTCAAGAGGAGCCTGTCCTGACGAAGGCTCAATCACTAGTTATTCCTGAGACATCCAAGAAGGAGATGGAAGAAATCCAGAGGATCATTAAAAAGAGTGATTATGATGTGGTAGAACAACTGGGGCAGGCCCCCTCCAAAATCTCTATGTTATCATTGTTGCTGTGCTCTGAGGCGCGTGCTAAAGCTTTGGTCAAGTTTCTGAAGACAGCGCACGTACCACAAGAGACGTCTGTGGATCAATTCCAAGAGTGTGTGGCCAGTCTGACAGCTGACAATGGCCTGGGTTTCTCCGATGCTGACTTAACCTCCAAAGGGAGAAAACACAACGACGCACTACATGTCTCGGTGGAGTGTAGGGGGACGACCTTAGCCCATATCTTGGTTGATATTGGATCGTCTTTAAATGTCTTGCCGAAGAAAGCCCTGGATAGGTTGGATTATGAGGGGCTGACTTTAAAACCCAGCAACATAATTGTGAGAGCATTCGATGGCTCTAAAAGGATGGTCCATGGGGAGGTGGACATCCCAATCAAGGTGGGTACCCAGACGTTCAATTCAACATTTTATGTGATGGACATCCGTCCTTCTTACTCTTTCCTGTTGGGACGCCCCTGGATTCACAATTCTGGAGTTGTCACCTCCACTTTGCATCAGATGCTCAAGTACCCCGTCCAAGGGAAAATCATAACTGTTCATGGCGAAGAGGAATACATGATCAGTCATCTGAATTCTTTCCGTTATGTAGAATTGGATGGCGAATTCATCGAAACTACTTTGCAGCATTTTAAAGAGGTAACTCAGGAGATAGCGGCGACCAAGACGGTGTCATATGTACCCACGATTAACAGACCTCTACCTCAGATGTCATCTCTCAAGGATGCAAAAGCAGTGGTTGAAGAGGGAGGAAGTACAGTCTGGGGGCAGCTTCCAGACTTTCCCTATAAATCAGACAAGTTCAGCTTGGGGTTCACCTCAACTGCTCAGAAGGCCGTGCGCCGCGCCCGTGCCGGAGGGCCACCTGTAAAGATCAGTCACCAAGGGGTTAATGCACTAGAGGACGGTGAAGAAGAGGGCAGTTTGGAAGACTGGATATTTCCTACTGTCGGCGGAGGACTGTGCAACTGGGAAGCAAAAGACTTTGTTCCGATTACTTTCGTACCGCAATAATTTATCTTTTCCATTTCTATTGGATCTGTAATAATTCATAAACAATTCGTACTTTTTCAACCTTGTGTCTTACCCGAGGCACAACGGTCCATTTGTAAGGGTTTTTATCTTCATTTCATATGTCATTTTAATGAATCATGGACGCTTTTCATATTAAAACCTTTTGTGCTCATTGTCTTTTTACATTTTGTTGTTTTAAGATGGTTATACCCTTACACACACCCACACTCACAAATGCAGGTACTCTTCTATTCTAGATCCCATGGGTAACAATACTGCTATAACCTTCAGTGACTCTGAAGATCTGATCTACCAATCCGAATACGAAGGTAAGGAAGATTGTGAGGTGCCCGGGGAATTGGCTAGACTTCTACAACAAGAGGAAAGGGCTATTCTGCCTCATGAGGAGTTGTTGGATACAATAAACTTGGGAACTGAGGATGACAAAAAAGAAATCAAAATAGGTGCCAATCTAGATCCGAGTGTCAAGGAGCGCCTAATTCAGCTACTGCATGATTATGTTGAAATCTTCGCCTGGTCATATGAAGACATGCCGGGACTTGATACAGACATTGTGGTACACCGTCTACCCACAAGAGAAGACTATCCACCAGTGAAACAAAAGGTCCGCCGCATGAGACCTGACATGTCTGAGAAGATCAAAGAAGAAGTTATGAAGCAGTTCAATGCTGGATTTCTGGCTGTCACTTGCTACCCTCAATGGGTTGCTAACATTGTGCCCGTGCCTAAGAAGGACGGCAAAGTGAGAATGTGCATGGATTATAGAGATTTAAACAGGGCCAGTCCTAAAGACGACTTTCCACTTCCACACATTGACATCATGGTCGACAATGCAGCCCAACACAAAGTATTTTCTTTCATGGACGGATTCTCAAGCTATAACCAGATCAAAATGGCACCTGAGGACATGGAGAAAACTACTTTTGTTACACAGTGGGGTATGTTCTGCTACAAAGTGATGTCATTTGGACTGAAGAATGTTGGGGCAACCTATCAACGCGCCATGGTAGATTTGTTTCATGATATGATACATTATGAGATAGAGGTCTACGTAGATGACATGATATCTCGATCACAAACTGAAGAAGAACACCTTGATCACTTGCAAAAGTTGTTTGTCAGGTTGAAGGAGTACAAGCTAAGATTGAATCTAAACAAGTGCACATTCGGAGTCCGGTCCGGTAAGCTCTTAGGTTTCATTATCAGCAACAAAGGCATCGAGGTTGATCCTGCCAAAGTCAAAGCGATACAAGAAATACCTGCTCCTCGCACTGAGAAGGAGGTTAGAGGGTTCTTGGGATGCCTAAACTACATTGCTAGGTTCATTTCTCACCTAACATCTACTTGTGAACCAATCTTCAAGCTGTTGAAGAAAGATCAGGTAGTTAGATGGAATGATGACTGTCAAATTGCTTTTGATAAAATCAAGGAGTATTTACAAGAGCCTCATGTCTTAATGCCACCCGTCGAGGGAAGACCGCTAATCATGTATCTGACCATCCTAGAGAATTCAATGGGGTGCGTACTGGGGAAGCATGACGAGTCTGGCCGAAAAGAGCATGTCATTTATTACCTTAGTGTGATCGGTGGATCTGGAACTGACTGTTTAACGCTGGTTCGCGAAATGTCGCGGAAGCAAGAGTCGCCACCGTCTTTTATTTTCTCCAAGTGGAAAGGACAAAAGCACAGAAAAATTCCTTAAAGAGATTGCTCTCGGTTCGGGAGGTAGGTTATAGAAAGGGAAGGTGTTAGCACCCTTTCTATCCATGGTTATCCATGGGCTCTTAGATACTTGCTCACTTGTGTTTTCAAAATTGTTGGTTTGCTTTTCAATTGTGGGTTTTAAAAAGTTTCTTTGAAAATTCCAATTCGACTCTTGTATCGGTCCTCAAGAGTGTTTGAAAAGTTGCTTTCGAAAGCTTTTTGAAAAGGTGTCGGTGTGAAAAGTATTTTCTGAATTTGTTTTGAAATTAGAGCAAGTATCTAGAGTCGTCTACCTACCCTAAGGAATTCGTCTGTGTAAATGTCCTTAAAGTAGTGCCATCCCACCATTGAGAGGTAGGTAGCACCACCGTTGGAGGTGTTCGGGTCAATTCGAGGTTCGGGACATGGTGATCACCAGAGCAATGGGAAGACACCTTAGAAGCTACCCTCATGCCAGGTTCCCGGATCATGAGGACTTACTAAGACATCCTCTACTCGACGATCACCTTTCGAGGCAAGGCAACAGTGAGGCGTACCCTAGGGGTGGTGTGTGATTTGTGTGTCGTTTTCATTTATTTTTGTCTTTTGTCAAAGTGATCTATGCGTTTGTTTTTATTTTATCATTCATTCTTGCATGTCATTATTAATAGTTAAAAATTGCGAGAAATATAAAGTTCCTAAACTATTACAAAGGCGCGGGTCCACATCGCCAAATTTAATCCAGGACCCGATTTGACATAAAATAAAGTAAAGTGCGAGAAATATAAATGTCCGAATTACATGGCTTTGGGAGAATTACATTAATATTTATAAGAAAATAAAATAACGTGCGAAAAGAATAAAAATAGAACGTTTGAGGGCGTTGGACCCTTTTGAAATTAAATTGAATTAAAAATTAATTAAGTATTCAATAAAAGGAAAGAAATGTTTTTTAGTTTTTTTGTATTTATGAAATAAAGAAAATTAAAATTAAAATTAAAAGAAACTCTAATTCTAAGTTTTTTTAATTATTAATGAAAATGTTAAAGTTTAACCTAATTTACTAAATATTTAATGTACATGTTTATTTACAAAAATATTTAATAATTAATAACAATAATAATAAGAAAAAATTATTTATTAAAAAGATGATGAAAAGTTAAAAACCCTAATTTCTACATATTTTAATTTGTTAAGAAAAAGACTTAAGTTTTAAAACCTAATTTAACTAAATTAATTATTTAACATTTATTTACAAAAATATTTAATAAGTAAATTAATTAACATATTCTTAGTTTTTGATTTTCTGGTTTTATATTATAAAAATTAATTCATGAATTTAAAGAAAACAATTAAAACAATTAAAAGAATGAAAAAGGAAAATCAAATAAAAAATAAAAATGATGCAAACCATGGGGGGTGTCTGGCCCTTTTTGGAGGTGAATTGGAGTGGTTTGACCATTTGTGTTCTGGTTGTTAACCATTTGTGTTCTTGCCTCAACGTTTCTTAATCTTCTAGGATGTCTGTCTCGCCATGTATTATTGTCATGCATACGTTTTTCTACTTTGGTCATTTGGCTTTTGGCTTTTGGCTTTTGGCCTTTTGGCCTCAACGTTCCTTAATGAACCTGCATGGGATCCTGTCTAAATCTGCAGTGTTGAATCTCACGAACACATTAAATAAAATCATAAAATGCAAATAAAGCCAATATATGAAGAAATTTAATGTTTAGGCACGATATGACATGTATGAATGATTATATCCTTTTGATCATGGAGATCAAATCAATCTTACCCTTACTGGAAAATTAGTGACCTGAATGCTTTTATGCCTTACTGGAAAATTAGGATCATGGAGATCAAGCCAGCCTTATCCTTACTGAAGAAGTAGTGAGGTGTTGGTTTGTAATGTGATGGCTTGTTTGTAGTGAGAGAGGGATTTGTAATAAGGATTTCAAGGTTTTAAAATTCTTGAAAGAATTTGATATTCTAACAGTGTTGTGGCAAGGTTTTTTCTCTCTTTTTTTTCTCCTCTTTTTCTCCTCTTTCTCCTCTCTGGTTTGTGTGAAAAGAAGGTGATTATATAATGGAAATTAGGGTAAAGAAAATGGGCTTTGAATGTGCAATTGGGCCTCCAATGTTCACTTGAGTTCGTCACTTTCCAGGCTAAATCGTAGGGACTTAAGTGCAATTTTTGAATTTGAAATATGAAGACAAAATGTAGCCGACATCGATAACTAACTCTTGTCCGAAAATCGACTCAATCGGATAAACGGTGAATTAGTTATGAATTTGTGAAGTTTCAGCTCAGACAAACTTATTTTGGGCTCCAGTGTCGACTCTGACACGTTCTTCAATAAAAAACTGGTATTGATCGGTGCATAATTTGGTCACGACTTTTGAAGCAAAGTTGTAGATCTATGAGTCAGTGACCTTGTGTAAAAATATGAGTCCAATCCGATAAAAATTGACCGAGTTATGAATTTTCGAAGTTTCGGCCCAGATGAAATAATATTCAGCATTCAGGATTTTCAGCGTGTCACGCACTCTGAGCAAAAAACGAAGGCCTTTTGAATACCGTTTGAACTCAATACCTTCTGTGAAAATGTAGCCAACTCAATTTGTGAAATTTTTGCGCCGGAACCAGCTCGATACGAGGAAAATCGACCAAGTTATGATTTTCTGAACATGACGCCAATAAACTTCTGTCACAAATTTTCTGTGCGAAAATACTTGATAAATCCACATTTTTGAAGACCTTCTGATCAAAATTGGCTTCCAGCCATGAGAGATGAAAACGTAGATAATGTCAAGACGGAATTTTGGCCACCGGAACGGGTTCAAAACGAGTCACGATCTTCAAGTTATGAATTTTTTTAGCGCGTAAAAACTGCACTTTCAGCACACTTTTTCACCATATTTCTTCAAGAAAACTCGCACATTCGGATACCTTCTTTAAAGAATTGACTCTTGAGCCGAACCTGAATTTGAGAATATGTTATCAGAGATATCTTGGCGAAAGAATACCTGAATATGACGCGCCGGGTTGGACTTGTGAATTTTTCTTGAAATATTTTGAGAAATATGGGAGGGCAAATTTTGGGGTACAACAGTTGCCCCTGTTCAATCTTCTTAGACCTGAGGATGCAGATTGGCTGACGTGCCTTTCGTAATCCGAAGGTGGAAGATGATTGAACACTAGAGTGCCCAGAAATTTGCGCTCACATAGTAGTGTGATGTGGGGAATGGGCTTATAGATGCCATTTGGAGATTGATGGATAGGATGATGGGCTTATAGATGCCATGCTAAGAGATGGTGGAAGGTAGATGGGCTTATAGATGCCATCTGGATGTTGATCGCGTAAGATATTCCTTAGCGAGAACTTGCGTACCTGCAAAAGAGAAAAATGATTACCTGGCCTGTTACAGGAGCTGGTCTTCAAATCATTTGTATAGATGTGTCCTGACTGGTTACAGGAGCTGGATCTGGATCTTCAAAAGGTGATGAATGAACCAGGGATGGTTACTACCTCAACAGGAACGGTGAGAGAACCTTAGGCAACTTCAATCTCAACAGTAATCATTGAGAGAATCTTGGATAACTTCAACTTCAACAATAATCGTTGAGCGAATCTTGGGATGATTACTACCTCTGCAGTATCGGGGAGAGAACCATAGGCGACTACAACCTCAACAGCAATCATTGAGAGAATCTTGGATAACTTCAACCTCAACAGCAATCGTTGAGAGAATCTGGGGATGATTACTACCTCCGAAGTATCGGGGAGAGAACCAAAGGCGACTACAACCTCAACAGCAATCATTGAGAGAATCTTGGATAACTTCAACCTCAATAGCAATCGTTGAGAGAATCTGGGGATGATTACTACCTCCGCAGTATCGGGGAGAGAACCACAGGCGACTACAACCTCAACAGCAATCATTGAGAGAATCTTGGATAACTTCAACCTCAACAGCAATCGTTGAGAGAATCTTGGGATGATTACTACCTCCGCAGTATCGGGGAGAGAACCATAGGCGACTACAACCTCAACAGCAATCATTGAGAGAATCTTGGATATCTTCTACTAAGTCTTTATCAGGAAAATCTGTTTGGGGTCGATTTAGCTGGACTAGAGAAGGCCTTGGACTGGATAAGAAACAGAAAATCTTAGGGTCGATTAACTGAACGGGTCTAGGTCTTGAAATCTTCAACTGGAATAAGTGTTAGAACGTCGCCATGCCTGGGTCACATCCGAGCTATATCTAGAAGGGAATCTGGAAGGAGTATCAGAACGTCGCCATATCTGGGTCACATCTGAACTATATCTAGAAGGAAATCTGGAAGAAGTATCATAACGTTGCCATATCTGGTTCACATCTGAACTATATCTAGAAGGAGATCTGGAAGAAGTATCAGAACGTTGCCATATCTGGGTCACATCTGAACTATATCTAGAAGGAAATCTCGAAGAAGTATCAGAACGTCGCCATATCTGGTTCACATCTAAACTATATCTAGAAGGAAATCTGGAAGCAGTATCAGAACGTTGCCATATCTGGTTCACATCTGAACTATATCTAGAAGGAAATCTGGAAGCAGTATCAGAACATTGCCATATCTGGTTCACATCTGAACTATATCTAGAAGGAAATCTGGAAGCAGTATCAGAATGTTGCCATATCTGGTTCACATCTGAACTATATCTAGAAGGAGTTGCGATAGTTGATAGTAATCATCTTTGTATTGACCTTTCCTGAAAGGTAAAGCATCAGTTGTATGCAAGATCATGATGCATGAACTATATGTCCTCAAAATTAATGAGATTCGTGTAGTATGATGCATATGCATGCTATAATGTATGAAGATGTGATGTTTATGAACATATGTTTTCGTCTTAGGAAAATAAATCCTTGACGAGTGCCGGGAAGTCACTCCTGGGCTGCTGTTGAAGAATAGATTTTTGCCTCCGCTGGGGATGATAGTTGCAAGAATACCGGTAGGAGAAGATAACTCCATCGGGGAACGAGCTTGGCGAATGGATTACTCTGCGGGGAGAAAAGTACTCTAGTAATCTTGCTGGGGAGCAATGCTCTGTGGGGAGAGAGATACTTTGCTGAGTTGTTGATAATAACTTGTTGGGGATACCGTTGTTGTGTCGGAAGTGTTAATAGACTTCGCTGGGGATAAGAAGACTCCATCGAGGACGCTCTTTCCGTGGCTTTTGGCTGAGGATAACCCAGTTATATCCTGGTAGGGAAATAACTCTTTGAATAAAGCCGGGAGACGCGTTCGTGCCCTGCGGGGGTAAGCTTCCAGAATCTACTGGGGATAAGCTTACTGCTTGGGGAGATGGATTCCAACTTTCCTGGGGAACTAGATTGGACTCTCTGGGGGGAAGTTTTGAGATGTATTGGAAGTAACTCCACTGAATGTTTGATATACCGCCGGGGAACAATCTTTAGGTCAAGACTGCCGGGGATGCTTGTTAAGAATATGTATATACTGCTGGAGAATGTTGAAATCTGCGGGAGGATACCCAACTCCCTTAAGGCTTGATAGTAGCTTTGCTTGAGGAGAGTGTACTGACTTGCTGGATCACTCTCTGGGGAGTTAAGAGATCTGGTTATGTTCTTCAACGGAACTTACCTTGATACCTTGGAGGACAGAACAATCAGATTGCTTAGACAACTCTTTATTGCCCCTGTTTCTGATGTGGGAGAGGATACTTGTGGGGTGCTGATAGTTGTTGATGGACCAACCTTCCTCTGGTTGGCAGGTGACAAAATGACAGGACATAGTCGTACGCTTTGATCCCTAACTTTTGCCTGGACCTCCCTTTCGGGTTTTCAGTCCACCGGGATACCCATTTTTGCCCAAGCCGCCTTTTCAGGTTTTCGACTTACCGGGTGTACATGTTTTTTTTTTTCATTTCATCCCTCATTTTGCCCGAACCCTTTTGGTTCGCCGGGAAGCCCTTATTTTTGCCTAGGTATGTCAACCTAGCGGGTCTTTGATTTTGCGTAGTATTTTTTCGACTATGTCCACGTTCTCAGAATGTAGGGAGGTGCCCCTGTTAGAAGTGTTTTGTCATGCCACCAGAAGGTGTTTGACCAGGCAAGATTCGTTGTTGGAATGCCCCAAGTGACCTAGGCGGAGATTTGCCCCAGGCTGGTTGGCCTTTTGGGAGATCCTCCGAATCTTGACCTAACTGCCCCAGATGATGCACAATGATCCTGTCGTGCCCCTTGATTGGAAGTGCTTCTGTTCACTAGGCTTTCATCGTGCGAATTTCCCTGCTGTTCAAACAGATAGTCATATGCAAACAATGTTATAAAAATGCAAAGCTTATGTCTGTCTTGAAGATTTTGAAAATGCATTCTTTTTCATAAAACAAGTGAATGTTTGTAAAACGTGATGTCGACTCCGTATTTACCGTAGGCCTTAAGGAGTCAGGATACCTTTCGTAACAGTATGCTTTCGAACTAACCCATGCTTCAGCTAGGACTTTTAAGGGTTACAACATGGCCTGGTTCACGGTTTAAGAAACAAAGGATAAAGGCTCAAATTTTATTTGTACCCACCCGCTCTTCGTGATGTTCTCCAAACCTAAACTCAGTTGATCATACATTAGACCTTGTTTGAGTCTTTACTCTGATTTTCCGGTGATGATTCGGATGTTGATAACTTATTTTGAATAGGAAGTCATTCCTTTTTTTGTTGAGGGTCGGTAAGACCTCTTTCTTGTCTGATTTTTTTTTGTTATCCCTTTCTTTTTTGCCTGAACTGTTTCCTTTTTTGGAATTACAGTCAACGGGATGCCCCAGTTTTGTAAGTCTCCTTCATGGGTTTTGACTTAATGGGTTTTTTTTTATTTTGAAAGATAATGACTGCCTTTCTTTATTGATCATTCGGAACCATTACTGTCTTTCTTTGTTTTGTAAGGATCTTTTTGGTGCCATTCGTTATGCACTTGGATCAACTGAGAGAACTACCCTTCCCCAGGTTATGATGAAGGGTTTTGAATTTCGAAAAGAAAAACTCCTACTTCTTTGGCTCAGAGGGGTTGACGAGGGATTATCATCCTTATAACTCCAGTGTTTAGGGATTGAAATAATGCCTGTACCTCATCAGTGGGGTCTGTTCAAAAGCATACTGTAGATTATGGTATCGTTTTCGTCATCCTCCCTCAAGAGGCTTAGAATTATTATTTAAGAGTTGATCATCAGGAAAAAAAAATGAAAATAATTTGCATTTAGTGAATACGAGTATATTGTTTCAGAACAGACATATGCGATGCATTAATGAAATAACAATGTTTGATATGAATGGAATGCTTGAACAATCAAAAGAAAATTACAACTTGAAAGATTCTAATGAAAAAAAATTTCTCAATCCTAGCCATGTTTTGACAAGGGAGCAATGATCATATTGGGAGTCTCGGCGGGCTCGAACTCGATCTCTTTAGCATCGATCATATTCTGAATCTTGTACTTCAATGCCCAACAGTCCTCAGTATCGTGCCCCGGGCTACTAGAATGGTAAGTGCACCTTGCTTCTGGGTTGTAATTTGGAGAGGAAGTCTTTGGATTTGCAGGAGGGTTGATCACCGCAATCAGGTTCATCCTTAACATGTGCTGCAAAGCTCGTGACCATGACATGTTGATGTAGGTGAATTGTCTCTTAGGCTCGTCCGACCTGTTCTGATCAACCCGCTGTTCTTGGCGCGGTCGTTATTGGACCTGAGAAGTAATAGCAACTCAGAGAGGTCTATTCATTGGACCCGACCTTTGCCTTCTTTGAAGTTGTTCTATGACTTGGTCCCTGATTTGGGCTGGTTGCTTCATGCCTTGAGGAAGTTGGCTGATCATGGCTCTCAGCTCTCCTTGCTCCTGAGCTAAACCTTGAATGAGGGCCCTTTGCCCCAGCATCTGGGTTTTTAATGTGTCTACCTCAGCTTGTAGACGTTTCAGCTGTTCGTCCTTGTCATCTTCAGGACTCTTTCTGATCAGATTTCCCATGAGGAGTGTCCTCAACTCTTCCTGCCCCTTGGATAGACCTAGGAAGATTTCCCTGAACTGAGTCTCTTGAGCGTGAAGGTCCTGGTTATCTTGTTGTGAAGCCATTGCTGAAATAAACAGCGAGAAAGGTAAGTGACCTGCAACAAGGATACCTGTTATGCAATGATGAGTATGACATGCATGTAATGTTTTCAAGGACCTCGCGGGGTAAACAATAAAATTTGTTAGCATTTGGATCCGGTAGCTTGATTGAGGGAACTTCATGTTTGCTGAGAGTCCTTCTTCAAGGGTCAAAGGCTCACCATATCAAGTGGGTCATAGCCCCTGACTTTAGTCATCATGTCTGGTTTTGATTTCCAAACAACCTTGGTTAGGGGAACCTTCTTCAAGAGTCAGAGCTTACCATATCAAGTGGGTCATAGCCCCTGACAACTTTGTCTAGAGGAAAATAAATCCTCTTTGCCCCTTGCTGGGGTAGTTGATTCACCATGACCTGCATCACAAGCCCCTTGAGATCCTTGAAATGGATTAGGATGTATGCAATGGTATGATGTCATGGTATGCATGGGGTAATGTGAGTAACCCTGTTATGAGTCCCAATTAAGGACTGCAAACAAAACCTGCAAGAAACTTAGTACACCCTGTTATGAGTCCCAATTAAGGACTATGAACAAAACCTGCGGGGAACTCAGTACACTCTGTTATGAGTCCCAATTAAGGACTATACACAAAACCTGCAAGAAACTTAGTAAACCCTGTTGTGAGTCCCAATTAAGGACTATAAACAAAACCTGCAAGAAACTCAAGTGTCAGATAACAAGCATGCAAGTAGTCAAGTACGAAGGCACACAAGTCACACCAGAGAAACCCTTAGAGTTCAGGCCAGCATGAGGTCGGGGTATTACCCTCTTGAAGTTGGTGGGCTCAACCTGTCCTATTAGAAGTAACCGGGTTCTAAGGGTCCCAATATCACGGGATTGCTTTCATTGTTCATCGTTTCGGTTTAGCCACTGAACTGGCGACCGAAATATTCCAGGAAAGCAACCCTCAATTGAGTGTAGTATCGAGTATCAACCAACCTCGGACTGCACCAAAGTCAGTTATCTCACTACCCTAAAGAGGCCAAGATAGTTCAATTAAGGTTCCTAAGGTCTGTTGATGCTTCACGACACCACGCGGAGGCCCCGTACTCTCCTTGACTGAACTCAAGGGTTACCGGTACACACCAAAGTGCCACATCAACGTAGCAGACTGTTTCAACCATGTCGGTATACCCCGCACAGTTCCCTCACAGCCTTGTTGCTACTTTCTAAGAAGGTATCCCCAGATCCGGGTTAGGATCTATAGAACTCCCAAGACAGTCCCACAATAATAAAGCAAGGAAGTCAATACAATTGAAAACACAGTTATGAACTACCCTAAGGTACACCTCACTTTAAAAATAGTCCCCAGCAGAGTCGCCAGTTCTGTGATCGGTGGATCTGGAACTGACTGTTTAACGCTGGTTCGCGAAATGTTGCAGAAGCAAGAGTCGTCACCGTCTTTTATTTTCTCCAAGTGGAAAGGACAAAAGCACAGAAAAATTCCTTAAAGAGATTGCTCTCGGTTCGGGAGGTAGGTTATAGAAAGGGAAGGTGTTAGCACCCTTTCTATCCATGGTTATCCACTGGCTCTTAGATACTTGCTCACTTGTGTTTTCAAAATTGTTGGTTTGCTTTTCAATTGTGGGTTTTAAAAAGTTTCTTTGAAAATTCCAGTTCGACTCTTGTATCGGTCCTCAAGAGTGTTTGAAAAGTTGCTTTCGAAAGCTTTTTGAAAAGGTGTCGATGTGAAAAGTATTTTATGAATTTGTTTTGAAATTAGAGCAAGTATCTAGAGTCGTCTACCTACCCTAAGGAATTTGTCTGTGTAAATGTCCTTAAAGTAGTGCCATCCCACCATTGAGAGGTAGGTAGCACCACCGTTGGAGGTGTTCGGGTCAATTCGAGGTTCGGGACATGGTGATCACCAGAGCAATGGGAAGACACCTTAGAAGCTACCCTCATGCCAGGTTCCCGGATCATGAGGACTTACTAAGACATCCTCTACTCGACGATCACCTTTCGAGGCAAGGCAACAGTGAGGCATACCCTAGGGGTGGTGTGTGATTTGTGTGTCGTTTTCATTTATTTTTGTCTTTTGTCAAAGTGATATATGCGTTTGTTTTTATTTTATCATTCATTCTTGCATGTCATTATTAATAGTTAAAAATTGCGAGAAATATAAAGTTCCTAAACTATTACAAAGGCGCGGGTCCACATCGCCAAATTTAATCCAGGACCCGATTTGACATAAAATAAAGTAAAGTGCGAGAAATATAAATGTCCGAATTACATGGCTTTGGGAGAATTACATTAATATTTATAAGAAAATAAAATAACGTGCGAAAAGAATAAAAATAGAACGTTTGAGGGCGTTGGACCCTTTTGAAATTAAATTGAATTAAAAATTAATTAAGTATTCAATAAAAGGAAAGAAATGTTTTTTAGTTTTTTTGTATTTATGAAATAAAAAAAATTAAAATTAAAATTAAAAGAAACTCTAATTCTAAGTTTTTTTAATTATTAATGAAAATGTTAAAGTTTAACCTAATTTACTAAATATTTAATGTACATGTTTATTTACAAAAATATTTAATAATTAATAACAATAATAATAAGAAAAAATTATTTATTAAAAAGATGATGAAAAGTTAAAAACCCTAATTTCTACATATTTTAATTTGTTAAGAAAAAGACTTAAGTTTTAAAACCTAATTTAACTAAATTAATTATTTAACATTTATTTACAAAAATATTTAATAAGTAAATTAATTAACATATTCTTAGTTTTTGATTTTCTGGTTTTATATTATAAAAATTAATTCATGAATTTAAAGAAAACAATTAAAACAATTAAAAGAATGAAAAAGGAAAATCAAATAAAAAATAAAAATGATGCAAACCATGGGGGTGTCTGGCCCTTTTTGGAGGTGAATTGGAGTGGTTTGACCATTTGTGTTCTGGCTGTTGACCATTTGTGTTCTTGCCTCAACGTTTCTTAATCTTCTAGGATGTCTGTCTCGCCATGTATTGTTGTCATGCATAAGTTTTTCTACTTTGGCCATTTGGCTTTTGGCTTTTGGCTTTTGGCTTTTGGCATTTTGGCTTTTGGCCATTTGGCTTTTGGCCTCAACGTTCCTTAATGAACCTGCATGGGATCCTGTCTAAATCTGTAGTGTTGAATCTCACGAACACATTAAATAAAATCATAAAATGCAAATAAAGCCAATATATGAAGAAATTTAATGTTTATGCACGATATGGCATGTATGAATGATTATACCCTTTTGATCATGGAGATCAAATCAATCTTACCCTTACTGAAAAATTAGTGACCTGAATGCTTTTATGCCTTACTGGAAAATTAGGATCATGGAGATCAAGCCAGCCTTATCCTTACTGAAGAAGTAGTGAGGTGTTGGTTTGTAATGTGATGGCTTATTTGTAGTGAGAGAGGGATTTGTAATAAGGATTTCAAGGTTTTAGGATTCTTGAAAGAATTTGATATTCTAACAGTGTTGTGGCAAGGTTTTTTCTCTCTTTTTTTTCTCCTCTCTTTCTCCTCTCTGGTTTGTGTGAAAAGAAGGGGATTATATAATGGAAATTAGGGTAAAGAAAATTGGCTTTGAATGTGCAATTGGGCCTCCAATGTTCACTTGAGTTCGTCACTTTCCAGGCTAAATCGCAGGGACTTAAGTGCAATTTTTGAAGTTGAAATGTGAAGAGAAAATGTAGCCGACATCGATAACTAACTCCTGTCCGAAAATCGACTCAATCAGATAAACGGTGAATTAGTTATGAATTTTTGAAGTTTCAGCTCAGACAAACTTATTTTGGGCTCCAGTGTCGACTCTGACACGTTCTTCAATAAAAAACTGGTATTGATCGGTGCATAATTTGGTCACGACTTTTGAAGAAAAGTTGTAGATCTATGAGTCAGTGACCTTGTGTAAAAATATGAGTCCAATCCGATAAAAATTGACCGAGTTATGAATTTTCGAAGTTTCAGCCCAGATGAAATAATATTCAGCATTCCGGATTTTCAGCGTGTCACGCACTCTGAGCAAAAAACGAAGGCCTTTTGAATACCGTTTGAACTCAATACCTTCTGTTAAAATGTAGCCAACTCAATTTGTGAAATATTTGCGCCGGAACCAGCTCGATACGAGGAAAATCGACCAAGTTATGATTTTCTGAACATGACGCCAATAAACTTTTGTCACAAATTTTCTGTGCGAAAATACTTGATAAATCCACATTTTTGAAGACCTTCTGATCAAAATTGGCTTCCAGCCGTGAGAGATGAAAAAGTAGATAATGTCAAGACGGAATTTTGGCCACCGGAACGGGTTCAAAACGAGTCACGATCTTCAAGTTATGAATTTTTTTAGCGCGTAAAAACTGTACTTTCAGCACACTTTTTCACCATATTTCTTCAAGAAAACTCGCACATTCGGATACCTTCTTTAAAGAATTGACTCTTGAGCCGAACCTGAATTTGAGAATATGTTATCAGAGATATCTTGGCGAAAGAATACCTGAATATGACGCGCCGGGTTGGACTTGTGAATTTTTCTTGAAATATTTTGAGAAATATGGGAGGGCAAATTTTGGGGTACAACACTTAGCAAAAAGTTTATCGACTGTGAAACAAGATATTCACTGCTCGAGAAAACTTGTTGTGCTTTGGTATGGGCTTCTCGCCGGCTAAGGCAGTACATGTTGACTCATACCACTTTGCTGATATCTAATATGGATCTGATCCAATACATCTTCGAAAAGCCTGCTTTATCTGGAAGGATAGCTAGATGGAAGATGGTCCTAACAGAATATGACATACAGTACACTACCCAAAAGGCTATAAAGGGAAGTGTACTAGCTGATCATCTGGCCCATCAAGCTGTAGAAGATTATCAATCCATGAAGTTCGACTTCCCTGACAAAGACATAATGACATTGGACAATGTTGAAGATTTCAGACCATATGACAGACTTGAACAAGGATCCCGATGGACCCTGTACTTTGATGGTGCCTCAAATGCGCTTGGTAACGGTATCAGTGTTATGCTTATATCTCCGGAAGGATGCCATACTCCTTTTACAGCCAGACTTTGCTTCAACTGTACGAACAACATGGCAGAGTATGGAGCATGCATCTTTGGACTCAAGGCTGCCATAGACTTGGGAATCAAATCTTTAGTTGTGTTTGGGGACTCAGCTTTGGTTATCAGTCAAATCAAAGGAGAGTGGGACACTAAGCATCCAAACCTCATCCCTTACAAAGAACATGTTCTGACATTGCTACCACATTTCGAGCAGATTACCTTCGAGCACTTCCCGCAAGAAGAAAATCAGCTAGCAGATGCTCTAGCTACAATGTCATCCATGTTTAAACTTAATTGGGACAACGAGGCTCCCCAGATCACCATTGAACGGATGGACGAACCAGCGCACTGTCACGAGATTAATATAGAAGAAGTAGTGGACCAGCCTTGGTTTCATGAAGTCAAAAGGTATCTCGAGGCTCAAGAATACCCTGAAGGAGCTTCAGTCAATGACAAAAATTTCTTAAAGAGATTCTTAACTAAGTTTTTCCTAAGTAATGGCATCCTGTACAAACGCAATCATGATTCTATTCTGCTCCGTTGTGTGGACAAGGCTGAGGCTGAAAAGATCATGGTTGAATTGCATGAAGGTACCTTTGACACTCACTCTAGCGGACATACGATGGCAAAGAAGATTCTACGGCCAGGCTACTATTGGTCTACCATGGAAGCAGACTGCTATCAACACTCCCGGACTTGTCATAAATGTCAAATCTATGCAGACAAGGTGCACGTGCCTCCTATTCCTCTAAATGTCTTAACATCTCCTTGGCCCTTTGCTATGTGGGGAATCGATATGATTGGAGAGATCAAGCCTACAGCATCCAATGGACACCGCTTCATTCTGGTGGCCATTGATTACTTTACAAAGTGGGTCGAAGCAGCTTCCTTCGCATCCGTTACTAAGAATGTTGTTGCCCGCTTCATCAAGCAGAACCTTATTTGTCGGTACGGTATCCCCGAAAGGATCGTCACTGATAACGGTACAAACCTTAACAATACTATGATCACCGCCTTTTGCGAACAGTTCAAAATTCAACATCACAATTCTTCTCCCTATCGGCCAAAGATGAATGGTGTTGTCGAAGTTGCGAACCAAAACATCAAAAAGATCATACAAAAAATGACAGTCACCTATAAGGACTGACATGAGATGCTACCGTTTGCTCTCCACGGGTACCGTACCACGGCTCGCACATCAACTGGGGCAACACCCTATTCTTTGGTATATGGCATGAAGGTTGTTCTACCTATTGAGGTTCAGATCCCCTCTTTGAGAATCATGAAGGATGCAGGTTTGAGTGAAGACAATTGGATCCAAACCCGACTTGATCAGTTGAACTTAGTTGACAAGAAGAGATTTACTGTTGTTTTCCATGGTCAGATGTATCAAAAGCGGATCATCAAGGCTTTCAACAAGAAAGTCAGACGCCAAGTGTATCAAGTTAGAGATCTTGTGATCAAGCGCATCATCTTTCCACAAAGTGATCCCAGGGGAAAATGGACTCCTACCTATAAAGGACAATTTGTAATCAAGAACATCTTTTCTGGTGGGGAAATGATCTTAACCACCATGGACAGCGACGATCTGCCGCACCCTGCAAACGCAGACATAGTCAAAAGATACTACGCATAAGAGACCCGCTAGGTTGACACACCTAGACAAAACAAGGGCATCCCGGCGAACCAAAAGGTTCGGGCAAAAATTAGGGATAAAACAAAAAACTCTGTACACCCGGCAAGTTGAAAACCCGAAAGGGCGACTTGGGAAAAAAAAGGGTTTCTCGGTGGATCGAAAACCTGAAAGGGCGGTCCAGGAAAAAGTTAGGGAATTAAAGCGTATGACTATGTCTCGTCGGATCACTTTAAGGACAATCTCTTCACGGACAAACTCGGAGCTTCTGATCAATTCAATCATCTTCAGACGAAGCAACAAACTGATAAGATATTCAGAGATACGGAGGCTATAGCAGAATGGGAACCCCATGGGATTATTACACATAGCTATCTTTCTTTGTAAATTTTTATTATTTATGACACCATCCTCTTACTAGGATGTCTGTCTCATTTGTATAAAATACTTATTCAAAGTAAATACAAAGATATCTCTTTCAAAGTACAGAAAACCATTTGTCTCTTTCTTTTTTTACACTTGTGTTTTTATTTGCAAAAACGTCCAATGATTCATTAATGAACATATGCATTTGAACATAATTACCGTTTACAAATAAACAGGATGAAAAAGAGTAATTACTGACAGGTTGAAAGATTAGGAAAACGTCTTTAGGATATTCCATGAGCAATCCCTACAGCACGTCATTAAGATCCCCAACGGAGCCAAAACTTTGAACTACAGGTCCCCAGCGGAACTGAGACTACCAACTACCAATCCCCAGCGGAGCTAAAACTTTCAATCTCCATCGAAGATCATCCAGTTTCTCCAGGTTCCCCCAGGAAGTTGTCTTGAAGCCTGAAAATCAACCAGATAACAGTTAACTTTTGTTTCTCCCCAACCTAGGGTAACTCCCCAGTAGAGTGGCAGACGACCGAAGCTCCTGAACTTTTTCCAAACAAGAATAAACTTTTCCCTACAGAGTTTTTATTACTCCTCGACAGAACAAAGACTCCCGTCAATAATCCCCAGTAGAAGTCATTAAAATTCTCTAGATTCCCCAAGTAGATTCCTCAAGAAGTATATAGAATTACTCTCACAACGGAATCCTCAGCAGGATTTATTTTCCTCAGCAGCAGTCATTTTCCTCAGCAATACAGCAAATCAGCTTACATGCGTATACATTACATCCATATATCATAAACATTGATAAAGTACATATATTGCATCATGCATTTCATGCATCATAAATTTGTGCTTCAAGCTAACATTTTACCCTTTACAGGATAAAATTAACAGCTACTGTTTAACAATATGCAATCGTGATACAGTACAGATACGCTCTAGATACGGATGCCATCCTGATACTCATTCAGATTCAGATTTCAGATACAGTTTAGATACGCTACAGACACGGAAGCCATTCTATTTCTCATTTAGATACAGTACAGATACGCTCCAGATACGGTTGTTGTTCTGTTACTCATTCGGATCAAACATTCAGATACAGTACAAATACACTCCAGACACGGAAGTTATTCTGTTACTCATTCAGATTTCAACATTCAGATACAGTACAGATACACTTCAGACATAGAAGTTATTTTGTTACTCATTCAGATTTCAATTTCAAGATACAATCCAGATATGCTCCAGACATGGTTGCCATTCTGTCACTCATTCAGATTTCAATTTCAAGATACAGTCCATATATGCTCCAGACACGGTTGCCATTTTGTCACTCATTCAGATTTCAATATTCAAGATACAGTCCAGATACACTCTAGACACGGAAGCCATTTTGTCGCTTATTCAAGTTCATCCTTCAGATACAGTTTAGATATGCTCCAGACACGGAAGCCATTCTGCTACTTATTCAGATTCAAGTACAAATACAGTTCAGATACATTCCAAATACGGACACCATTCTGATGCTTATTCTTTTGGTTTACAACAAATACTCTTGGATGGCATCTACAAGCCCATCTCCAACAAGATCCTAACACCTCTCCAAATGTCATCTTTAAGCCCATTCCCTCAGTTACACCTTTGCCGAGTGCAAATTTATGGGCACTCTAGTGTCCAATCATCTTTTACCTTCGAGTCACGAACGGCAAAACTCGCCAATCTAACTCTTCAGGTTCAAGAAGATTGAACAGTGGCAGTTGTTGTACCCCAAAATTTGTCCTTTAATTTTTTATATAAAACACAACCCTAGGGTTTCTCAGATGTTCAAGCTGGCTCAGAAATCGATCAGACAGATTCTCTTCTGTGGCAGTAAACCAGCAATTAGGTTTTTTCTTGCAATCCTCAGAAGAAAATGAATTCTCAAAAAAAGATTCGATTGGCTTTCACAGGTCTTCATGATTCCTCAAGTTTACTAAAAAAAAAAGACAGTGTTGGTTCTCAAGGCATGGTTGTTTGGGACAAGAGACTAAGACTGTCATTTTGGGCGACCATGATTTTGATCCAGGTTAGGAAATGGAATAGGAAATGGAATATACAGTGCGTGTTTGTTTGGAATGCAGTTACATAGTTATTGGGATTACTTGGAATGTAAGTTACCAGAATGGAGCATTTTGTTTTAAATATCTTGATTGGGAATCTTTAAGAATTAGTTAGGATGTGAAGAGAAAATTACAAGTTATTGTCAGTAAAGGATTTCAATTGACACCAGAACATTTCATAAGATCTTCTCCAATTTCATACATTGTTACAAAACAATTTATTCTTTAAATACTTTAGGTTTTACAACTTATCGTATTTGAAAATGAATTGATACAATTATTGGATACAATACAAGAATGTTTTTCTCTAAATTACAAAAGAAATCCAAATAAATGTTTGGCCTATGAGAACTAATCTATGCCTAAGTTTGACTGAAGTTCTTTTGCTATCTCCAAAGACCTCCATGCTTGCAGAGTTCTTGCCTCCCATTCTTTGTCGCATCCAATTGTGCTCACATGAAAATAAAAGAAAGAAAATGTGATTAGTACAAGTTATTTGGGCATGGACAAAATTTTCCAAAAAAAATGCCATTCATCATTAAAGTTTGCAAAGTGGAATCAGAATGCCATTATTCATCATAATTTATTTCCTCTATTTGCAAATCACAAAAAGATTATTCTTCTTGGTTCACAAAAAGAAAGAAGAAACAAAAATACCACAAAGCTGTCCAAACAAAAGAAATGTAAGCAAGTTGTCCAAACAAACAAATGCGTAAACTGAAGCAAACAACATCACAAATCAAACAAAATTGCCCAAACAAATATTGCAAACAAAGCCAAACAAATAGAATGCCCAAACAGCAGCGCAAACCAAACAGCAGCACAAAATTGGACAAAATGCAAACAACAAACAGCATAAGCTAGAGCAGGCAGCAAAGCAGAAGTATGGCAATATAATAGCTAAGTCAAACAAGTAAAAACTTGTTCAAGAAGCCTAATTCATTACTTTCCATTTTTCATTGCAAACTTTTCAGAATTGGAAAAAAAGGCAAAAGAGCAATTGACTTTCTTAGTGTCATTGAGAGAGAAGAGAGGAAAGAAGTCACCTAGGTTATTGGGATGCACAGTCCTGCTGCCTTGACTGTCACAAGTTACATAGAAGTTGCTAGAAAATAAAACTGCTATCAAAAAGCCAAAAGAACAATATAGTAAAATATTCAAATTCTTTGTTTTCCCACCATTTTGAATAGGAATTCAACAGAAGTAACACCAATATAACAAAAAACAAAACTCTCAAGCAAGAAGAGATAGAAAACATTTTATCAAACTCAAAAACTTGAAACAAGTCTCCAATTTTCAAAACTGTCAAAGTCCAAAAACTGTCAAAGTCTCCAACCTTCAAACTGTCAACAAAAACCAAAACCTCAAAAAACAACATAAAGTCTCATACTGATAAACCAGTACAAAAAACTCCAAGCATCTAACCATCACTACCATCAAAACTCTCAAAAGAACCAAACCTGTAACAAAACCTGTTAACTCCCAAAAACAAAACCTCAAAGTTTCAAACTGTCAAACAAAGCCAAAACTCATCAAACCTGTCAAACAAAACCAAACCCAAAAAACAAGCATCCAAACTGTCAAAATTCCAAACGTGATAATATCCATAAACCCTAAATCTAAAATGTCAAACACAGTTATCACCTGCTAACCAAAAACCTGTTAAATCATCAAATAACAAAAACTTGTTGAAACATCAACAAATCCAAAACCACAAATCACCAAACCTCCAAAACCAAAAGGCAAACAAACTGTCAAAACCTCAAAGGCACGAATCCAAAACAACATTAAAAAAAACTGGAACAGGTCTCAAACTAAGACACCAGAACTAACAGCAAACCAGTAACAGCATTAACCAAATCTGTAATAAAGCTTCACCAACTCAAAAAACAGTGGCCAAGAATCAAACCAACAACATGGTAACTCGAAACACAGTAACATCATCCTAAAACCTCCAAAACCAAAATTTTCAAACCAAACCAGTAACATCATCAAAGATCCCAAACAAAATCCCAACAAACTCAAAACCATTAACCATCATCATCATCATTCAAACATAGGAAACAGAAGAAAGTTACCAGAAAAGCAACGAGTATCATCCTCATTTCCTCACCTCGTGCAACTCCGGCTACCAAGGAGCGCCACCCTCACCGTCTCGCCTCTCCCTTTCTAAATCACTGAAAGAACTCCAACAGGTATGGATTTTTCGTAATCTCATTTCTCTGCATCTAAGATCATGAGGTTGATTAACAGAAAAACACATAACAAGACAATAATCTTTGAATTCGTAAGCTTCACTAATAACAGAACCTTCACCTTTTCAAGAAAAGTCGCTAGAACTCATTTAGGGAGGCAAGATTAAGGGGCGCTCCGGCAACAGAAAGTTGGGGGGGGGGGGGGGAGATCAGATAGACAAATTTAGGACCTTTTAGGCTTAAATCCGAACTTAGGGTTTTTAAAAAAAACGCGAATCACAGTGAGATGAGGAGAGATTATTTTACTGAATAGGGCGTTTTGGCCATGAGACTAGACGGGAATGGTTAGAGATTTAGAGGTTTCATCAACAGAGATGAAAGGATGATACGGGGATGAACAAAAGAGACAGAGTGGTGCCACTGTGAACAAAGGGTTTCAGAACCCTAATTTTTGCTTTGAACCCCTAATCAACAATTAGACAAAGTTAGAAACTTTGGGCTTGTTTTGTTTGAATCTGCCCCTTAAGCCCACACGTTTTATTGATAAACCCCCTTGGCCTGTTTTGTTAACAACAATAACACCCTTTTCTTTGGGCCTCACCCCTAAACTTCCATAAGCCCATTGTTACTTGTTTTTTTTAATTTGTTTCCTTCCTATATTTTATTTGTTGACAAAATTACTAAATAAAACATAAAATGCATTTTTACTAATTTAAATTAAGTTTTGTAAATTAATTTTTATCATTTTTCTTTTTTATTAAATTTTGTTTTAGATTTAGTCGTTATAATAAAACCCCAAAAATAATAATAGGACTTAGTTTTGTTATTTCTTTAATTTATCTTGTTACTTACATAATTAATAAAACACAAAAAAATGAAGATTTTAATTTAATCAATTTTTTAGAATAGGTTTTATCTTTCTCTTTTCATGTAAACACTTAACATTTCATTTCATACTTTGATGATTTTATCTCATGGATTATCATAGCTTTAATTAAATCGCACAAAAAAATCGATTTGGTTGTATTGTTTGATATTTGGACATTTCTATCTCATTTGATTCATCCCCATTTGTAACAATTGCACCCCCATTCCCGAACATTATGTAATAGCTTAGAATTTCAATTTCCGCAATTTATTGCTTTCTATATATTGTATAGTAATTAAGCGTGTATGATAAGATTCAAAAATCAATCGCTACATGACCTAATCAAAGAATAAAATAATTTGAAATCGACACACTTTTTCACACGCGCACCTCTAGGGTAACCTCGCTTGTTGCCTCGGAAATACAATCATGTCCCTCAAATATGGGACGCTCTAGCAATGACCCTTCGATAAAAAAGATCGTAGTCCCTCGATGACCCTCGATGTTGCCTTCGATTAAAACAATCTCGTCCCTTACGGAAATTGCTAAAACGTCTCACAAGTTACCTTCAATGATTGTAAAATTGACCCGCGCCTGTCCCTTCACATCCAATGGTGGGGCTTCTTACCAAATCAATGGTAAGATAACACCATTAAAAGGAAGAAGAAAAGAACAATTTAAGACCTTTCGAGTAGATAGATTCGCTCTTAGTTACTCGCTTGCTCACAACAAAAACCTTTCACACCTACACTCTCATTTCAAAACATTTTTAAAAAGACGAAACATTTTGTATACGTTCTTATAGAGACGAGAACCATTGCAAAACATCTTTTCAAAACACTTTTCGAAACACAATTCACAAACACATCTTTGAACCACTTTTCAAAACAAAACTTTGTATACGTTCTTATAGAGACAAGAACCATTACAAAGAGATTTTTTTCAAAATACTTTCAAAGCCCACACCACAAGCACACAATCAAATGAAAGAAAGTGATCTAAACGAGTAACTAAGAGCCCATGGAAAACCATGGATGAAAAGGATGCTAATACCTTCTCTTTTCATAATCTACCCCCCGAACCCGAGAATAATCTCGAAAGGTCTTTCCTGTGCTTTTTTACCTTTCCTTTTGGATAAAAGAAAAGTCGGTGGCGACTCTTGCTAACCGCACAAGTGCGATCGAAATGCAAAACATCTAGTCAGTTATCCCACCGTATCACACTATGCTACAAGTCCGATATATTCCTTGTATTTGCATCACACTACGTTACAATTCTGATTTCTTCCTTGTATTGGCATCACGCTATGTTACAAGTCTGATCTCTTCCTTGTATTGCCATCATTCTACGTTATAAGTCCGATCTCTTCCTTGTATTGGCATCACGCTATGTTATAAGTCTGATCTCTTCCTTGTATTGGAATCACGCTACGTTACAAGCCAGATCTCTTCCTCGTATTGACATTACGCCATGTTACAAGTCTTCTATGTCCTTGTGTTTAGATCATGATGCCTTCCAACACTCATCGTGTCAGTTTCTAAACACTCATCGTGTCATTTCTAGACACTCTTCGCGTCAACTTCTAAACATTCATCGTGTCAGCTTCTAAACACTCATCGTGTTAATCTCTAAACACTCGTCGTGTCATCTTTCTAAACACTCATCGTGTCACCTTTCTAAACACTCGTCGTGTTAGCTTCTGAACACTCGTCGTGTCACCTTTCTAAACACTCGTCTTGTCAGCTTCTGAACACTCGTCGTGTCATCTTCTGACACTCGTCGTTTCAATTTATAAACACTCGTCGTGTCACCTTCCAATCTCCATCTCTTCACTAGAAAACAAAAAAATTCTCTCCCCAGCAGATATCACGAAAATAAATAAACACTCACACTTTCTCCCAGATAAAATTTTTGGCATTGATATTTAATCA
The DNA here is from genome assembly GCA_948472305.1 of Vicia faba. Taxonomy (NCBI): domain Eukaryota; kingdom Viridiplantae; phylum Streptophyta; class Magnoliopsida; order Fabales; family Fabaceae; genus Vicia; species Vicia faba. The sequence goes on from OX451741.1 coordinate 1,397,201,110, forward strand.
TCTTCTACCTCGAACTTTCGAAAGGCACGCGCCAATCATACTTTCAGGTTTAAGACGATTAAATATGGGAAGCTATAATACCCCAAATTTTCCCTAACCTTTAACCAGGATCATCAGGATTATGTATCATCATATACATAACCTCCATCAGGTTACTAACATTGTATACATTTCATTCAATAAAGCGCTTGAGATTCAATGTTCAGTGGTTGTGCGATATTAGGGTTTCACAGCGTTTTGAGGTATATATTCAATAAAGTTTGATTCTTTTGGTCCCTATTCAAGAAGGGGATTATGGATTTGTAGTTCAAGATTCATGGATTTCTTTCCTCATCAAATATTCATCCAGAGCAAAGTGCATTAGGGTTTTTACTTATGGTACTTAGTGTCTCATCAAGGTTGCAATTGAGGTTGTTTTGAACCAGGATTTTGGCTTAAGCTATCTTTCTCTTCATTGAGTATCCAAATCCAGAGAATTAGGTTTTAGATATAATCATGCTTGAGTTTTGTTCAGTTGAGGATCATTAGATATCCATGAGTTATTCTATGCTTGAAGCATTATCATTTGTTCTTAAGGATTCAAAGCACTAAAATTTTGTTGATCATCAAATAAGGACGTGATACAAAGATGATGTTATGAATTCACTGAGATTAAGGCATTATTGGTTCTCTCATTTCTTGTTATACAATTTTGATGGATATTGAGTGAATTGAATTAGTGTGGATTCATTATGGTGAAATTATTCGTTCACGTGATTGTTTGAGGTCATGAGTTCAAGCAGTTCGAATTTGTTAAATTGGACCAATATTTAAAGTGGCAAACATATTAAGTTTGGAAAGTCCATCCACGTGGATTCCTTGGAATTCAAGTTACTTTAAAGAAGAAATCACACCATGTTCATCCATGAGAAAGATTTTGAATTTCAAATGAAGGTCTTTCTTTAGTCATCTTTGAGTATGTCTCGTGAATTATCCATAAAAAGGGTTTGATATCATGTGTTTCATTCAAGTTGCAAATGAAGAGAAGCATTGGGAGCTCTTAGTGCTATTTGAAGAAGACTTGATTTCGGATAGGAGATTGAAGATTTGGAATTGCCAAATTAATATTGCATTCAAGGCATATAAGGTCATTCAAACTTTAATTTGCATCCTAAGACTAATTTTCAAGTTGCAAGGCATGATTCAAGAAGGCAAGGTTCAAATCCAAATTTCAATGATTCAAGATCAAGTTCTATTCAAGTTCCAATTTCTTTACATAAAAACCATTCAACATTGTCATTACATCCAAAATCCAGCATTTCAAAGAAACATTACAAAAAGTTCAAATTTCTATTGCATCTTAAGAAAATTAATGCCTTGTTTCACCTTATTCCAAAACAGTCCAAAAGCTAATTCAAAGTCCACTCAATAATAGTTTTCAACTTCTACAAAACTTGATCCATTTTCTTGCCAAGAGTACACACCAATACTCGCTTCAATCTAAACCATTCTTGCATACTTCCTTCAGCCCTGCTCACATAAGAAACCGTGAGATAGCCTCCTTGTAGCCTTGCTGTAACAAGTCTCTGCAAAAATGCCCAAAATCTACCAGATGATGCAGAAACCTGTAAATAAGCTGTAGCCATGCGACTTTGAATTATCCAAACAATTAATGACAGAAAGTTTGTAGACCAAAGTCATATATGAATAGCTCAGTAATGAATAACATAAATTCCATAAAAGAAAACCAATTTAACAGAAACTTTATAGCTAACCGTTTCCTAACCCACTGTCAAAAAACAGAATTTCTAAATAACAGAATTCCTAACTACCTCTAACAGCCTCTTAACTGTCCTAACAGAAATCTAGCAAATTCCCCAACCTCTTTCCAACCAACCTATAACCATTTCCTAACCGTTTCTAACCATAACTCTAACAAAATTCAACAAGCTGATAACAGATTGAAGCAACAGAACAAAGAGGGGGAAGAGGATACGATTCATTCACAGAGAGAAAAATTAGAAAGCTCACAAATAAACTCAGAAAAAACTCTCTCACCATACAGGATTCAGAATCAGAATTGAGAGAAGAAACTCACCTCTCTACCTTCTCTCTCTGAAAACCCCTCCAAGGTTCTCTGCATTACTGGCACCATTCTTACACACAAAAAATTCATCACGCACCACTCTCTTCATTTCTCAACTCATCCATCACCATCTTCACCCTCAACCACCGTGACCACCTTTGAAATTCTTCACCGTTATCCAAATCTTCGCCTCTCTACACTTTTTTCCATAACCAAAAGCTTTCAATTCTCTCTACATAACTACTTCTGAAAATTCTTCAATCCTCAACCTACTGTAACCGAATCTTCAAGCTTCTTCATCAATTTTCTTCAATCTCTATCTCTTCAATATAAAGCTACAACCATTGCATTCTCTTCATCTTCATCGCATCAATCTTATTCTTCTTCTTCTTCATATCATAGCATCTTCGTTAAACTCGCAACAACATCTATATTTCAACAAAGCAGAACAAATTCAGAAATGCAAAATACAGAGAATGAGAATTCATAAGTGAAGAAGAAGTCGAAAAGAGCGAAAATCGGAGAATTACTTGAATATCAAACACATACCTAATTCGTTTATTTTCTATTACTGCTATCGAAGACGCGCCAGATCGGTCTCCGGTAGGTAATCAACTCTTCCTTCTTTATCGCTCTTCTTTACTGTATGGTTCCTACAAGTTTGTTTGTGTTCATTTAAATTTGCGAGCGATTGTGGAGGAGATGACGAGCATTTAGCTCCAACAGAAGCGAATTTAGAGTCGGAAGAGGGGAGACCAAATCGGGAAGAGACGAAGTTTGTGAGCGGATATGCCATCGGAGAAGAAACGCTGCCGTTCTGTGAAAGGGAAAGAGGGTATCCTCATAAGCACGAACGCCGCCCCAAATCTGTAACCCTAATTCAACGTTTTTTTTATTGAGTTTTATTATTTTTCTTATAATAATATTAAAATATAATAAAAAATCTGAAATAATGGAAAACTATATTTTTGTGTTACATAATTGGTGATGGACCGGGCCATATCTTTCCCTTAAGCCTATTAGTTTTGGAGCTCATACTGGTAGTAAAAAGGGTGTTTTTTTTGCAGTCTGTATGTTGGGCCTGTGCATGAATTTCATCTTGAGCCCATTGCATTTTTGGAAAAGCATAGTGATAAGAACAAAAATAAAATTGCTTTTGGATTTATAGAATGGGCCTAGCACCCTTTGCTACTGCACCCTCCTGAATTTCAGTCTTCACCCTCTCTGAGTTCATATTTTCATATTAAAATTTGAGCCCTTTTTCTTAGTTTTATATTTTTGTAATTGTAATAAACCATAAAAATGGTAGATTTTAATAAAAAATTTAGGAATTAATTCTCTAGTTTTTTTAGAATTTTCCTTACGAAAAAAACTAATAAATAATACTTTTTCTCTTTTAGTTTTTGTCCATATTTTCATGCCGATTTGTCATGTTATATTTTGACGCATTTGTTCATTATGCAAGGTACATTTTTGCTTTCGATTATGTAACATAATAGGTAGTTATGTAATCGAAGCATACGACTTATACTTGCTTCTGATACGATACGCCTTATTTCTCATTGTCCTGAGAAATTCATATCGTATTATATGTTGTCTTGATACATGCGATACTTTATGATGTCTTGTGCAGGAACTTTTGATTACGCGTTGCATTCGCAACACGCATTTGCTTTTATCTTAGTTGGATATCGATTCTGACTTTGTTTGTTTCTTGGTGAAGCTTGCTCGACGCATATTCCCTGCTTCTCCAGTGCTTTCGTCTGCTCTTGACGATTTGCTTGCTTTGGTAGTCGTCGTTACTACCTTCGTACTTCTTTGCACTTTACTACATTTCTTTACTGCTTTTCTATATATCATGAGAAGTAGGATTTTACTACTTTCTGATGCAATGAGGAGTAGGAATAGAGATGTATGACGGGGGTCTCCATTGCTGATCATGCCAGGAACCCTTCTAGTTTATTTAAAGACCTGTTTAGGGAAATTCCACATTGTGTGCATTTTGTTTGCTACTTGTGTGTGGTTTGTTTAAAACCCTACCTTTGAGTGGGTATTCTGGAGGTGTGTTTATATTTGTGCCCGCATTATTCCTCCATCCCTTATTGAAGTCCTCAAAAGGAGGCGAGTGGGGAGGGTTAGCAATCAACCCCCGCAACTTCGTCCATGTCACCCTTAGCTCGTGACGCACCACGAAGCTTCAGAGTTGTGCCAGCTCTTGTATATAGAGTCGTCAAGTGGGGAAGAGTTTTGTAATCGAACCCCCACGCTTTGTCAGGAGTTCGCATTGGCCGATATTGATACTCCGTGATTTTTCATATTGTCTTCTGTCGCCTACCTCGATCTTCTATATCTTGGTTAGGTGTTCAGTCGCTTTGGACATCACTTTTTGTTTCTTCATCTCACTCCTGCTTGTTTGTCTCGGGTGATATGCTCCCCTTGGATAAAGCATTTTTCTTCTTTTCCTTACTCTTTTATGTGTGTGCTTCTTCAAGCTTGCTTGCTTTGTCCTTGTATATACCATGTTCCCTTAGGATGTGCTTACTCCGTTAGGATGCGAGTTAGACCTTAGGTTATAAACCATTCATGCTAATATTAGGTAGACGTTTTCCTTTTGTTAATCCAAATCTTAGGACCACCATTGTATGATAACATTAGGTTAGAAATAGGCTAGTCCCCTGTAGACTCTTTTCTCCCCTTTTTGCATCCTTGCATCTAAAACTAAAACTTCTTTTCTAAGCAAATCATAAAACATGCTAATCTCACTTAAACCCTTTTTCAAGGTAACAAAGATACAAACCAACTCAAACCTTTTGTGCGTCCAAGCACCTTTTCTCAGAAAACCCTTTTCAGGTAAGGACATGATTAATTTACTCATGTGCCAACGCATAAGTCTCCAAAGGTCGAGCTGCGGCAGAAGGCAGAATTAACATTGTCCATAAAAAACACAAAAAAAAACATGTGAGCCGAACTGCGGTAGCTCTGATTCCTCAAAAAGGATACGTAGGCATTAGGGTAGGGCCCAAGTGAGTACAACTTTATTTTCCCTACATTCTTCTCTTTTCTCTTGCATGCATTCTTCTTTCTCAGTAGTAAACTGAAGGGTGAGAAAACACTTAGCAGGGGGGGGGTGAATAAGTTTCTCTTTTTCTTTTTATTAAAGGCTCAACAATAATGGAAAGACAAGGTTATTTTTATCCTGGTTTGTTTGAACTCAAACTACTCCAGTCCCCCCGTCAAGGTGATTTCGCCTTTCTCAACAAGGACTTAATTCACTATAATCAACTGATTACAAACACACAACAACTGTTGTGACTAACAATGCACAAGTGACTAACACCACTAAGACTTAAACTAGTCCTAGTCTACTTGAGAAATCTGACCAAACTTGGTCTCTCAAGGAACAATTACAAGAGTTTAATCTTTACAGATAGTGAAATAAAGTTTTCTTCTAATCAAGCTATATCACAACTGTGATTTTTCACTAAGAATAATATTGCACAAAGTGTATAAGTAAATGAATTTGTGAGCCCAGAATTTTTCACGTAGTTCTTGCTTCTTTTTTAAATTAATTTGTTTTGGTTGGCTTGCAATAAATGTCCTTCTATATATAGTAAGAACAAAATGACCGTTGCTGCCTTCAAAAAGTGGAGAGCATTAAATGCTTGCGTGTTTCCTTGTACTATTCCATTTTCCAATGAACTAGCGTAGACACTTGAGTGCATGCAGTCGTCTTTGCATTAAATGAGCAAACGGAACTTGTAAGAACATGTTTCCTGAAGCTTGACAAGACAAGTTAGCTTTTGCATTCTTTCAGAACTTGCTTCACGTCTTGAATTCAGAACATGCTTGGATATCTTCTAAACAACGTTTTGCTTGCTACGTACATTTGATCAGCACTTGCTTTCAAATAAACTTCTGAACAACACTTGCTTTCAAGGTACTTCAGAATAAGGAATCCTGCTAAGCGTTAGAAGATGCATTTAAAATAATTATCTTACGAGAGTAAGCATCAGCAGTTGCGCTAAAACAAATAGTTCTTTCATCAAAGAACTTCTTCATTTATTTTTAGCTCAGCACATCAAAATGCTTATGTCAGAACATTATCTAAAACAGTTAAATACGTTCATCAAATTATTAATTATCTAAAATATAATTTATCGTTATCATTAAAACTCTGAGATATGATCAGAACTAATCTTGTTCTAACAATCTCCTCCTTTTTGATGATGACAAAAAATATTTAGATATAGAAATAAAATATAATAAGAGATAAGAATCTCCCCCTGAAATAAATATTTCTAAAAAAAACCTTCCTGAGAATATTTATCAGAGCTTTGAAAATTTCTTCTTGGATTTATTTAGAACTTCTTTTGAAGATAATGTTCAGCTGAATTAAGCTTCCAGAGTTTAAGTGATACCTGCAAAAATTCTTTTGCACATAAAAAGAAATCTTGTATTTTGTTAGAATGTATGAGACTTAGTCCCATAATTGTTAATCATAGATTAGATCAAAATACTCATTTTCTCCCCCTTTTTGGCATAATCAAAAAGTATATAAAAATAGTTGAAAAGCGTAAAAGTTTTAATAAAATAACAAAAATATCCAGAAGTACAAAACAACAAACAAAAGATAAGAAACAAAATGACACTAAGATTTATAAGTAACAAGGGCCATAAGAAGATTCTTGATCTCAGATGCAGATTCCTCTTGTTTCATCATCCAGTTTCTGATTTCTTGGTTTGTCTGATCTTGCTTATCCAAGAGCTCATGAATGACTTAATTTTCCCTCTTAAGCTCATTCAGAGTATCCATGATAAGTGAAGTAGGAGCAGAGGATGAAGAAGCTTCAGCAGATAGAGCCTTCGAAGCAGAAACTGTTGAGTCAGAACGAACAAAAGTTGAAAGCAGAGTGCCCAGATCCATCACAAGAGTTGGCACAGGTTTAGGTGCTGCTTTAGCAGAAGGTTGATTAAACAGAACAATAGCCAGAGGGTTTAAATCGTCAGAGGCATCTTCAGATTCATCTTCTGATATGTCCATTTGATCAGATGGAGCATCAGCAATCATCAGAGAAGACTTCTTGTTCCAAATATCAGCAACTTCTGACTTGAATGCATGCAGATGTTTGGAGAAGTTATCAAGCACCTGAGAGTGACATAAGTCATGTAGCTTCAGTGACTTAGCATCTAAGGTTCTTCTGAAAGTTTCCCATAGAATATCTGTTGCAGTTGGGTTCACACTTCTGGTGCGGTCTTCCTTCAGCAGGTTCAACCAAGCTTGAACTTCTGTTAAAAAATTATGAAACAATATATTTACATCTGGCTGAACGGGTTTTGGGACAGCCTTTTTGAAATATTTGTTTTTCAGAAATTGTAGAGATTCAAAATCAACTACAGTTCTTAGAAAGTTAGCTGGTTCAAGATTTTATGTTTGTTCAGGAGTTGTTGAATGGTCAGGTTGTTCAAAAAGGTCAGGTGTTACTGATTGATCATGAGGTTCAGATGGTGCATGAGTTTCAGAAGGTTCAATTGTTTCTGATGGTTCATGAGTTTGGTATTCTGGAATGTGAGGAGGTGAAAGCATAGGTGAGTCAGGTGTTGGAAGTTGTGGAGAAGTGGGTGGTGTGATGTCAGGTGAAATAATGATTGTGTTGTCAACAGTGGGAATATGGTTGAGGTTATGGTTTGTTCATGGCAAAGATGTTTTCAGAAGGTAAGGTGAAAGGTGGATTTTGTGTGGCCGGAGGAACGTTAATTCCTGGTATTCTCCAAGAGCCAGCATCATACCATCCAGAAGGTCTGGGTGATAAAGGTCTGGGAGGAGGTCTTGAAAAGTGTTCAGCAGGAATAGTTTGAGAGATAGGTGGTTCAGAAGGTTTTGTGTGAGATGGTTCTGATTGGGATGGTTCTGTTTGGGTTTCAGAGAATTCATCAGAGTCAAAATCACTCAAGTCTGATAATACTTGATCTCTTTGAGGGTTTTCAGCAAGAGGGTCAGAGGGTATGGTCAGGTCTATATCAACATCTATATCACCTAAGGTTTGGGGTTCAGCAGATGTAGATATATTAACAGAATCATAAACAGTAATAGTTTCAGTAGGTTTACCTTATTTCTTTTTCTTCTGAGGTCTATCAGGTGGTCCTTCAACTGCTTTCCTCTTCAAAGGTTGCTGAAGAACAACGTTTGGAGCAGCTTGATGTCTTCCTTGGAGCCAAGCAGGATCAATTTGTGTTCCACTCTCTTTACAAATCTCAATGTAATGCAGGATGATGCATAGATGATCTCCTGAGTTGAACAGTGGGAAATCAGCAATTGGTATCCTTCTTCTCTTAATAGTTGCTGAAACATAAGGAGTTGGTTCTACCAGCAGTTTGTCAATAATTTTCCTCTTCACTAAATTATTTCCAGTCATAGCCTTTCCACAAGTAGGCTCTAGCTCCCTCAGAAGATTAGCTTAATCCAAGTGAGCAATCAGACCATTCTCAGTCAGAATGTCTAAAATTAATCTACCCATAGGAATCCAATTCCTTTTGGATTTGGGGTTTTTCATCCTTTTCGCTTCCCTAGTTTATTTGACATGATTCCAGAGATGTTCAAACAACAGATAAGGAAAATCAATCTTAACATTTGTTCCTAGACATAACAACAAGTAATGTTGATCAACATTAATGTAGTCTGGAGAGCTAGTTTCCTTCCTATGGTGAATGCACCCATGGATTATTCTTGCCTATATCTTGTACTTATTATTCAAATCCCTGACTTTAGAAGACCCTTGTCCATTTGTAAAAATTTCTGCATAAACCTTTGACATTTCCATTCTGCCACTTGAAATACCAGTCACTCCATGTCCTTCAAAACCTAGTATCTTTCTGATTTGATTTTTAGTAATGGAGATTTCCTTACCCATTACGAAAGAGATGATGACTTTAGGAGTAGCAATTGCATGTATCCAGAATTCCTTAACAAGGTGTGGAAAAACTGGACCAACTAGACGATCAAAGAAGTTTCCCCAACCTTGAAACTCAACAGCAGGAATAAGATCAAAACCATTATCTTTAAGATTCTCAAAATCCACCATTAATTCACTTAACACTTCTAAGTTATCCACTGGAATGAGAGTTGTTCTCTCAGGAACGATGTATTGCTCAGAGTGGATGTTCTCATAATGGGTAGAGGAGGAAGCCATTGGAGCTCTTAGATTTGAGAGTGGAAAAAGGGTTTCAGAAAAAAATCAGAGACAATTTGATTTTTGAAGGAGAAGGTAAAAAGTGAAAAAGGGGTTTTTTCAAAAGTATTTATATGAGAATTTTTCAGAAATAGGTTTAGAAATAAAACTGTAAAAAGAGTTTTTGAGAAAAGAAGAAAAAAAATTAAAAAGAATCTAATCATTACAAGCATTTAATGATTTTGAAAATTGAGGGGAAAACGTGAGATTAGAGCTAATCATAACAGTTACCTAGAACGGCGTCAGTAGCTTTTGCACGCGTGAACTTTCAGAAACACACCACGTGTTCATCTCCTGAAGGTTGCATAGGACAGCTGTTTGTTCTAGTGAATTTCTGAACTATACTAGAAATGAAACATTAGAACATTTCAGAACTTTACATATAGCTTCTGATGTAACTTCTCTTCTAACTTCTGAAGAGTTGTTAATCAGAACATTCATTTCAGAATATTCTGAAGTCAAACACAGAAGATAAATATTATTTTGTTCAGGACATAATTCCATACAAATATTTTTCAAAATGAATTTAAATCTATCTTCTGAAAGGGGTTTGGTAAAAATGTCATCCCATTGATGGTCTATTTTTACAAAAATTAAATTTAAAATTTCCTTCTGAATATAGTCCCTTATAAAATGATATTTAATTTCAATATGTTTAGCTTTAGAATGTAAAATTGGATTTTTAGAGAGACAAATAGCAGAAGTATTGTCACAGAAGATAGGAATCTTACTTTCATAAAGATTAAAATCTTCTAGCTGACTTTTCATCCAAATCATCTGAGAACTACATCCAGCAGCAGATATATACTCAGCTTATGTGGTTGAAAGTGCAATTGTTGCTTGCTTCTTGCTATACCACGAGATAAGATTATCACCCAGAAACTGGAAGCTTCCAGAGGTGCTCTTTCTTTCAATTCTATCTCCAGCAAAGTCAGCATCACAATAACCTACTAGTCTGTAATCTTGTGATCTTCTGTAACACAAACCCAGATTAGTAGTACCTTTCAGATACCTCAAAATTCTCTTAACAGCAGTTAAGTGAGATTCTCTAGGATCTGATTGGAATGTAGCACATAAACACACGCTGAATAGTATATCAGGTCTAGATGCAGTCATATAGAGAAGGGATCCCATCATACCTCTGTAGAGCTTCTGATCTACCTTCATACTTACCTCATCTTTTCCCAGAATGTAGGTTGGATGCATTGGTGTCTTAGCATATTTGCTTTCTGACATCTGAAATTTCTTCAGAAGTTCTTTAACATACTTCATCTGATGTATGTAAGTACCTTCTGGAGTCTGGTTGATTTGAATTCCCAGAAAGAACTTCAATTCTCCCATCATGCTCATTTCAAATTCTACCTGCATGGTCTCAGAAAATTCTTTTCCAAGTGAGAAATTAGAGGTTCCAAAGATTATGTCATCAACATAAATTTGACAAATTAAAATATCATTTTTAAATGTCTTTCTGAAAAGAGTTGTGTCCACTTTCCCTCTGGTAAAATCTTTTTCTAAAAGAAAATTACTCAGATGATCATACCAAGCTCTGGGAGCTTGTTTTAAACCGTACAAGGACTTTTTAATTTAAAAACATGTTATGGATGTTTTGAATCATTAAACCCAGGAGGTTGATGGACATAAACTTCTTCTTCTATATATCCATTTAAAAATGTACTTTTAACATCCATTTGATATAATGAAATGTTATTTTGAACAGCAAAAGAAATTAATAATCTGATAGACTTTAACCTAGCGACTGGGGCAAAGGTTTCATTATAATCAATTCCTTCTTATTGATTATAACCCTGTGCAACCAGTCATACTTTGTTTCTGATCACCTCTCCTTGCTCGTTCAGTTTGTTTCTGAAAACCCATTTGGTTCCTATAATGTTGAATCCTTTGGGTCTTGGAACTAGATCCCATACATCATTTCTGGAAAATTGATTGAGTTCATCTTGCATTGCTAAGATCCAATCATTGTCTTCCAGAGCTTCATCAATAGAAGTTGGCTCAATCAGAGATACCAAACCAAACAATGATTCTTCATTGATTCTGAGAGAGGATCTTGTTCTGATGGAATCTTCTTTTCTTCCAATGATTACGTCTTCTTTATGAGCTGAAGAGATTCTAGGAAACCTTTTTTTAGTGGGTTGATCATAGATTCTGAGATTATCCAGAGCATTGTCAAGAAGATGATCTTTTGAGTCTTCCTTTGCTTCTGAGTCTTCCTTTGCTTCTGAAGTTTCAGAGTTTGAGGGATGATCTTCTGTTCCTACAGAAAAATCAATTTGCTTTGGCTGTTGCTGGCCAACTTATCATCAAACCTGACTTTGATTGATTCTTCAACAATCAGAGTTTTTGTGTTGTATACTTTATAGCCTTTTGAGCGTTCAGAATATCCAAGCAGAAAACACTTTTGTGCTTTAGAATCAAACTTGTTCAGAGTTTCTTTAGTGTTCAGAATAAAACAAGTACATCCAAAAGGATGGAAATAAGAAATGTTGGGTTTTCTGTTTTTCCACAATTCATAGGGAGTCTTTTAAAGAATAGGTCTTATTGAGATTCTATTCTGAATGTAACATGTTGTGTTCACAGTTTCTGCCCAAAAGTGCTTTGCCATATTAGTTTCATTGATCATGGATCTGGCCATTTCTTGTAATGTTCTATTCTTTCATTCTACAACTCCATTTTGTTGGAGAGTTCTAGGACAAGAGAAATTGTGAACAATACCATTTTCTTTAAAATAATTTTCAAAATAATGGTTTTCAAATTCACCACCATGATCACTTCTGACTTTTATAATTTTAAAATCTTTTTCGTTTTGCACTTGGTTACAGAAGTCAACGAACACAGAATGTGACTCATCCTTGTGTTTTAAAAACTTGATCCATGTCTATCTGCTGAAGTCATCAACAATGACCAATCCATACTTCTTGCCTCTGATGGATGCAATTTTAACTGGCCCAAACAGATCAATATGAAGTAGTTCTAATGTCCTAGAGGAAGAAACAACATTTTTGGATTTAAAGGAAGGTTTTGAAAATTTTCCTTTTTGACATGCTTTGCACAGAGCTTCTGAGTTGTACTTCAGATTGGGAAGTCCTCTGACTAAATTTAATTTATTTAGTTGAGATATTTTTCTTAAGCTGACATGTCCCAATCTTCTGTGCCATACCCATTGCTCATCGCTAACAGACAAAAGGAATTTAACATTCTGAGATTTAAGATCTGACAAATCAATTTTGTATATGTTGTTCTTTCTCTTGCCAGAAAAGAGGATTGATCCATCTTTTTGACTAACAACTCTACAAGAATTTTGATTGAAGATAATGTCATAACCATTGTCACTTAATTGACTTATGGACAACAGGTTATGCGCTAATCCTTCTACTAATAAAACATTAGAGATAGAAGGAAGGTTACTGTTTCCAATGGTTCCAGAACCAATAATCTTCCCTTTCTGATTACCTCCAAACTTCACATCTCCCCCAGCTTTAAATTCTAGGTTTTGGAACATATACTTTTTTCCCGTCATGTGTCGTGAGCACCCAGAGTCCAGGTACCATGACTGGTGTCTCAATTGAGCTGTTAAAGACATCTGCAATAAATATTATTTTATCCTTAGGTACCCATATCTTTTTGGGTCCTTTTGGGTTAGAGTGTTTAAAGTTCTATTTGAAACTTTCTAGTCTATCTTTCCAATACTCAAAATCTTCTCCATCAAATACATGAGGTTTGTTGTAACTATTGTTGTTTTGTTCAGCAGCCATTTGTGTTTTCTTCTGGATCTTTTCCCGACACGGTTAAGTGTTGTGCTCAGAGTCAAGCTCTGATACCAATTGAAGGGTGAGAAAACACTTAGAGGTGGGAGGGGGGTTGAATAAGTTTCTCTTTTTCTTTTTCTTAAAGGCTCAATAATAATGGAAAGACAAGGTTATTTTTATCCTGGTTCGTTTGAACTCAAACTACTTCAGTCCACCCGTCAAGGTGATTTCGCCTTTCTCAACAAGGACTTAATTCACTATAATCAACTGATTACAAACACACAACAACTTTTGTGACTAACAATGCACAAGTAATCTTACAAGTGACTAACACCACTGAGACTTAAACTAGTCCTAGTCTACTTGAGAAATCTGACCAAACTTGGTTTCTCAAGGAACAATTACAAGAGTTTAATCTTTACAAATAGTGAAATAAAGTTTGCTTCTAATCAAGCTATATCACAACTGTGATTTTTCACTAAGAATAATATTGCACAAAGTGTATGAGTAAATGAATTTGTGAGTCCAGAATTTTTCACGTAGTTCTTGCTTCTTTTTGAAATTAATTTGTTTTGGTTGGCTTGCAATAAATGTCATTCTATATATAGTAAGAGCAAAATGATTGTTGCTGCCTTCAAAAAGTGGAGAGAATTAAATGCTTGCATGTTTCCTTGCACTATTCCATTTTCCAATGAACTAGCATAGACACTTGAGTGCATGCAGCCGTCTTTGCATTAAATGAGCAAACGACACTTGTAAGAACATGTTTCCTGAAGCTTGACAAGACAAGTTAGCTTTTGCATTCTTTCAGAACTTGCTTCACGTCTTGAATTTAGAACATGCTTGTATATCTTCTAAACAATGTTTTTCTTGCTAAGTACATTTGATCAGCGCTTGCTTTCAAATAAACTTCTGAACATCACTTGCTTTCAAGGTGCTTCAGAACAAGGAATCTCGCTAAGCATTAGAAGATGCATTTAAAATAATTATCTTACCAGAGTCAGCATCAGCAGTTGCGCTAAAACAAATAGTTCTTTCATCAAAGAACTTCTTCATTTATTTTCAGCTCAGCACATCAAAATGCTTTTGTCAAAACATTATTTGAAATAGTTAAATACGTTCATCAGATTATTAATTATCTAAAATATAATTGTTATCATCAAAACTCTGAGATATGATCAGAACCAATCTTGTTCTAATATAAACATTAAGCATATATTAAACACACCCATAAGATAGAGAACAAGAATGGATACCGTAGAGTACTACTGGCGTGTGGGGTGCTAATACCTTCCCCTCGCGTAACAGACTCCCTTACCCAATCTCTCGGTCGCAAGACCGTGACTTCTCCCTTCTCAGGTTTTCTCGATGTTTACCTTTCCCTTCATGTGGAATAAAAGAAATTCGATGGCGACTTCATTGTTTGATGATTTTCAGCCGGTTGTTTCAACGCCCACTACAAAAGCGATCCATGCAAAAAAGGAACGCACCGCCTACACCTCTGCCCCTGTAGACTATCAAACTACACCTTCTCTCCCACAATTGTCTTTGTACCTGATTCCTTATATACACAGCAGAAGAAATGAAGGGAATATGCTAAAGAGTGCATTGGGCTTGATGTGATTTCTCAAAAGGCCCATGATCCAAGACCATGCAAAAGAGCTCTAGCTTAAGGCTTATAAATAGACCGGGTTGAAGAATGAAATAAAGTTAAGGATCTTGAAGAAAAACATAGAAGATAATAGCGTAAGGGGTGGTCGAGAGAAAATAGATTTTCTTCTTCTCACCATTCCTAAGTTCCTGCTGCTGAGTCCTAGCGCGACTGAAGTCATCACTTGGTGATCAACCATCACAAGTAGGCCTTACGTTACTTCTAGGTTTATATTTCTTTTACATTATTTTTTTAAGAATGTTTCCTTTAAGAACAAGTTTTGGAGTTTATACTCATCTCATCATGAGGTAAACCTTTTGTTTTTTGAGAAATGAGAAATTAATATTATGTTGCTTTTATGTTAAGTGATATGTTGTTAAGTGCCTTATTTTATTATGTGTTAACCTTTTATAAATCTAATTTTTTAGTTGATCAACTTAGAAACGAATAAAAACTTGTTTTTGCGAGAGATCCATAATTGGCCGAATTCACATAATTGGCCCAATCCTTCCTATTTATAAATTTCTTAATTTATTTTTAATATTAATTAAAAATACTATTATTTACTTATTTAAAATTCTAAATAAATTCTAAATAATTCTATTCAACTCCAACTCTCTTTATACACCCCTGCCTCAAGCATACATACCCCCACAATTATATAACAATTAATTAAATCACAAAAATCATAGATAAATTAATTATAAATAATCTAACGAAAATGGGGTGTTACAACTCTCCCCCAATTACAAAATTTTCACCTTTAAAAATTAGTGTAAGAGAACATATTCATATAAGACTCTCTCCTCTGGCTCTCAAGCTCTCAGGTCACATTTTCACTAGCTGATCCTCCCCAAGCTACCTTCACCAAGGTAACCTCTTTACCACACAACTACTTCACTTACCGATACTCTCTTTGTATAAGTGATGTCTCAGCAGTCAAGTTATCTCTCATGTGCACTCTGGAATTAGCAGTGTGCTGAACCAACACTCTACACCTACAACACCTTGGAGAAAAATAAGCTTATCTCCCATTTGTTTCAATTTCTCTCCTATGAGGTTACAAAAACAAGAAAGCACCAATAGTGTTTTACACACATGTCGCATACTAGGGAACAAATAATATTACATAAACCTGGTCGGATGGACCGACCTGCTATGATACCACTATATAACACCCTAAACCTCAAAACTTTCATATTAAACATTTCATGAAAATTTAAGGTGTCACCAATGACAATCCTTTAACAACACGTAATCACTTAGCAACCCACAGCGGAAAATTAAAACATCATACAACACCTATCATCACACACTCACCTTCACTTTGGTTTTAATCATTATGACAATATCGATCTTATATCAAATAAATAAAGCATCACAACTTAGGATGTTTAGTCTCAACTTCAAATGATATAAAACTGCTTTTAAAGAAACGAGTTATCAAAATCAACTCTGAAAAACTTCAATCATCAACAGAATAATTAAATAAACTCCAACAAAAGCATAATAAGCAAAACAAGCATTCCTAACCCCGATGTTACAGAAACATAACAAGACTTCTAAAACAATTAAAAAACTAAAGGAAATAACTCGAATAGCTATCTTCCATCTATAGTAGCAAAATCTACTCTTGAGTATCTGCAAAATGTCCATGATGGACAATATTAAAGCAAAGGATGTGAGAATAAATTCAAATGATAAATGATGCACAAAACAATCATGATAAATTAATACACCACAAAGTAATATACATTTCAACTTGTACCTTTATATCATTGATTCACATCTCACCCACATCCTAATCAAACTCATACAATTCATACAAAATTACTCATAATCATACTCAATCTCATCATCATGCACCAAAACGCATTCACAAATTTTATTATGCAATACGACTCATGACAACAACTCGACTCAACATGCATGTTGTACCATATTATCAAAAGATTCCTTAGTAAACCAGGTTTACCCTACTCGAACCCCGAATCCACCCTGCTCGGATTTGGGACAAGTCACCAATCCATCCTGCTCGAATTGCAACTTGCCTCTTTCATCAACAACAACGACATCATAAATGCATGTCAAAACATGTGAATGCAAAAAAAAAATGTTTAAAGTCCCCTTCCAACAATAAATAAAACATGCATTGACCCAAAAATATTAGTCTTCCCTACTCCAACTTTTATTCACCACTCACAACAACAACAACATCAATATTATTCAACCATCTCAACGTAACAACATCATCTTAACAAAATCATCAACTTCAACATCATATACAACAACATCATAATCATCATCAACATCATACACAATAACATTGTAATCATCAACATCATAACATAACAACATCATAATCATCATCAACATCATAACAACATCATCAACTATCATGCTCACACAACAGCACATACATATAATAACTTATAATCGTTCAACACAATATCATCATCACATAACATCATACACCACAATCGGAAAACAACACCAACATTAGAAACTCAACAAATACATATTCACAAGCATTCAATCATGTTAATTCATTATAACATCAACATATCATCAGATAAATACAATGATCTGTTAATCAATCATACAAGTCATCACAAACATCCCTACAGTAGACAAATGAATACTACTCAAGAATTTAACAAAGCACTACCATGAGGTAGTTTTGCGTGCTAGCTTTCCAATACATCAAATGGCGTCGCAATTGGACTTACGAATCAAAAATGATGATAAAAAAAATTAGAAAAAATTCACCGCTGGAGTGTCTCGCTACACGAGATCCTCCCTCACTAAGCGATGATACGCTAAGTGATGATTCTCCTATTTAGATTCCGTAAAAAGCCCCGTCTCAGAATTCAAAATATAAAAATTACCCAATTATTAAAACAACAAATTCACAATTTATCACAGATTGACATCAATTTCATCATGAATTAGTCAATTATATTTATACCGTAAAACATCCAATTTCACCCACATTCATCATTCAATTAATTAGTTCATGAACATAAAATATCATAGCAGAAAAACAAATTTTCTCACCCATTCATGCCACATAAAAACATAATTGCATCATAAATTTAACAGATTATCATCAACTTGTAAGAACCGAAAATAGTTATTGAAGGTTAAGTGGAACCTCTCTACTCTTTCATGATTAAGGTATCCATAGATGAACAATCCCCCCTTACCTCGAATTCCAACAAGCAATGGAAAAACAAGCAACTCTTATGAATTCTCCATTCAAAACCTAGTTCTCCTTCCAATGTTCTTGTTTCTCTAAGCCTCATTGTTTTCACGACTGACAAAAGTTCTCCCTAAACCTAATTTCTCTAACTTTTAGAATATATAATATTCTAATTATTTTTGCATAATAATTATTATTGCCCAACTAACTTTCAATTTCTCTCCTCTAACCATACCTTTCTCTCAAATCGAATAATTGGCCCAACTCTTCCTATTTACCAATTTCTCAATTTATTTTTAATATTAATTAAAAATATTATTATTTACTTATTTAAAATTCTAAATAATTCTTATCAACTCTAACTCTCTCTACACCCATGCCTCAAGCATACTTACCCCCACAACTACACAAAAATTAATTAAATCAAACAAAAATCATAGATAAATTAATTATAAATAATCTAACTGTGATCGGTGGATTTAGAACTGACTGTTTAAAGCTGGATCGCGTATGTCGCGGTAAGCAAGAGTCACCACCGTCTTTTATTTTCTCCAATATGGACAGGACAAAAGCACAGCAAAATTCCTTATGAGATTATCTCTCAGTTCGGGAGGTAGATTTATAGAAAGGGAAGGTGTTAGCACCCTTTCTATCCATGGTTATCCATGGGCTCTTAGATACTTGCTCATTGTGTTTTCAAAAGTGTTTGCTTTTCAAGTGTGTGTGGTTTTTGAAAAAAGTTCGTTTGAAAACTTCTAGGTAACTCTTGTATCAGTCCTCAAGAGTGTATGAAGTATTGTTTGAAAACTTTTAGAAAGTGTAAGGTGTGAAAAGTATTTTGTTTGTTTTTGAAAAGAGCAAGTACCCATGAGTCATCTACCTACCCTAAGGAATTAGGCTGTGTAAATGTCCTTAAGGTAGTGCCATCCCACCATTGAGAGATAGGTAGCACCGCCGTTGGAGGTGTTCGGGTCAATTCGAGTGTAGGGACAGTGTGGTCACCAGAGAAACAGTAGGACACCTTAGAAACTACCCTTATTCCATTGATCCTTTTTTTTAATCCGAGGCAACCGTTTTGAGGCAACTATTCCGAGGCAACCGTTTCGAGGCAACTTGTTTTCGAGGCAACCGGATCATGGACATAAGGACTTACTAAGACGTCCCATACTTGACGACCACGTTTCGAAGGCAACAGGTGAGGCGTACCCTAAGAGTGGTGTGTGAATTTGTGTGTTGTTTTCATGTTAAGTTTATCTTTGATCATGGCATTTGTGAGCTACGAGTTATTTTTAATTAGCCATACATTCTTTCATACCAAGTTAGCAGTTTAAGAGTGCGGAAATTTAAATGCGGAAAGATAAATCCTAAGCTATTACAAGGCGCGGGTCTATACATCGCCAAAATACAAAGACCCGTTTTAATAAAAATGCGGAAAGTAAATAGACCTAATTACTATTACAATCCTTGAGCAGTTACATAATATTCGAAAGAAAAATAAATGCGCGAAAGGAAATTAGAATCGAATATCCGATGGTTTTGACCCTTTTGAAATTAAATTGAATTGAAAGCTAGTTAATTATTTAATTAAAGAAAAGGAAAATTTTTTTATGTTGTTTTTGTATTTATGAAAATAAAGAAAAATTGAAAATCAAGAGAAACCCTAATTCTAAGTTATTTTTAATTATTAATGAAAATATTAAAGTTAATCTAATTTACACTAATTAATTAAATTACATGTTTATTTACAAAATTAATAATTAATAATAATAATAATGAATAATGGAAAAAAAATGATTTAATCAAAAAAAAGATGAAAATGTCAAAAACCCTAATTTCTACATATTTTATTTATTTAAGAAAATATTAAAGTTTTAAAACCTAATTTACTAAATTAATGGTTAGAGTTTATTTACAAAATAAATTAATGGTGAATTAAATATTGATTAAATATATTACATTGCTTTTGTTGTACCCCAAAATTTGCCCTCCCATTTCCTCAACATTTTCTCCTCACAAGACCCTTGGAGCTCAAGATCCAGTTAGGGTTTCCTCTGCTCAAGACTTCTCCTTGCACTGTTGACCCAAATTAGGGTTTGTGTTTGCACAAAGATATTTTGACCTAAAATGCCTAAGATGACTTTCATGCTTCATGTTGGACTCCCAAGTTTATCCATACCAAGTTTTAAGTCTTGATTCCAAATTTTGCCCAGTCAATTGGACAGTTGACCTAGAAATCAACTGTATTGAGGAAAAAGTCAACTATGGCCAATTGACAGTCAAATCTCATGAAAATTGACCCACATCAACATTATGAACTCACATGGACCATTTGATCAAGTTTGGATCACAATCCCACAAGAAATTTGATCAGATCACCAAAAGGGCAAAATGGTCATTTTTAGGGTTTTGACTGCACAAAGGTAATTTTTGACTGTTTGACCTAGCCAATGGAAAACCAAGCTCACATATGGACTCAAGGACCCCATGTAATTGTCTTGACATACTCAACAAGTTCAAAAGATCCCAAGTGCACAAGATTGACAGTTGAATTTCCCAGTCAATTGATCAATTTTGACTGTATACTGAAAAGTCAAACTTTGACTTTTTGGTCAAAATCAAGTGTCAAGATTCATTTTTCATCAAAACATGCCAAATCATGAAACTTGTTCATCAAGAAATCAAGAATTGCAAATTAGGGTTTGAAATGAAGATTTTTCATAACTTAGAATTTTTCTAAGTTACGAAAAACCCTAATTTTTTCCTAACTTTGTCCCACTTTCTCACCAGGATTCATTTGGATTCAAGCAAAAGTCAAAACATAAAAGTTGTAGCCTATTGCAAAATCTACAACTTTGATTCACAAATTTTTCCGAAAAGAATCTTGTAGCTCAAGTTACAATTTTTGGAACAAGGGTACCAAACCATTCTTAACTTAGAGAAATTTTGAACCATTTTAGGCAGGATTTTTGCCTAACTTCAAGGCCACTTTTCACATACTTACACTTGGAATTTCAATTTGCATTTCAAAGATGGATTGTATTACACATTCCAAGATTTTCAAAATGTCCAAGAACTCATCAAACAACCTCATGGTTAGGGAGAATCAAATTTGGCAAGTTGGGAAAAACTCACTTTTGATTTGGCCAATTTACATGTCCATACATTTGTGCCATTTTGAATTCATCTTGCTTTCCTTGATTACAGGTCCCATATCCCATTTGCACTCAATAATTTAATGCTAACTCATTGTGCCAAGGCCTTGTTTTATGTGTTTAAGCATTACATGGAAAACTAAGCCATAAGTAGAAAAAGAAAAATAGCCATTTTTGAAAACTAGAACTTTATGTCAATTAGCAATCCAAGCAAGTACAGTGCAAATCCTTTTGGCACAAGTTTATGAACAAAACACACTGATCAAGGGGAAGGTTAGCAGCACATTAGGGGGGCCTCTATCAGTCTAAAACTCAAGTGGACACTTTGTTGCTTAAAGTTGAAGAAAGCTAGCATAACAACTAACAACTCTCATTTCTGTCAAGGCAAGCTTAAGAAAAGACTTTGTACACTTTCTAAACATCCTAATTGAGCTAGAACACGAGCCAACCATATCCATTGCCTTCTCAAACACAGAATCACCCTCAAACTGCCCAAACAGGGTACCTGCTGCAGATTGAGTTCCATAACTCAATCCATTCATGCATTCTTGCTAAAACCACTTCAAACATATCCCACATCATCCCTTGAAACTATTCCAAGCCTCAAACACGACCTGTAACACTCCCAAGCAACATCACCATTTTCATTTTCTTGTTTTGCAGTTGAAGTTCCATAACACGATTCACTAGGTTTCAAAGCAAACTAAAGCTTGGAATAGCATCCCTGGACATCAAGGAAGCTGTACCAACCATCACCTTGCATTGAAAGCACCTCCATCACCAGATACGATTCCAACTGAACAGGTAAGTTCATGAACTCGTATCTCTCTATCCAGGCATTGTTAGCTTTAGGTTTGTGAAGAAAATATGTCACATTCATAGCCCTGAACATGCCCATGTAATTAGTTTTCATTTATGTTACGTGTGCTATGAGAATTTGTTGTCTGAACATGGAACAAAAACTAGGTCAGGAATTGGGGGAGAAGAAATTCTCTCTCATTTCTGAGAGTTAGATTGATTTCTTTATATGTCTAGAATCGTGGCTTCAAGCTCTACAGATTTCATGTTGGAAGATTTGGAAAAAGATCAAGGAATCTGGAGATAGCAAACGCGTGTTTTGTTTGAACAGAAATGCTGGAGGTTGAAGATGACAGGATCTTTGGGCTGGGCCTGTTTCACATTTCTTTTCACACCATGTTTTTACTTTTAAACCCCCTTGGCCCATTATGCTTATTTTTATGATTTTTTGACCTTTTCTTTTTTGTTCTGACTTATTTATTTTTTCTCATAATATCAAAAATATAAAAATTATTTTTTAAACCATTTTTGTATTTATTAGGCATTTGTTTGTTTAAATGGTTATTTGTACATAAATAAATACTTATATACTATTATTTAAAATAGTTAAAAAAAATAATACAAACATATTTTTCGGACTTTTATTTCATATTATCTCTTGAAAACATTTTATAATAAAAATATACTTTTTTATAAATATTAAATATTATTATTTTGTATATAATCAATATATTTAGTAAATAGTACAAATACATATATGTATATTAGTATATTTAGGACAAAAATACAAAATATATACATTTTTATTTTTATTAATATTTAACATTAAAAATATCTTTTTTTACAAATATACTTCATTTTTATTTTATTTTTGTACATAACTAATAAATATTATACATATTAAATAATTAATACCTTTTTATTAATAAATTAGGGTTTTGCCCTAAAACATAAAAACTCCAAAAATTAATACTTTTTATTTTGTTTATTTGACACATAAAAAACACTTTTACATACACATAAAAAATCATTTTTTTCATCTTGCATATTTATCTTATTTTATTTAATTATTGCATATTGATTAATTTGTATAATTCCAATTTGATGTAATAGTTAGGTTTAAATTCCTTGTCAAAATACCCCCATTTGAACATTTGTACCCCCCTTCCCATATATTGTGTTGTAATAACTTAGGAACTTTATTTTTCGCACTTTAAAGCTTTCTAATTATGCCATGTTAGAATTAGGGTTTGTATGCGAATCAAAAACAACAAAAATAGTTTGACCTAATTTCAAGATAAACAAGCATGAAAATGGACAACACTAATCACACTTGCACCCCTAGGGTATTCCACTTGTTGCCTTCAATAATGGGTCATATTGCATGTTAGGTCTCTTTGGGCAAAATAAACACAATTCAAATGATCATAGTCCCTCGATGACGCTTTCGAAAGTTGTCTAAAAAATGATCAAGTCCCTCCAAAGAAAAATTTCCCAAAGATACTTGGCACCATTGCAATTATGGTCTAAACGATGACCCGCGCCCATCCCTTTCACATCCTAACACAAGATTGTCCACCAAATTCAATGGTGGAACAAAATTGTTAAAAGGGTTAAAAACATAGGAGAGATCTTTGAGAAATTTAGGAGTAGACAAACTCTTAGTTACTTGAATCAAACTTGCAAAACAAAACACTTGTCTATTTTCAAAACCACACATCAATACACTTTCAAAACAACTTTCAAAAAAACATTGAAAACCTTTTCAAAAGACATACATCTTTGTATACATCCCAACATGGATCATTACAAAGGTTGCCACCACATTGGCTTCTTTTCAAAACATTTTCAAACCCACACACACAAAGCACCATTTCAAACAATTGAAAATTAAGGCAAGTTGATCTAAGCAAGTAACTAAGAGCCCATGGATAACCATGGATAGAAAGGGTGCTAATACCTTCCCTTTCTATAATCTACTCCCCGAACCCAAGAAAACATCTCAAAGGTTTTTGCTGTGCTTTTTTAACCTTTCCTTAGGATAAAATAAAAAGTCGGTGGCGACTCTTACTCAACCGAAACATTTGCGAAAACAAACGCAAAACCTCAAGTCAGTTCTCCCACCGTATCACAGAATTGGCGACTCTGCTGGGGACTAACTTTAAAGTGGAGTAACCTTAGGGCTTAGATCACCCTTGTTTTCAATTGTTTGCCTTGTTTGCTTTTATATTTGTGGGCTTTGCGTCGGAGTTTCATAGATCCTAACCCGGATCTGGGGAATACCCTTTTAGGTAGCATAATCTGTGAGGGTCCTGTCCGGCGTAGACCGACATGGGTGAAGCAGTGGCTACGTTGGTGTGGCACCTTAGTCTGTACCGATATCCCTTGTGTTTCAACGAGGAGAATATGGGTCTTCTAAGGAGTCATTAAGCACCAACCGACCTTAGAACCCTAAATTGACCAAACTTGGCCCTAGAACAGTAGCAGTATGCTACACTCATTGAGGCTAAACTCTCGCGATGGTTCTGGCCGCAAGAAAAGATTGCGATGCTGGAGTTATGACTGATTGAGGGTAGTCA
The DNA here is from genome assembly GCA_948472305.1 of Vicia faba. Classification (NCBI taxonomy): domain Eukaryota; kingdom Viridiplantae; phylum Streptophyta; class Magnoliopsida; order Fabales; family Fabaceae; genus Vicia; species Vicia faba. Next base: position 1,397,225,547 of record OX451741.1, read on the forward strand.
ATGATTTGAGATCCTCTAGAACCCGGGTACTTTTGATAGGACAGGTTTTAACCAACGAAACTAAAAGAGGGTAGTACCTAAACTTCATGCTGGCCTGAAACCTAAGGGTTGTCTTGTGTGACTTGTGTGCCTTATCATGCTTGCCTGTGTGAATACTTGAGGTGTGCTTCATCATAGAATCATATCATCATACCATTACATGCATCCTGTATAAGGATTGTCCCATTTCAAAGACAAAAAAGTTTCATCTTTGCTCTGTTTTGTAGGACACCATGATGCCCGTGCGTAGGAATACTATCCGGTTCAATTTTGTTCAACCACCAACTTTGCTCAGGGATTTGGTTGATAGGATTCCAAACACTTCTTCCTTCATCAACAGGCATGGCTCTCTCCTTGGTTTGATCACTTCAAAATGGGACCAACAACTGATAAGTGTCCTGACCCAGTTTTATGATCCCCTGTATCATTGCTTCACCTTTCAAGACTTCCAGCTGGTTCCTACCCTGGAAGAATTCTCTTATTTGCTTGGGATCCCTGTTTTGGAGCAGACTCCATTCACTGGTTGGGAGAAGACTCTTAGGCCTGAAGAGGTTGCTGTTGTCCCTCCCTTGACCAAAGAAGAGGTATTGGCTAACTGGGAAACTAGAAGTGGAGTTGAGGGCTTTTTGGTTAAGTTTCTGGTTGGCAAAGCTAATGGTTTCTGGAACGACTTAGACTTCAAGGCGTACGAAGACATTATGGCTCTTTTAATCTATGGTCTGGTATTGTTTCCCAATCCTGACACCTTTATCAGTATCTATGCCATAAGGATCTTCATGTCTCGGAATCCTGTACCCACTCTTTTGGGTGATATCCTGCAACAACTCTATGCTCGTACTGCCCGAGGACGGGGAACTCCATGGTGTTGTGTTCCTTTACTAGTAAGGTGGTTTATTTCGCACCTTCCTAAGTTCGTGCTGAAGAATGAAGAAGGAAAGGGTTGGGCTCATAGGTTAATGTCTCTCACTGATAATGACATCACTTGGACTCTCAGAGGTTTGGATGAGGTAGCTGTTATTGATCGTTGCGGAGAATACCCTAATGTTCCACTGATTGGTATCCAGGGAGGAATCTCTTATAATCCATGTTTAGCTCTCCGTCAGTTTGGAAGAGCCAGAAGAGTAGGGCCTCATGAGATGTTGGTTCCTCACTTCCATTTTGAATTTCAGGTAGACAGTGACAAACTACGCCACGGATTCATTAAGGCTTGGGACAGAATTCACAAAGCTGACCCCCATGAGTTGGGACCAAAGACTTCTCTACCATTGGAACCCTATTGCAGATGGGTCCGCATCCGTGCTCAGAAGTTAGGTATGCCATACAAAGCTGCCATACCTATCATTCTTGAATCTCCTAATGAAGATGGGGTTCCTCCAACTGTCCTCCCTCCTCAGATACCCACTGAATTTGACACACTGAAGAGATCTTGGGCACAGCTAAAGGAAGAACGGGATTTTTATCGGGAAAAGTTCAACGAACAGGAACGGAAGATCCAGAGGCTGACTAAGCAATTGGAAGAAGAGCGGGTTCTGAATAACTATATCCATACTGAGAAGAGGAGGCCATGGGAGCACTGATGGGCTTTGAATGTTTCCTTTTAAAGCTTTTATTTCCTTTTCAGTATTTTTCATTCCTGTAATTCCTAAGGGCAAGTTGTTGAACAATTTAAAATTTGAATCTAATGAAGTGTGTTTCCCTTTTGTCTACAAAGTTGAATCTCGTTTGTCTTTGAAAACATAAAACATACGCATCTCATTGCATCATATGCATAACAGGTACCTTTTTCCACAGGTTGCTTAATCTTCTTCGCTGTTTATTTGAACAGTCATCATGAATCCAGAAACATCCAGCGAGCAAGCAATCAAGGCCCTCCAGGCCCAGAGTGCCCAGTTTCAAGAGATGGTCATGAGCCTGGCTCAAGGTTAGCAAGAGTTGAAGGCTTTGCTCTTAAAGAAGAAGAAGAAGAAGAAGAGGACTACGTTATTCAACACCGGACGCAGGTTTGGGAACACACTCCTTAACGAGGCTGATCCAACTACTTCTTCTGCAGAGAAAGACAGTCCCCAAGGGGGAGGAGCTCCTAGTCCCGCAGTCTCTGACAACGAGACGGATTACAATGACGAACAATACCCTCCTGCTGCTGACAGATACAAGCAATTAGAGGACCACTTGTGTGCCATGGAGATTCAAAATGTGTCGGGGCTGGATTTCGGAGATTTGGGGTTATCTTCTGGGGTGGTAATCCCACACAAGTTCAAGGCGCCTGCCTTTGCCAAATATGACGGGGCTTCCTGTCCAAAGCTGCATCTCAGGTCATACGTAAGGAAGATCCAACCTTACACGGCAGACAAAAATCTTTGGATCCACTTCTTCCAAGATAGCCTTTCGGGATCACAGCTTGAGTGGTTCTATCAGCTAGATGGAACCAGTATCCGACATTGGGACGATTTGGCTACCGCATTTTATAGACAATATCAATACAATTCTGACCTTGCTCCTACGCGTACCCAACTTCAGGGTATGTCACTAGGAACAGGCGAAGGATTCAAAGAATATGCGCAAAAATGGAGAGATTTGGCTAGCAGGGTGCAGCCTCCTTTGACTGATCATGAGCTGGTTGACATGTTTCTAGGGACCTTGTCTGGTCCATTCTTCAATCATCTGGTTGGTAATTCCTCCGCTGGGTTTACGGATTTGATCCTGACGGGTGAAAGGATAGACGCTGGCATCAGGTCAGGAAAGATACAGAAAGCTGCCTCCGCGAGAAGAGGCCTTTCAAGAAAGAAGCTAGTGCCGTCTATGGTCCTAGAAGACAAGTCAAGCCAGAACACCGCCAAGCCGTCAATGCCTGGGTAATTTCAAAACCTGTTGCTGCTCCTCAGCAGTACAATCAACAAAGGGGTGAAAGGCCCAAGAGGCAATACACTCGGCTGAGTATGACCTTGTCACAAATCTTACCGCAACTGTTATCAACCAACTTGGTGACCATCAAAGAGGCTCTGAAGGTCGTGAATACTGCATCTCCTAAGTATAACCTAAATGCCCGTTGTGCTTATCATTCTGATAGCCCCGGGCATACTACTGATGATTGCTGGGCCCTGAGAAACAAAGTTCAAGACCTTATCGATGCGAAGGAAATTTAGTTTGAGGCCCCTGAGAGGCCAAATGTTGTAACTGCTCCTATGCCCCAGCATAGAGTAAATGCCATTGAGGAAGATTTGTATGTTGTTTCGGTGATTGATGTTGCTACCCCTCTATTGACTGTTAAGAGGAACCTACTGCTAGCCGGTTTATTTCCGGGCTGTAGCAAGGGTTGCCTCCTGTGCGCTGTTATCCCTACCGGTTGTCCGCTGCTGAAATCAGGCATCCAAAGCCTGATGGATAGCAAAGAAATTCTGTTCAAGAAAACTGCCATTCCTTTTGTTTCCGCTGAAGAAGTATCTGTCGTCACAATTTTCAACAACCCTACCAAGGCTCTCCCAAGGAAGCCAGTCAAAATTATGTCTGTTGCACCCATTACCATTACTGTTCCGGGGCCCCTCCCCTATGAATCTGGCAAGGCTGTCCCATGGCACTATGGGGCAGACGTGTATGTGCTTGGAGTGAAGCAGGAGTTCAACACCGGTACCAGTATCAGTAACATCACTGGTCCCGCCAAGATTACTCGCAGTGGCAGGCTTTTCTCGCCTGACATTGCACCACCAGTTATCCGAAAACCTCTTATCATCACACCCGCAAGTGTGCATGTTCCAAATCAAGTTCCTGTGCCTACTACTGCCGCCGAGTCCTCTGATGCTCGGGGCAAAGAAGTTGCTACCGATTTTCCTGCCCGGACGGAGGCACCAAAAAAGACCGCTGTCGAAGCCTCCCATCAAGAGATGGAGGAAATCCTTAAAATCATTAAAAAGAGTGACTTCAATGTTGTTGAACAGCTGGGGCATACCCCCTCCAAAATCTCTATGCTATCATTACTGCTGTGCTCAGAGGCCCACGCCAAGGCCCTGATTTCATTTCTGAAAACGGCCCATGTGCCGCAAGAGACATCTGCAGATCAATTCACTGACTGTGTGGCTAATTTGACAGCTGACAATGGTTTGGGGTTCTCGGATGCTGACCTGACCGCCAAAGGAAAAAATCACAATGATGCCCTGCATGTTTCCATAGAATGCAGGGGCACTACTCTCGCACACGTGTTGGTGGACATCGGTTCTTCCCTGAATGTTTTTCCCAAGAAGGCCTTAGATCGGTTGGACTGTGAGGGCCTGGAATTGAAACCTAGTAACATCATTGTTAGAGCCTTCGACGGTTCTAAGAGGATGGTGCACGGTGAAGTGGGCATTCCTATCCGTGTGGGTTCCCAAGTCTTCGACTCAACATTCTATGTGATGGATATTCGTCCATCTTATTCTTGTTTGCTGGGACGACCCTGGATTCACAAGGCTGGGGCGGTAACATCCACTCTACATCAAAAGCTCAAATACCCTGTCAAAGGGAAGATTGTTACTGTGCAGGGTGAGGAGGAATACATGGTTAGTCACTTGAATTCATTCCGGTATATCGAGATGGACGGGGAGTTTATTGAAACCCCCTTTCAACATTTTGAAGAGGTACCTCCAACATTGGCGTCAGCTGAGACAGTGGTTGAAGAAGACTTTCCTCTAAAGATGGCTTCCTTGAAGGATGCCCGGGCTGCAATCGAGAAAGGAAAATGTGCAAACTGGGGTCAGCTTCCTGATTTCACTCAAAAGACCGATAAGTTTGGGCTGGGCTTCACTGCGGAGGCTCAGAGGGTTGTTCGCAAAGAAAAGATCAGAAAGGCTCCGGTGTTCATCACCAACCCAAGGGTGAATGCTATCGAGGAGGACGTAGAGGAAGCAGAATTTGACAGTTGGATCTATCCGACAACCAGCAACGGACCAAGCAACTGGACGACCAAGGATTTTACACCTATTACATTTGTCACGCAGTAATTAACTCTTTTGTGTTCAATTTGTAACAAACAATATGTTGAAACTTTTATTGGCTCGGTGTCCTACCCGGGGCACCGTGGCTCCATTTGTGAGGGCTTTTTGTATGACATTTCCATATATCATTAATCAAAACATTGGACGTTTGTTGCATTTCAAATCTTGTGCTCTTTTTCTTTCTGTGTTATATATATTGCAAAACAGCTATATTTACACACACTCACTTATACAGGTTTCAATCCACTCTGGATCTCACTGGTAACAGCTCTGCTACTGCCAGCTATGACTTCGAAAATCCGATCAACTTGGCCGAAGACGAAGGTGAAGATGATTGTGAAGTGCCTGGTGAACTCGCAAGACTGCTACTCCAGGAAGAAAGGGCCATTCAGCCGCATGAAGAGCCGGTGGAAACAGTGAACCTGGGTACTGAGACAGATAGAAAAGAAGTCAAGATTGGTGCCAATCTAGAGCTCAGCGTAAAGCAACGATTGATCCAGATGCTGCATGATTACATGGAAATCTTTGCTTGGTCTTACGAAGACATGCCTGGTTTGGATGCCGACATTGTAGTTCATCACCTGCCTACCAAGGAAGACTGCCCTCCGATAAAGCAGAAGGTCTGCCGTATGCGTCCAGAGATATCCGAGAAAATCAAAGTTGAGGTTATGAAACAATTTGACGCCGGTTTTCTAGCAGTGACTTCTTACCCTCAGTGGGTTGCCAACGTGGTGCCAGTGCCGAAGAAGGACGTTAAGGTCAGAATGTGTGTCGATTACAGGGATCTAAACAGGGCAAGCCCCAAGGATGACTTCCCCCTACCTCACATCGACGTTCTTGTTGACAATACTGCTCAACACAAGGTTTTCTCCTTCATGGATGGTTTTTCAGGGTATAATCAGATCAAGATGGCTCCTGAAGATATGGAAAAGACTACCTTTGTTACTCAGTGGGGCACCTTCTGCTACAAGGTCATGCCATTCGGTTTGAAAAATGCTGGGGCAACCTACCAACGTGCCATGGTTGCTTTATTTCATGACATGATCCATCATGAGATTGAAGTGTACGTCGACGATATGATTGCAAGGTCCCAAACTGAGGAGGAACACCTTGGCCATCTGCGGAAGCTGTTTGACCGACTGAAATTGTATAAGCTGAGGTTGAACCCTAACAAATGCACCTTTGGGGTGAGATCTGGAAAATTGCTAGGTTTCATTGTAAGCGACAAAGGTATTCAAGTGGACCCTGCCAAGGTAAAAGCCATACAAGAGATGCCGACTCCCAAGACAGAGAAAGAATTCAGAGGCTTTCTGGGACGACTGAATTACATTGCCCGATTCATCTCACATCTAACTGCTACCTGTGAGCCAATCTTCAAATTACTGAAGAAAGATCAAGTAGTACGTTGGAACGATGAATGTCAGGCTTCTTTCGAAAAGATAAAGGAATATCTCCAAGAGCCACCCATTCTTATACCACCAGTGGAAGGAAGGCCTCTGATACTATACTTGACAATGCTTGACAATTCAATGGGGTGTGTGCTGGGGCAGCATGACGAGTCTGGCCGAAAAGAGCACAATATTTATTACCTGAGCGAAAAGTTTACCGACTGTGAGTCTCGGTACTCACTGCTCGAGAAAACTTGCTGCGCTCTGGTATGGGCTGCTCGCCGGCTGAGACAGTATATGGACTCACACTACTCTGTTGATTTCAAAAATGGATCCCATCAAGTACATATTCGAAAAACCTGCTATGTCTGGAAGAATAGCAAGGTGGCAAATGATCTTGACGGAATACGACATCCAATACACAACTCAAAAAGCGATCAAGGGAAGTGTATTGGCAGACCATTTGGCACACCAACCTGTGGACGATTACCAATCATTGAACTTCGAATTTCCAGATGAAGACATCATGGTAGTAACTGATTGTGAAGTACCTGGACCGGATGAAGGACCTGAGGAAGGATCCCGATGGTCTATGCACTTTGACGGAGCCTCTAACGCTTTGGGTAATGGTGTCGGCCCTGTGATCATATCACCCAAAGGCACTCATACTCCACTCACCGCCCGGCTGTGTTTCAACTGCACCAACAACATGGCAGAATATGAGGCATGCATCATGGGTCTTCAAGCTGCGATTGACTTAAGGATCAAGTTTTTGAGTGTCTTCGGAGATTCCGCTCTCTTGATCAATCAGATCAAAGGGGGGTGGGATACGAAACACCCAAATCTTATTCCTTACAAGGAGTATGTGTTGACTTTACTTCCCCACTTTGAAGAGATAACTTTTGAGCATTTCCCAAGAGAGGAGAATCAGTTAGCGGACGCACTAGCTACGATGTCTTCAATGTTCAAAGTCAAATGGGACAACGAGGCTCCCCGGATCATGATCTGGAAGTTGGACGAACCTGCATACTGTTGCGATCTTGAGGCCAAAGAGGTAACCGAAAAACCCTGGTATCATGAGGTGAAGAGATACTTGGAAGCCCAGGAATACCCTGAAGGTGCGTCTGTCAATGACAAGAAGTTCATGAGAAGGTTTACGGCAAAATTCTTCCTCAGCAACGGCATTCTCTACAAACGAAACCATGATTCAACTTTGATGCGTTGTGTGGATAAGACGGAAGCAGAGAAGATCATGATAGAGCTACATGAAGGCACATTCGGAACGCATTCCAGTGGACACACCATGGCAAAGAAAATCCTTCGGGCAGGATATTTCTGGTCCACAATGGAAGCCGACTGTTACCAACATTCTCGAACTTGTCATAAATGCCAGATCTATGCTGATAAGGTGCACATCCCTCCGGTTCCTCTGAATGTTCTGACGGCACCTTGGCCTTTTGCAATGTGGGGCATTGATATGATCGGCGAGATCCGACCGACGGCATCCAACGGGCATCGCTTCATCTTGGTGGCAATTGATTACTTCACGAAGTGGGTTGAGGCAGCTTCCTACGCCACCGTAACCAAGAGTGTCATGGCACGTTTCATTCGGCATAATCTGATATGTCGGTACGGCGTCCCGGAAAGAATCATTACGGATAATGGTACCAATCTTAACAACAAGATGATCACTGAGCTCTGCGAACAATTTAAGATACAGCACCACAACTCTTCTCCTTACCGGCCGAAGATGAATGGGGTTGTAGAAGCAGGAAATAAGAATATCAAGAAAATTGTGCAGAAGATGACGGTGACCTACAAAGATTGGCACGAAATGTTACCATTTGCTCTTCATGGGTACCGTACCTCAGCAAGGACGTCAACCGGGGCAACTCCTTTTTCCTTGGTCTATGGCATGGAGGCAGTCTTGCCGATTGAAGTCCAGATACCCTCTCTCCGGATAATGAAGGATGCAGACTTGAGTGAAGATGACTGGATCCAGACTCGACTTGATCAATTAAACCTAATTGACGAAAAGAGACTCACCGCTATCTGTCATGGTCAGACGTACCAAAAACGGATGATCAGGGCATTTAACAAGAAAGTCAGACCACAAGAGTATCAAGTTGGGGACCTGGTAATCAAACACATCATCCTTCCTCAAAGTGATCCCAGGGGCAAATGGACCCCTACGTACGAAGGGTCATTTGTGGTTAAACATGTATTCTCAGGAGGAGCCATGATTCTGACCACCATGGATGGTTACGACCTTCCTCACCCCGCCAATGCAGACATAGTAAAAAGATACTACGCATGAATAAAAGACCCGCTAGGTTGACATACCTAGGCAAAAATAAGGGCTTCCCGGCGAACCAAAAGGGTTCAGGCAAAAATAAGGGATGAAATAAAAAAATTTGTACACCCGGCAAGTCGAAAACCTGAAAAGGCGGCTTGGGCAAAAATGGGTATCCCGTTGGACTGAAAACCCGAAAGGGCGGTCTAGGCAAAAGTTAGGGATAAAGCGTAACATTATGTCTCATTGGATCACCTCGCATCCAGAATTCGGCATCAACTATCTGGCTCAGATTTTGGCATCGATCAATCAACTTCATCTTCAACTAAGCAGCAAAGTGATGAGACGCTTGAAGACATAAAGGCGATAGCAGAGTTGGAACCCAGTGGGAATATTGTGCACATAGATGTTTTGTTTCCTTTTCAAAATTGTATAAACTTTATGTTATTCGGCAGCGTTCTCTTACTAGGACGTCGGCCTCTTGTACAAAAAATGCCTATTTACAGGCAAATTTCAAAATCAATACAAGTTCACTTTTCCAAACAAATTGCCAATTGTTTTTCCTTTTTCTGTTTTGTCTTGCGAAGAACGTCCAATGTTCATTTTTGATATATGCATTTGACATTAAATTGCTAATTCATAAATACTTGCATACGAAACAAAGGACTAATTACAGGTGACATCAGAAACAGGGGCAATATAAAGTTGTCCAGGCAGTCCAGTTGCTCTGTCCGCCAAGGTACCAAGGTAGGTCCAACTGAAGAATGTGACCAAGTTACCTCAATTTCCCAACAGAGTTTAGGCATTCATCAGCAAGTATCCCCAGCAGGTCTTGAATCTTATCCCCAGTAGATTCTGGAAGCTTATCCCCTGCCGAATACAGACGTCTCTCCCGAGCTTTATTCAAAGTTATTCCTCACAAGGGCTTATAACTGGGTTATCCTCAGCTAATTGCCACGGAAGATTGCCCTCGGCGAAGTTCTTCCAATCCCCAGTGGAGTTCATCAAAGTTCCCTAACATAACTTACCAACACAATCCCCAGCGGAGTTTATCATTATCATCCCCAGTGGAGTTCATCAAGTTCCCTAACATAACTTACCAACACAATCCCCAGCGGAGTTTATCATTATCATCCCCAGTGGAGTTCATCAAAGTTCCCTAACATAACTTACCAACACAATCCCCAGTGGAGTTTATCATTATCATCCCCAGCGGAGTTTATCATTGTCATCCCCAGCGGAATCCATCATTGAAACCTTCAGTGAAGCTCTCGTCGAAACTTCAGCGAAGTATCTCTTCCCACAGAGTAATTCCCCTCAGAGTAATCTCTCCAACAAGTTTATTCCCCAATGGAGTCATCTTCTCCTACCGGTGTATTCTTGCAACCATCATCCCCCAGCGGAAGCAAAGAGCTCTACTCTTCAACGTCAGCCCAGGATTCAATTCCCTGGCCGGTCGTCAAGGATTTATTTTCCTAAACGAAAATACATTCATAAACATTTCACATTTCATACATCTTGTTTACATACATGATAAAGTGCATACAACACTATCTCATTTTGAACATCGTGACATCATGCATCATGACATTGCATACAACTAATGTTTTGCCTTTTCAGGGAAAAAGACAATCCAAAAGATAACTACCTTCAACTGTCACAATTCCAGATTCGATTCCTGTATCTAGCCAGGACACATCTGTGAGTGATCTATTTCCATATTCGATTCCTGTATCCAGCCAGGGCATATCTATTGACGACTATTTCCAGATTCGATTCCTGTATCCAGCCAGGGCATATCTGTTGACGACTATTTCCAGATTCGATTCCAGTATATAGCCAGGGCACATCTGAAGAGTTTGAAGATTCGATTCCTGTATCCAGCCAGGGCATATCTGTTGATGACTATTTCCAGATTCGATTCCTGTATCCAGCCAGGGCATATCTGTTGACGACTATTTCCAGATTCGATTCCTGTATCTAGCCAGGGCACATCTGAAGAGTTTGAAGATTCGATTCCTGTATCCATCCAGGGCATATCTGTTGACGACTATTTCCAGACTCGATTCCTGTATCTAGCCAGGGCATGTCTGAAGAGTTTGAAGATTCGATTCCTGTATCCAGCCAGGGCATATCTATCAACTGTCACAATTCCGGATTCGATTCCTGTATCTAGCCAGGGCACATCTGAAGAGTTCGAAGATTCGATTCCTGTATCCAGCCAGGGCATATCTGTTGATGACTATTTCCAGATTCGATTCCTGTATCCAGCCAGGGCACATCTGTGAGCAACCGATTGTAGACTTGACACCTGTATCTAGCCAGGGCACGTCTGCATGATGAGATTGAAGATTAACACCTGTAACAAGCCAGGAAAACATCTGTCTTTCTCAAAATACACAAGTTATCGCTAAGGAATCTCTTATGCGATCAAAACACTTCCAAATGGCATCTATAAGCCCATTCCCGACAAGGTTCTGTCACGCCTTCAGATGGCATCTATAATCCCATCTCCCTATCCACCATTTCTCCAAATGGCATCTATAATCCCATTCCTGACATCACATTTGATGATACTCCAACATGCGAGTGCAAATTTCCGGGCACTCTAGTGTCCAATCTCCTTTTACCCTCGAGTCACGAAAGGCAAACTTGCCAATCTAACTCTTCAGGTTCAAGAAGATTGAACAGGGGCAACTGTTGTACCCCAAAATTTGCCCTCCCATTTCCTCAACATTTTCTCCTCACAAGACCCTTGGAGCTCAAGATCCAGTTAGGGTTTCCTCTGCTCAAGACTTCTCCTTGCACTGTTGACCCAAATTAGGGTTTGTGTTTGCACAAAGATATTTTGACCTAAAATTCCTAAGATGACTTTCATGCTTCATGTTGGACTCCCAAGTTTATCCATACCAAGTTTTAAGTCTTGATTCCAAATTTTGCCCAGTCAATTGGACAGTTGACCTAGAAATCAGATGTATTGAGGAAAAAGTCAACTGTGGCCAATTGACAGTCAAATCTCATGAAAATTGACCCACATCAACATTATGAACTCACATGGACCATTTGATCAAGTTTGGATCACAATCCCACAAGAAATTTGATCAGATCACCAAAAGGGCAAAATGGTCATTTTTAGGGTTTTGACTGCACAAAGGTAATTTTTGACTATTTGACCTAGCCAATGGCAAACCAAGTTCACATATGGACTCAAGGACCCCATGGAATTGCCTTGACATACTCAACAAGTTCAAAAGATCCCAAGTGCACAAGATTGACAGTTGAATTTCCCAGTCAATTGATCAATTTTGACTGTATACTGAAAAGTCAAACTTTGACTTTTTGGTTAAAATCAAGTGTCAAGATTCATTTTTCATCAAAACATGCCAAATCATGAAACTTGTTCATCAAGAAATCAAGAATTGCAAATTAGGGTTTGAAATGAAGATTTTTCATAACTTAGAATTTTTCTAAGTTATGAAAAACCCTAATTTTTTCCTAACTTTGTCCCACTTTCTCACCAGGATTCATTTGGATTCAAGAAAAAGTCAAAACATAAAAGTTGTAGCCTATTGCAAAATCTACAAATTTGATTCACAAAGTTTTCCCAAAAGAAGCTTGTAGCTCAAGTTACAATTTTTGGAACAAGGGTACCAAACCATTCTTAACTTAGAGAAATTTTGAACCATTTTAGGCAGGATTTTTTCCTAACTTCAAGGCCACTTTTCACATACTTCCATTTGGAATTTCAATTTTCATTTCAAAGATGAATTGTAGTACACATTCCAAGCTTTTCAAAATGTCCAAGAACTCATTAAACAACCTCATGGTTAGGGAGAATCGAATTTGGCAAGTTGGGAAAAACTCACTTTTGATTTGGCCAATTTACATGTCCATACATTTGTGCCATTTTGAATTCAGCTTGCTTTCCTTGATTACAGGTCCCATATCCCATTTGCACTCAATAATTTAATGCTAACTCATTGTGCCAAGGCCTTGTTTTATGTGTTTAAGCATTACATGGAAAACTAAGCCATAAGTAGAAAAAGCAAAATAGCCATTTTTGAAAAGTAGAACTTTATGTCAATTAGCAATCCAAGCAAGTACAGTGCAAATCCTTTTGGCACAAGTTTATGAATAAAACACACTGATCAAGGGGAAGGTTAGCAGCACATTAGGGGGGCCTCTATCAGTCTAAAACTCAAGTGGACACTTTGTTGCTTAAAGTTGAAGAAAGCTAGCATAACAACTAACAACTCTCATTCCTGTCAAGGCAAGCTTAAGAAAAGACTTTGTACACTTTCTAAACATCCTAACTGAGCTAGAACACGAGCCAACCATCTCCATTGCCTTCTCAAACACAGAATCACCCTCAAACTGCCCAAACAGGGTACCTGCTGCAGATTGAGTTCCATAACTCAATCCATTCATGCATTCTTGCTAAAACCACTTCAAACATATCCCACATCATCCCTTGAAACTATTCCAAGCCTTAAACACGACCTATAACACTCCCAAGCAACATCACCATTTTCATTTTCTTGTTTTGCAGTTGAAGTTCCATAACATGATTCACTAGGTTTCAAAGCAAACTAAAGCTTGGAATAGCATCCCTGGACATCAAGGAAGCTGTACCAACCATCACCTTGCATTGAAAGCACCTCCATCACCAGATACGATTCCAACTGAACAGGTAAGTTCATGAACTCGTATCTCTCTATCCAGGCATTGTTAGCTTTAGGTTTGTGAAGAAAATATGTCACATTCATAGCCCTGAACATGCCCATGTAATTAGTTTTCATTTATGTTACGTGTGCTATGAGAATTTGTTGTCTGAACATGGAACAAAAACTAGGTCAAGAATTGGGGGAGAAGAAATTCTTTCTCATTTCTGAGAGTTAGATTGATTTCTTTATATGTCTAGAATCGTGGCTTCAAGCTCTACAGGTTTCATGTTGGAAGATTTGGCAAAAGATCAAGGAATCTGGAGATAGCAAATGCGTGTTTTGTTTGAACAGAAATGCTGGAGGTTGAAGATGACAGGATCTTTGGGCTGGGCTTGTTTCACATTTCTTTTCACACCATGTTTTTACTTTTAAACCCCCTTGGCCCATTATGCTTATTTTTATGATTTTTTGACCTTTTCTTTTTTGTTCTGACTTATTTATTTTTTCTCATAATATCAAAAATATAAAAATTATTTTTTAAACCATTTTTGTATTTATTAGGCATTTGTTTGTTTAAATGGTTATTTGTACATAAATAAATACTTATATACTATTATTTAAAATAGTTAAAAAAAAAATAATACAAACATATTTTTCGGACTTTTATTTCATATTATCTCTTGAAAACATTTTATAATAAAAATATACTTTTTTATAAATATTAAATATTATTATTTTGTATATAATCAATATATTTAGTAAATAATACAAATACATATATGTATATTAGTATATTTAGGACAAAAATACAAAATATATACATTTTTATTTTTATTAATATTTAACATTAAAAATATCTTTTTTTACAAATATACTTCATTTTTATTTTATTTTTGTACATAACTAATAAATATTATACATATTAAATAATTAATACCTTTTTATTAATAAATTAGGGTTTTGCCCTAAAACATAAAAACTCCAAAAATTAATACTTTTTATTTTGTTTATTTGACACATAAAAAACACTTTTACATACACATAAAAAATCATTTTTTGCATCTTGCATATTTATCTTATTTTATTTAATTATTGCATATTGATTAATTTGTATAATTCCAATTTGATGTAATAGTTAGGTTTAAATTCCTTGTCAAAATACCCCCATTTGAACATTTGTACCCCCCTTCCCATATATTGTGTTGTAATAACTTAGGAACTTTATTTTTCGCACTTTAAAGCTTTCTAATTATGCCATGTTAGAATTAGGGTTTGTATGCGAATCAAAAACAACAAAAATAATTTGACCTAATTTCAAGATAAACAAGCATGAAAATGGACAACACTAATCACACTTGCACCCCTAGGGTATTACACTTGTTGCCTTCAATAATGGGCCATATTGCATGTTAGGTCTCTTTGGGCAAAATAAACACAATTCAAATGATCATAGTCCCTCGATGACGCTTTCGAAAGTTGCCTAAAAAATGATCAAGTCCCTCCAAAGAAAAATTGCCCAAAGATACTTGGCACCATTGCAATTATGGTCTAAACGATGACCCGCGCCCGTCCCTTTCACATCCTAACACAAGATTGTCCACCAAATGCAATGGTGGAACAAAATTGTTAAAAGGGTTAAAAACATAGGAGAGATATTTGAGAAATTTAGGAGTAGACAAACTCTTAGTTACTTGAATCAAACTTGCAAAACAAAACACTTGCCTATTTTCAAAACCACACATCAATACACTTTCAAAACAACTTTCAAAAAAACATTGAAAACCTTTTCAAAAGACATACATCTTTGTATACATCCCAACATGGATCATTACAAAGGTTGCCACCACATTGGCTTCTTTTCAAAACATTTTCAAACCCACACACACAAAGCACCATTTCAAACAATTGAAAATTAAGGCAAGTTGATCTAAGCAAGTAACTAAGAGCCCATGGATAACCATGGATAGAAAGGGTGCTAATACCTTCCCTTTCTATAATCTACTCCCTGAACCCAAGAAAACATCTCAAAGGTTTTTGCTGTGCTTTTTTAACCTTTCCTTAGGATAAAATAAAAAGTCGGTGGCGACTCTTGCTCAACCGAAACATTTGCGAAAACAAACGCAAAACCTCAAGTCAGTTCTCCCACCGTATCACAATTTTGTTTCTGATTTTTTTATTGTGAAAATTATTTTGAGTGAATTAAATAAAATAACTAAAGAAAACAATTAAAAGAATAAAAATTGAAAAGAGAAGAAAATAGAATACAAACATGGGGGGTGTCTGGCCCATTATGGAGGTTTTTTGGAAGCAATTTTGGCCCATCTGCATAGAGCCTGTTTGACTTTTCCAGCTTGAGTGTGTGTCCATTGACTGACGTACATGGTAGGACTCCTTTTGTAGCCTTCAGATTGATCCACATGAGTATGTGGCAAGCTTGAGCGTGAGTGCGTATGGTGGACCTTTGAGGATGTGTTGTGTTGGAATACATTGCAACAAAAATTATGCAAGATGTGGGGGACCTGGGAATCGAACCCAGGTCCCAGCGTTTACCAAACGTATCACTTGCCAGTTGAGCTGTGTGCGCGCGTTGTATATGGAATGGGAAACAAATAATATAAAAGAAAACAACGTTAATGATAGAAAAACGCGCCAACTTTTGAATTGCCCAACCAGTCCTGGACACCTCAGCGTCTTCTTCATTCTTTCTGCAAAACACAAAATAAGTAGCGGGGGTTTTAAACCCCCACTAAATGAAAACTGCAAAAATAGCGATTAGAACATGGACAAATATAAAAAGGGCGCGAGGTGTTGGTTTGCTTTGTCTTGATGTCACGAATTCAATGGCATAGGTTTGGTGGTCTAATTTTTCCATATGAGGAAAGCCCCAATTTGAAGCTCTGAAAAACCTAGTTTTCGTCCATGGCAGATCTGGCTACAGGCAGTATTAGTTCAATTAAACATTACCACTCGCTTCAGAACATCATTGTTAGTGTAAATCAACAAATAAAATA
Organism: Vicia faba; assembly: GCA_948472305.1. Classification (NCBI taxonomy): domain Eukaryota; kingdom Viridiplantae; phylum Streptophyta; class Magnoliopsida; order Fabales; family Fabaceae; genus Vicia; species Vicia faba. The sequence continues at coordinate 1,397,241,906 of OX451741.1, forward strand.
CATGAATAATGCATGGAAATCAAAAATCGATTATGGACATATTCATGAAAAGTGTGACTTTATTCTACCAATTCTTGGAGTATGGAGACTGGAAAGTGATTGAAATACGTTCAAGGAAGTCTCAGCAAGAGTTTGGAATAGGTTTTAGGCTTTGAAACGTCCTGCAAATACAAAATCAGTTTTCAAGTTTTTTGTGAAAAATTGCAATTTGGTTCTGAGTTCTTAGCAGCCTTTTCGTGTCCATGTGCATTAGGTTTGGTTGTGCATAAGCACATGAATGAAATTAGGTCAAAAACAAGCCCATGGATTCATGCATTTATGTTTTGAATATTTCATTTTTGTCACATCTTTTTCAATCTTTTTTCATGCAAATCCTTGCCAATTGTGGAAGATATTGTCCCCTTGAGATGGTGCACGAAATCTCTAGCATGTGTGGAAGATATTTGCTGCACAAAAAAGATTTAAAACCATGATTTGATATTTTTCTCATATTTAAATCTAATTAAATGAATTAATAAGATTAAAAATTCAATTAATTAATTAAAAATAAGAAAATAAATCCCTTTGAGCTCAATGGGTCGTGCATAGGCTTTGGGTAATGATTCAAGGAAGAATTTGAGGCCCATTAGCATTTTTGAAGCTTTTGAAGCAAAGTTGACTTTTCAAAATTCCCAAAAATTTCCCAACTTCTACAAGGCATATCTTGCTCAATTTTGAAGCTATGATCATGTTCTTGGACATTTTGGAAAGGTCTTGAAGTCCTATAACCAATGCCTTTGGTCCCATGTCATTTTGATTTACCAATATCAAATTATGGTCTTTGACTTAAAGTGCCTTTTTGTTGACTTTTGAAAATGACCTATAATGTTGAAATTGATAACTTTTTGTGAGAGCATTTCTTGGACTTGAAGTGTGAAGATGAGTTGTAGGAAATGTCATTCTCTTCAAAATGAGCTTTGGATGGAATTTTTCTGATAAACCATGAGGAAGTTATGCCTTGGTCAATTTGCAGTTGACTTTTCAACTGTCCAAAAATAGAAACTTTTGCATCTTGAGACTTTTTGAGCCATGTTTTGAGAAATCATGATCAAGAATTGATCAAATGATGACTGTGGCTTCAAAATAAGATGTTGACCAAAAAATTTGACTTTTGACTGTCAAATGACCATTTTGCCCCTACAGTTGACTATGAAGCATTTAGGGTTTTTGACTGTGCAATTTGAGGCTGTGAGTCTTGAAACTTGACATATGGATGCTTGACAATGTGTATAGGCATGTGGGACTTGTTTGGACCCTTGGAAACCTCAATTTCCTTGCAAGAACCAAAACCCTAATTTTTGACTGTGTTAGGAGGCAATTGGACTGTGCAACCCTTGAGAGATTTTGAATCATCTGGAGAATGATCTTGGCAAATCTTGAAGAATATGGGAGGGCAAATTTTGGGGTACAACACTAACGAATATGGCGTGTTACGATTCTCCTCCACTTACAAAATTTTCACACTCGGAAATTACCGTAAACAAACATACTGCAATACGACTCCCTCCTCTGCCTCTCAAACTCCCAAGTCACGTTTCCACCAACTTATCCTCCCCAATATATCTTCATCAAGGTAACCTCTTTACTACACAACTACTTCACTTCTTGATCTTCTATCATCATGGGTGATGCCTTGACAATCAGGTTATCTCTCATCTGCACTCTAAAATCAACAACGCGCTGAACCAACACTCTACATATGCAATACTTCATAGAAGCAGAAGCTTATCCCCCACTTATTTCAATCCCACTCCTAAGCGGTTAGAAAAACAAGTAAGCACCGATAGTGTTTCACATACATGTTGCAAACTAGAGACCATACAACATTTCATAAACCTGGAAGGATGTATCAACCTGCTTGGATACCACTATGTAACTCCCTAAACTCTAAAACTTTAATATTAAGCATTAAACTATAATTTAAGGTGACACCAACGAGAATCCTTTAACAAATCATCATTTATCAACATGTAGCAGAAAACTAAAACATCATACAACACTTGTCATCACAGATTCACCTTCATTTAGGGTATCAATGTGGCAGTGTCGATCTTATTTCAAATAAATAGATCATCACAATTTAGGACATTTAGTCTCAACTTCAAATTATATAAAATTGTTTTTAGAGATCAGTTATCAAAATCTACTCCCAACAACTTCAATCGTCAACAGAATAATTAAATAAACTCCAACAAAAGCATAATAAGAAAATCAAGCATTCTCAACCCTGATGTCACAGATTTAGAGCAAGACTTCTAAAACAACAATAAAACTAAACTAAATAACTCTAAGAGTTATCTTTCACTTAAAACAACAAACTCTACTCATGAGTATCTGCAAGATGTCCATGGTGTACAATATTAAAGCAAATGGAGTGAGAATACATTCAAATAATAAACGGTACACAAAACAATCAGGATAGATTCATACACCACAAAGTCATATACAGTTCAATATAAACCTCTTTATAATGTATTCACATATCACCCACATCCCAATCAAACTCATACAGTTCATACAAAATTACTCATAATCATACTCACATCTCATTATCATGCACCAAAACACATTCACAAATTTTATTTATGCAATGTGACTCATGATAACAACTCGAATCAACATGCATGTGGTACCATATCATCAAAAGCTTCCTTAGAAAACTAGGTTCACCATACTTAAACCTCGAATCCACCCTACTCGAATTTGGGACAAGTCATCAATCCACCCTGTTTGGATTACAACTTGTGTCTTTCATCAATAACAACTACATCATGAATGCATATCAAAACACGTAAATACAAAAACAACATAATGTTTAAATTCCCATCCCAACAATTAAAAAAAACATACATTGACCCAACAATAAGAGTCATCCATACTCAAACTAATATTCACCAATCACAACAACGACAACAATATTATTCAACCATTTCAACATATCAACATCATCTTAACGACATCATCAACTTCAACATCATATACAACAACATCATAATCATCATCAACATCATAATCATCATCAACATCATAACACAACAATATCATAATCATCATCAACATCATAACAACATCACCAACTATCATGCTCACATAGCAACACATACATATAACAACTTATAATCGTTCAACACAACACCATCCTCACATAACATCGTACACCATACGCAACCATTAATCAATGTTAGTTTAATTGAAAAATAACACCAATATTAGCAACTCAATAAATACATATTCACAAGCATTCAATCATGTTAATTTATTATAACATCAACACATCATCAGATAAACACAATGATTCATTAATTGATCATACAAGTCATTATAAACATCCCTACAGTATGCATGTGACTACTACTTATGTATTTCACCAAGCACTACCATGAGGTAGTTCCGCGCATTATCTTTCCAATGATTCAAACAGAGTCTCAATTAGACTTACGATTCTAAAGTTATGATAAAAACAAAATTTGAAGAATTTAGCTGTTGGAGTGTCTCGCTATGCAAGACCCACCCTCGCCAAGCGACGCCTCGCTAAGTGACGACACTCACTCTCTAAGCGGGGCACGCAAACCTACAAAAACCAGAATGTGATTTTCACTGTTGGAGGCCTTCTAGACCTCCGATTTCGATTCTGTAAAAAGCCTAAATCTCAAAATTTGAAATACAACAATTACCCAATGATTAAAACTTCCAATTCACAATTTATCATAGATTAGCATCAATTTCATCATGAATTAGTAAAAATATATTCATACCCTAAAATATCCAATTTCACCCACATTTATCATTCAATCAATTAGTTCATGAACATAAAATATCATAGCAGAAATACAAAATTTCTCATCCATTCATGCCACATAAAAACAGAATTGCATCATAAATTTAGCAGATTATCATCAATTTGTAAGAACCAGAAAAATCTATTGGAGGTTAATGGAAAACTCTCCACCCTTTCATGATTAAGGCACCCATAGATGAATAATCCCCCCTTACCTTGTAATTCCAGCAAGCAATGGAAAAATAAACAGCTCATATGGATTCTCCCTTAAAAACCTAGATTTCCTTCCAATGTTCTTGTTTCCTTAAGCCTTCTTGTTTTCACGTACTGGAAAAAGCTCTCCCTAAACCTAATTTATCTAACTTTTAGAATATATAATATTCTAATTACTTTTGCATAATTATTATTATTTCCCTACTAACTTTCAATTTCTCTCCTCTTACGATACCTTTCCTTCAAATCACATAATTGGTCCAATTGTTCCTATTTACAAATTTCTCATTTTTTAATATTAATTAAAAATATTATTATTTAGTTATTTAAAATTCTAAATACATTCTAATCAACTATAACTCTCTCTCTACACCCCCACCTCAAGCATACATACCTCCACATCTACATAACAATTAATTAAATCACTAAAATATCATAGATAAATTAATTATACGTAATCTAATGAAAATGGGGTGTTACATGATTTCTCAAAAGGCCCATGATTCAAGACCATACAAAAAGAACTCTAGTTGAAGGCTTATAAATAGACCCTGTTGAAGAATGAAAGAGAATTGAGAATCTTGAAGAAAAACACAGAAGAAAATAATATGAAGGTGTTTACAGAGATTTCTGGTAAACAACCGCTAGTCCTCCAAACTATCAAATAATCTTAATGACTGTTATTTAATCTCTCTGGTAACTTGCAGGATCGACTAGATTGATCCTATGGTGTATTGGTCGTTTGGATAATTCTCATTGTAGAACTGATATTCATGGTTGGTACTTAGAATGTTGTGTAGGCGTTCAACTTACTTCGATTACCATATTAAAGATCTAATGACATGATCAAGTAAAGACGTGCGAAACTAAATTGCATGAATAAAGGTTCGATTGTAAAGACATGTAAAACTGCAAGAAACAAGTAAATAACTTTGAAGTATAAAAGCATGTAATGTAAAAGAGTTTCTGAAATGTAAAAGATTTGAAATAGAAAGAAAGCGTTTAAATGCAAGAAATCAGTAAATGACTTTGGATGAAAAGGTATTCGAATGACAAAAGCATGAAGATAAAAGCGTGAAATATACAAGAATTTCTGAAATGTAAAGTACTCAAAATAGAAGGAAAGACTTTCAAATGTAAGAAATCAGTAAATGACTTTGAATGAAAAGATTTTAATGTAAAGGCTTTTGAATGATATTGACATGAAGATAGAAGATAAACTGGAAATGATAAAGAGTTTTACTGAATCATAAATATTTGGTGTTATCATACGTACATTGTTTGAGCATTCGTTTCCCTAGCCATGTGGTATTTTGAATGTTTACTGAATTTTGTACAATAGATATGACACACGAAATCCTAACGCTAAGACTTCTATTTATACTACTTCGGCCATAACGGTCTTGCCTATAAGATTCTGCCACGTTCAGAACATGCAGAACACTGCCCCTCTCTAGCTTCCACGCGTCTTCGAATGCTCCAGCGCATATATTTTAAATTTCGAACATCCCGCTTGCATTTGAATTTCAAATGTTTTGGCACTCTTCGCTTCGAACTCATTTCTTGGACACAGCCTTGTTACCACTTCGAGACTTCTTTTGAATATATCCCCATAACTGCCACTCGAAGCTCTGAGCTTTGACATGTTCATTCAAAGCACTGCTTCTACCATTTCGAACCATGACATCTTGCTTTATTCCAACGAAACATCCAACTTGCTTCGCTTCGAACAGTATCACCAAAATCTTCAGCCAACAAAATGCCCCTTTAAAATATGTATTTCGATCCTTTGAGAAATACTTATTTTAAATATATATGCAAGATTTTGATGTGACCTTTGAGTAATTGTAACATTTATTGAGTATGACTCCAGTCACGTCAATCACGACGCCTCTTGGATTCCTTAACCATCTTGAATTAGTACTTCACAGCATGGTGCAGTTATAAAACAATGATTATTATTAATCACGCCTATTACCAATATCAACTTTTGTGCCACCTCCTTCTCAATCCAACCCACGACTCCCATGTATCCTAGTCTTACTCAGTGGATGTTTAAACTTCCACACTATAAAAACCCATCAACTTAGTCTTTTATTTTTCTTTCCACATTCTGAATCTTTTCTTCCTCTCTTCTCACCGAAACCCTAAAACTTCCAACAATCTTAAACAATGTCTTCTACAACATCATCCCAACTGAAGAAAACTTCCAAAAAGAAAGGAAAGAACACAGGAACAATAATGGAAATCAAGGTTGGTACCTATCAAGGTCAATCTATGCTTATCCCCCAAATGATCTCCAAAGAGAAGGAAATGCTCTACGCATCTCAGGTACTAATTCCAACTAATGCTGCTGGAAAGAGGTTTGCTCTAATGGGTCCTCTTACAGTCTTTGAAATCTTAAAAGATACTAGAAAAATCTTCCCTGTTTGTTATAACTTTAAGCCTTTGTTTAATAAAATGGATATCCCTAAGACAGGCGAGTCTTCTGATTCGACAACCGTGGAAACTCCAATCGTTCCCCCAAAAGACCCCTTTATGCTAGACTATGTGAAGAGCAACTTTAAACCGTTCCGATCCTGCCCCACCTCTGACACAGCTTACCAAAACTTGTTTACCAAAGTAGAAGCCTAGAAATCCCAGCAATGGGAGGAATTAGGAATTTACAACTTGATTAAGTTATCGAAACCAGGCTTCACCTATAGTCATCCATTATTATTTGCGTCCTTATATTTCTGGGACAGCACCTACAACACCTTTCATCTCCCTGGGGGAATGATTACACCCACATTTTTTGATATAGCGGCCATTACTGGTTTGTCACCAGTAGGAGAAACCTACATTCCTGACAATGAAGAGCACTCGAGCATTATTGACTTCGAAGTCAAATTAGCCAGCTTTTCAAAGTTCATTAGCCACTACCACACTGAAGGAGATAGTGTGTCTGACGTGGAACACATTGCTTTCCTCACCTTATGGTTATCAAGGTATGTATTCTGCAGCAGGTCCTTACAGGTAGCCAGCGGGTTCATCCCTCTAGCTAGAGACTTACATGAGAATATGAGGGTGTGTTTAAGCGAACTGTTACTTGTTGATCTTTACGAAAGCTTAAGATCATCCGTTTCGAGTTTGAAATCCCACACTCCCAAAAACATCCTTCTAGCTGGCCCCTTCTGGTTACTCCAGTTATGGCTTAATGCCATGTTTGAACCCTCACTATCAACTGCTAACACTATTGTTGAACAAGATCCGGAGATAGCGGATAGAATCATTGAAGGTACTAGGCTGCGAAGACTTACCCCAAACGATGATAAAGATGACTTCAAAGTTCTCTTCTCCAACTATATCATGATTTTCTCCAACAGACACAAATTCGAAGAGACCATGGCGCCCTTCGCTTTAAGGACTCATGGACCATCATGGTTCACCATAGCTCTCTCAGAAGCAGTTAAAAGCAAAGAAATTCAAGATATTTGGAAAGCCTTTTTGCTTCCCAGATTAATCTCCTCACGAATCACTCCTTCCAAGAATCAAATCTTCCTTTTTGCCTATCAACCCAACTTCGTTTCTAGACAATTTGGCCTGTGCCAACTAATCCCTGAACCTCTGTTCCAAACAGAAAGTGCCATCACTTCTGGTCGAACCTTCAAAGCAAGAGAAGCCAAACTACAACAGGAACAATATCAAGGCTTCGCCCACTTTGAACTAATACCTTTTGAACCCACACACTTCACAGCAAAGGGTTTTCTAGAATGGTGGACAAAGTTCTACCAATCTTATATGTTCGATACCCTCTCCATTCAACAGAAACTAACTGATGCGTTCGATGTGCAGGTACACTCCAAGAAAGGTATGTTCACTCACGCCAAAGAGATTAAGGCTTTTCAAAATTATTTCGAAACCACTTATGATCCCACACACTTGGAATCCACTGTGCATCAAGCGGCTGAGACCTTGAAGGAAAAATTTAAAGAAAAAATTTATAAGCTCAAACTTCCTTCAGGGTTGTCACCTGAGGATAGGTATAGGTTGGCATTCGAAATGCATCCACCTAAATTCCCTAGATTGCCTACCTCAGAACTGGCTCTGGCTTGGTTTCCTCCATACCCTTGGTGGTTCACTTGCAAAGAAATGTTCAAATATCTTCAAAAGAAACCAAAGCCATCTAAGACTGTGACATGGGCTCATCATTGGCTCCACGATTTCCCAGGACATCTTCGCTATGACCTTTCGGCCATGTCGATTAAATCTGATCAAGGCGCAGGTGCGAATGCTTGGGAAAATCCCAAATGTTTCTCACTTTCTACATTTTTAACTTTTTCCTTAATTGTTTCGATTTTCAGCCATCAGGATAAAGACCGCTGCTTCGAAGTCTAAAGAGGGAAGTGCCTCCCAAACAACTGTCGAAACCATTGATGATGTGACTCTATCTAAACCAACAACAACTACTGCAACAACAACAACACCAATAATAACAACTATTCCAACTCCACAGGTAATCAATCAGTCCTGATGTTTCAAATAAGCTGAATTTCATGATTTGGATCTAACTCATGTTTAAATCTTTTCAGACTAACAAACTCCCACCAACCACTCCAAAGAAAAGAAAAACAAATACTACTGGGAAGACTCCCAATGCTGGAGGGAATTCACCAACTGCTTCGAAGAAGAAGCAGAAGAAGGAAATTTCCAAAGGCGCTGCACCAACTGGAATTTCTGGACTCGATTCCAGAGATGCTGCTCCCTCAACTAAATCCAAAAATCCACCTTCGACCTCCAACGTAATGTTGGAACATATAGATAGCAACCTTTCTTCTGAGAATCCACAGGTAAATCGAATTTGAATTTTCAACAAAAATTAGTTATTCATTACCTTGGTGCGTGCTCTTAACATCCTTTGTCTCTGTAGGACATTTTGAACCCAACACTTACCACTTCGACTTCTCCATCAAAGACTTCTGCTCCCATCAACTTTTCTCCTCATGGGGACTCCAGTAACCTGGTGCAAAACAAAGGATCCTCCAACATGGCGGTTCTGACTGGGGCTTCAGAGCAGCAAGATGACCAGAGTACTTCTCCTCCTTTGAAAGAAACAAATGAAGCAACGCTTCATGAATCTGCAGAGACTCTACAGAAAACTTCTCTTCAAAAGTCCACTCTTGAAACCCTACAAGGGAATCCAAAGGACATTCATGCTGAAGAAGAGAAGGCTGATTCTGATCAAGGAAACGAAGAATCTGTAGAGGAAGGGTCTGAGGAAGAAGATGCCCACAATGGTTCGACTGCTGGAACAGAGTCAGATGCCAATAGCAGTGAGAACGACGATATCGAAGTGGTGGATCTGGTTGATAATGAAGAAGGCAATGAGCAGGAAATGAGTGAAGGTGACGGTGACGAGACCAATAAGCCTATGGAAGTCGAAATGGATGTCACTCCCTTGCGCATGGAACTTCCTCAATCGTCTCAATCTCTAATGACCAAAGAGGAGCTAGCTCTCCTAAGACGAAATGATCCAATTGGGTACATGAAGGCAAAACTAGCTCAAAGGGATATTCCTCTTGCTAGGGCCGGTACTAGTTCGACTAGCAATCCGTTGCCCTCAGATGATAGAGTTGTACTCCTTAACAGAATTAGGAGAACAATCCTTGATGTGGACTTGTTCGAAGTGCTCAAACAAGATAGTACAGCTTGCTATACCATGAAGGAGCTACTTACGCAAGTTAACCTCGCCACCTGCTCTTTGCCAGTCAGCACCATCTTATTCGATCTTCAATCTCTGTTAGACAACGTGATTGGGTGTCTTCTCCAAGACGAATTTGCTACCAGAAAGGTCCAAGAGAAGCGAACTTCCATGGACGCTGCTTATGAGCATGCTTCGAAGCTCTCTAAAGAAGCTGAAGATCAAGCCATGCACATAAAGCAAGCCAAAACTGACTATGAAGCTCGAGCTGAGTCTATTCTTCTCTGGGAAAAGCAAATTCAAGAACTTCAACAAAAGGTTAAGGAGGCTAAACAACAACAATTGGCCTATGAAACCAATACTGCTGGTGATCAGTTCGAAGAGCTCCTCAACAAAGGACTTGCAGAGATGGAGGCAGCAGAGCAACTTAAAAGAGAGGTAGCTACCCTAGAAGGAGCAAGGCGTTTCACTCAACAAAGGCTTGAGTCCTTTCGAAGTACCTTTAATAGATTGAGGAATAATGCCTATTTTTAAATCTCAGTTTTAATTAGTTTTGAAATTTGGTTTTGGTCTGTAATATCCGAACAACGCCATTTTGGCAATCCCATATTACCATTTTGGCATTCCTTTATGATGTTTTGATTACGTTGTTATTATTCGAATCTCCTGCAGGTGTGGCTTATATTTCTTTAAATATTTCCCATTAACCTTTAGGATTCGCTTATCATCAACCAACTCTTAGATTTCATATGCATTGTTTGAAAATATCTTTATTATTCGAAAAGGTCCTTCCCAATGAGGTGACCATTTACCTAATGTTTTATTTTTCTTGTCCATGGGCAATATGACTTTCCAGACTAAGTCATTAATAGTGAATGCTTTTCCTTTCACCCTTTTGTTATATGCCCTGGCTACCCTTTCCTTTTGTCTCATCAGGATTTCCAATGCATGCAATCTAACTTCATCTAACTCAACTAACTCATTCATCATCATCTCCCAATATAATGCAGATGGGATTTCGTTTTGTCTTTGAATTCGAACTGATTGTAGATGAATTTCTACTGGCAGAACTGCATCATGACCAAATGTTAGTTGGAAAGGCGTGGTGTTAGTAGCTTCTTTAGGAGATGTTCTACAGGCCCATATTATTTGGTCCAAAGTTTTGTGCCAGTTTCTTGGCTTTTTACCAATATGTTTCTTGATTAACCCTATTATCACTTTATTAGCTGCTTCGACCTGACCATTTGCTTGAGCATAATATGGTGTTGATGTCAGTAATCTAAACCCCATCTCTTGAGCAAATACTTGCATCTTTCTTCCAGTAAACACAAAACCTTGGTCTGTGGTTATGCTCTCTGGCAATCCGAACCTATAGATAATTTGTTTCTGTATGAACTCAATAATAGCCTCTTGATCAGCAACTACTAATGGTATTGCTTCTATCCACTTGGTGAAATAATCTATTCCTATCAAGATATATTTATGTCCTTTAGACGAAGCAGGATTTATTTCTCCTATTAAATCCAATGCCCAACCTCTGAAGGGCCATGGTTTAATGATCGAATGCAACTCACTTGCAGGGGCATGTTGAATCCCTGCATGTTTCTGGCATTCTTCACACCCTTTAGCAAAGTCTATACAATATTTGAGCATGCTGGGCCAATACATGCCATATCGAAATAACAACTATTTCATTTTATGTCCTGCTTGATGTGCCCCACATGCCCCATTGTAGACTTCTGACAATGCTAAGTATGCCTCACTTTCTCCTAGGCATTTCAGTAATACGCCTTCTTGGGTCTTTTTGAACAATTCATTTCCCATGAGGACATATGATAATGCTCTATATTTTATCTTCCTATCAATATTCAATGTTAGATTTGTTAAATAACTCACAAGTGGACTTCGCCAATCTGCATCTGATAAGGTGTCTATGGCTAGTACTTCGAATCCCTGTTTCTCAGCATACCCTAATTTTATACTCTCTAGATCTGATGGTATGAATCTAGTAGCCATAATTCTACCTCTTAATTCGACCAAATCCTCAAAGTTTTTGGCAGAAACTTTATAACCTGAAGCCAACTGTGCTAAGTCATTTGCTTCTTGGTTTTCTATTCTTGGTATATGTTGAATATCCATGTATTCGAATTTTCTAAGTAGCCTGTTAACTATGACGAAGTATATCATCAGATTTTCCTTTATGCATTTGTACTCCTTTGTTATTTGCTTGACCACTAACTTTGAGTCTCCTTTAATTTCGACTCTAGTTGCCCCCAATTCCAACAAAGCTTCAAGTCCAACGATAAGCGCTTCGTACTCAGCTTCGTTGTTCGAGCAACGAGGACCATCTAATTTATACTTGAATTTTGTTGGAATTCCTTCTGGAGAAATTATAAGAACTCCAACACCACTACCATTCCTGTGGGTCGAACCATCAAAGTATAATTTCCAAGGTTGCATTTCAACGTAACTCATGACAGTCTGTTCAACCAGTGAATGGTCCACAATGAAATCAGAAATCACTTGGCCTTTCACAGCTTTTAAAGGCATGAAAGTCAAAGAATATTCTGTTAAGGCTAAAGCCCATTTACCAACTCTACTATTCATTATTGGTTTCGAAAGCATGTGTTTAATAACATCGAAATGAGATGAAACATAAACATCAACATGCTTTATATAATACTTAAGTTTCATACAAGAAAAGTACAAACAGAGACACAGCTTTTCTATATTGCTATATCTAGTCTCTGCATCATTCAATACTCTACTTAAATAGTATATGGCTCTTTCGATGCCATTGCTATCTTCTTGTGATAACATACTACCTATACTAACTTCAGAGGCAAATATGTACAATCTCATGGGCTTTCCCCATGAAGGTGGAGACAAGATGGGAGGCTGAGAGAGATATCTTTTTATCTTGTCAAATGCCTCCTGATGGGCTTTGTTCCACTCGAAGGCTTGGCCTTGCTTCAAACGAAGCAACAGAGAGAAAGCTTGGGTTCTTCCACTCAGATTCGAAATGAACCTTATGAGAAAGTTAATCTTCCGTAGCAAAGATTGCAGCTCCCTTTTTGACGTAGGTGCTTTCGTCTCCATTATGGCTTTGGTTTTATTTTGGTTAATCTCGATTCCTTTTTTATGAACCACAAAGCCAAGGAAATCTCCAGCCTGCACAAAAAATGCACATTTAAGGGGGTTCATCTTTAAGCCATGTTTTCTCATTCGTTCGAATGATTGGCTCAAATGATGCAAATGGGTTTCTGCAGATATAGATTTGATGACTATATCATCAATATACACCTGCATAAAGGTTTCAATGAAATCATGAAAAATCGAATTCATTGCCCTTTAATAAGTTGCCCCAGCATTCTTTAAACCAAAAGGCATCACCACCCATTCGTAGGTGCCTAAGGCTCCTGGGCAACGAAATGCTGTCTTGGCAACATCTTCTTCAGCAATAAAAATCTGATTGTACCCAGAGTATCCATCTAACATACTTAAATATTCGAATCCCGCAGCAAAGTCTACTAACATTTCTGCCACAGGCATGGAGTACTCATCTTTAAGGGTTGCAGTATTTAAATCCCTAAAATCTATGCAAATTCTCAGAGAGCCATTTTTCTTAATAACAGGCACTATATTTGCTAACCATTCGACATACCTTGTGGTTCTGATGAATCTGCAGCGCAGCAACCTTTCGATCTCAGCTTTGATCTTTGTGAGAACTGCTGGTGCGAATCTTCTAGGAGTTTGCTTGATGGGCTTCTTGCCATCCTTGATTGGAAGTCTGTGTTCCACTAACTCCCTCTTTAAACCAGGCATTTCGTCATAATCCCACGCGAAGCAATCTTTGTTTTTCTTGAGGACTTCGATCACTTCCTACTTGAGGCCTGGGTTAAGTTTTGCGCTTATGTAGGTTATTCTTTTCGTGTTCTCATCCCCTAAATTCACTTCTTCGAGTGGATCCTGCACCAACATTTTGGCACCTGAGTCTATGGGGTCCCTCTCGAAGCCTAAGGGTTCTTTATCATAGATGGCGTCCAGCCTTTGATCTATTTCGTGTTCTTCAAAGGGTGAGCCTTTCGAGCTACCCCCATTTATTTCGTTCACCTTTACAGCTAGTTTATTTATTTCAGCCTCTAAGGCCGCCTTTGATTCGTTCTCAGCCATATAGGCCGAAATCCTTTCGAAAAAGGAGGACTCAATCATGAGCAAGGTTGTCGAATTCCCAGCCTGCTGGCTGTCTTTGCATAGTACCTTCAACTCCTTTATCTTCACTGATTATTCTTCTATCCCAATATATGCCATCACGATGAAGGGTCATATAATAGTGTGCATTTCTGGTTTCGTTGATTTCATCATTAGGGACACAAGGAGCAATCTTTGCCAGATGTTTGTCATAATTCCTCTTGTTAACTAAGTTGACTGCTGTTATGAAGTAACTCTGGTCCGCTTCAATGTTCTCCACAATCCCATCTTCTCTCCATAAAACCAACCTCTGGTGCATTGACGAAGGAACTGCTCCTACGCCATGGATCCACTCTCTTCCCAACAACAAGTTGTAGTTGGCTTTGGCTTCGATCACCATGAACATGGTGGGCCTACAGCTTGACCCTATCGTCAAGTCCAATTGAACCACCCCCAATGTTTTGCCTACTTTCCCTTCATAATTGGACAGAACCATGTTGTGTGGTTTTATGTCTCCTTCGCGTATTTCTAACTTTTTCAGCATGAAATGGGGTATTAAGTTAACTACAGCGCCCCCATCCACTAAAACCTTATTTACGCCATGGGCACCAACCTTTGCCCGAATGAATAATGGCTTCAGATGATTTTTCATAGCTGGTTCTGGGCGCTCGAAGAATGCATTCTGCTCTTCGACAGCTCCGTTATCCATCACGTAGTAACACACAGGCCTATGCTTCATCAGATCTATGGTATCTTCTTCCTTATACTCTTCGATTTCAGTTTCCTGTCCAAACTCACAAGGAAGTACAGATACCATGTTGCAATTGATATTGAGCGAAGACTCCCCCTCTGATTCGAAGTTGTCCGTTAGCACATCTTCGTCTTCTTCTGGACCTGGAGTGTATTCCTTCGATTCATTTGGTTGTGCTTCAGAGAAGAGTCTCCTACTAACTGGGGGTTTGTCTTCAGTTTGATTATTTGGTGTGGGTTTGTTGGTGCTTGATTCTCCTTGGTTTTTTATCGAAGTTGCTCCTTTATTTGCCACAGCTTCCCTTTCAGCCTTTCGAATTCTCTGTTGCCTTCACCATTGAGATCTTGACATGGGGTTTCTTCCTTTGTAGTTCTCTAACCTCACTTCTTCCCTCTTCTCCATGTTGAACTGCCTTCTGTATGTCATAGCGTGGCGTGCGTTTCGTTCATTGTTTCTCCATTTGTCTTTGCCCTTGTCAGTTCTGACTTGCAGCCATTTGTCTGTTGGTATTTCAGCAGGAATTTTGAACGTCACTCTTCGAGCGCCTTTGGGATGAGGACTATCAGGCCTTCGTTGATTATATTTGCTATCGAAACGTTGGCCCATCTGACCAATCTCTTGGTGGTTCCAACATGGGGCGAAAGGGATTGTTTCGAAGGCTCTGGCCATACTTTGATCGTACACAGCAGAACACCTTGGGCACACTAGGCATTTTGTTGCTCCTTTGTAACAGCGAACCAAGAACTCCAACAAACTTTCTCCAGCTTTAGGATAACACCTGAATAACTGGTTATCATGGCGCCAGTTCGTGCCAGTTCGTGCCCTTTGCATCCTCTCGAAGTTTGCAGCAATTCTCTGGTTACAGACGATGCTGCACCTAGGGCATAATATCATTCCCGTATCTCCTTTGTGGCACGACATGAGGTAATCCTTAAGACTGGCATCCCCAGCATAATTATCCTCCATTTTGTATTTTTCTATTTCTAAGTATCTCTCCATCTCATCCATTTCAGAACGAGGTCTCTCCATATCCACCATGTTGACATCTACATCCTCCCCCTTTATGTCATCATCTCCCCATCCTGTAGGTTTTATATCTTCAATTTGGATTTTTGAACTCTCTGGGGCAGAATACTTAACCAAGTAGTCAAACTTTCCACTGAGCTCCCCTAAAGTATCCCATATTTCTTTCTGAGGGGAGGGTGGCTTTGTGATCTGGACTTTCTCCAACTCTAGCCTCAGGCCTTCAGTGACCTGTGTCAACTCTTGCTTTTGGTTTTCCTGGCCTTCAGTAGCCTGGATTTCTTCTGCAACAGCTAAAGGTGCCGCTTCGATCGAAGCCTCTGGTTGCTTGTGGACGTCCTCAGTGACCCCCTTGTTGACTTCGATTAACACCCAGTTTTCATTCTCAGTGCCTTTTTCTCCTAATGGAGTGTCATCTTGATCTGCTTCCATCACATTGATTTCTCCAATGCATACAGGCTCGGAGTAATTGGTGTCTGCGACATCCAAAGGATCTTCGTCTACTTTCATTTTTGGTTTGTCAGCAAATTTCAATCTGCCATCCTTAATTGCATTTTGAATTAGGTCCCTGAAAAGAAAACACTGTGAGGTTTTGTGGCCTAGGAAACTATGATACTTACAAAATCCACTTTTCTTCCTTTGATCTAAAGGAGGTATTTTGACATTTGATGGCACAATGAGTTGGCCATCTTTGACAAGTAAATCAAAAATCTCGTCACACTTAGTTACATCGAAGGTATAAACCTTCTTTGGGAATTTGTCACTTTTCTCATTTTCAACAATTTCTTTCCCTTTTGTGGGAACTAATAATTTGCAAGAGTAAGGTGGGGCCTGTTTTAATTCAGCAAGATCAATTTCGACCTCTTCGAATTCAGGGTAATCTTCTGCTTCCTCAGCTCCAACATAAGAGACCCTTTCTTTCTTGTTATTTTTAAAAACTCTGGCCTTTTCGGCCTTTAGCCTTTCGACTTGTCGAACCCTATCGGCTAACTGAGCCATGTCCCTCAAGTATTGTGTATCTAATTTCTTTCGAATGGAGTAATCCAGGCCGCCAGCGGCCATTTCGACTAACTCATGTTCAGGGACTACTGTAAAGCATCTAGATTTCAAAAGTCTGAACCTATTAAGATAATCATCTATGGGTTCAGTAAACTTCCTCTTGACACTGGCTAGTTCCTTCAGACTTATTTTAGATTGCCCCATGTAGAACTGTTCATGGAATAATCTCTCCAACAGAGCCCAAGTGTCTATGGACCCAGGAGGCAAAGTGGTGAGCCATGTGAAAGCGTTCTTAGTCAGGGAACTTGGGAAATATTTGATCCTAAGGTCTTCATTATTTGCAATATCTCCTGCTTCGGTTAGATATCTGGCTATGTGTTCGACTGTTGATTCATTGGTATCTCCAGCGAACTTTGTAAACTTAGGGACTTTATATCCCCTTGGTAAATCAATGTGCATTATGTAATCTAATATAGGAGAGGCATAATTTGGCCTTCTAAATCATGTGTTGAGGCCATTCTGGGCCATGATTCTCTCTATCATGGTGGTTAAATTATTTTCTGCCAAGATGTTATCGTTTCGAATTCTGTGAACGACTGCATCAGCATCTTGATTTCGACCCACCATGACAACTCCTCTAGGTTGTTCTTCTTGAAACTCTGGGACTTCTAACCTTTCGATCCTTGCCCCTGGTTCCATAATTTCCCTTTGTGGGCCTTGAATCATAGGGGCTTCTAACCTTTGTGCTCTTGCCCCCAAATTAACCCCCTCTCTGGCTGGTCTATAGGGTGGGTCATCAGCAACTTGTTCTATGATAGGTACGTTTGCTCGAACTCCCGCCTGATTCTTCCTACGCCTTTCTGGGGGAGCGAAAAAATCTGCTATTCGACTCATGTTATCCGCGTTTTCTCTGTTTGTCACAGTTACATTTTATACTATTGGGGCAAAGATCTCCTGCATAGTTTGTGCTAATACTCTTATCATATTATGGTTACTGTCATCCATTAATTTCCTAAAGGCCAACTGATTTTCTGTGGTTAAGATAGGCATTGCACTATAACCCACTGACCCTTGGTTATTTGTCATAAATTGATTTTCCCCAGACCCAGACCCTAATTGTGGTGATGTATTCGATGTCGAAGTGTACAGACCCCTGTTGTACCCCAAAATTTGCCCTCCCATATTCTTCAAAATTTGCCAAGTCAAAGCTTCAAGATCCCCCAAGGGTTGCACAGTTCAAGGGCCTCCTAAACAGTCAAAATTAGGGTTTTTATTCTGATCAAGAAAATGAAGTTTCCAAGGGTCCAATCAAGTCCCACATGTCTATAAACATGGTCAAGCATCCTCATACAAAGTTTCAAGACTTTCAGCACAAAATTGCACATTCAAAACCCTAATTGCACTACAGTCAACTGTAGGGGCAAAATGGTCATTTGACAGTCAAAAGTTCAAATTTTTGGTCAACATCTCATTTTGAGGCCACAAACATCATTTGATCAATTCTTGATCATGATTCTCAAAGCTTGGCTCAAAAATCATCAAGATGCAAAAGTTTCCTTATTTGGACAGTTGAAAAAGTCAACTGTAAATTGACCAGGGCATAACTTTCACATGGATTATCAAAAAAATTCCATCCAAAGCTCATTTTGAAGAGAAAGACATTTCCTACAACTCCTCTTCACACTTCAAGTCCAAGAAATGCTCTCACAAAAAGTTATCAATTTCAACATTATAGGTCATTTTTAAAAGTCAACAAAAAGGGACTTTAAGTCAAAGGCCATAACTTGAGATTGGTAAATCAAAATGACATGGGACCAAAGGCATTGGTTAGAGGACTCAAAGACCTTTCTAAAATGTCCAAGAAAATGAGCAAAGCTTAAAAATTGAGCAAGTTATGCCTTGTGGAAGTTGGAAAAGTTTTGGATATTTTGAAAAGTCAACATTGATTCAAATGACCTAAAATTGCTAATGGGCCTCTTTTTCTTCCACAATTCATCATCCAAGGCATGTGCACGACCATTTGGCCCAAAGGGAAGTTTTTATCATTTTTTATTTATTTATTTGGATTTTTATTATTAATAATTCATTTAAATTAAAATAAATACATGAAAAATACTAAACCTAGGTTTTAAATCTTTTTATGCATATTATATACTCAATATTTCGTGCATAGCTAGATTTGGAAAGAATTGAAGAGAATTGGCCATGATTTGTACCAAGTAGGCATGAAAAATATTGAAAAAAGATCTTTGAAAATCAAATCTTGCAAGTCATGAATGCCAAGCTTTTTGTTTGATTTCTTTGACCTAAATCACTCACACATAAGTACCAAACGCAACCCTAATGCCAATGACTGGAAAAAGCTGCGCCATACATAGAAAACGAAACTTGAGTTTTTGGTGAAAAAATTGAAAACTGAAAACAAGGATAGAGGTCGATTCAAGCCAAGAAATTCATCTCATCACCTTCCTGAGACCTTAAGCAACTTACCTGACTAGGTTTCCACAATTCTAACGCCTTGAATCACTGTACAGAAGTCAAACTTTTTTCACTTTTTCTCGTAATCGTATTTTACAATTTATGCATATTCATGGCATTTTATTTGTAGATTCATACTAAGTGATGTGTTTTAAAGCTAACCATATACTTTGATTGGATTTTTATGCACTGTATGCAAAACCACCATTGTCATATTTTAGGGTTTCAAACTTGGAAATTTGGGGCTTTACATTCAAAGAAAAATTGAGACCCGAGACCTGGACCATTGGAACTAGTGTGTTTGGACGAAAACAATGGCACCCTCGCGCCTAATTTATGAGGCCCCAGGGGCTATTCGTTATTTTTCAGAAAGGTGCCTATGAGAACGGTGTAAAACCGTTGCTAATAGTTTTCATGTTTCAGGAAAAAATAAAGCCAAGGAGGAAGACGATGATGTGTAGAGCATTGGTTGGTCCGTTCAAAATCTCGCGCGAAAAAAGAAGCATTGACGTTTGTTTGTTTTATTATATTTATTGATTATATTATTTACAGATAAACAAGGCAGCATGGTTGGCAAGCGTGTATGTTGGTAATCTCCAGGACCTGGGTTCGAGCCCCAGGTCCTCACCCTTTCCATATTATTTTGCAATTAACGTTCCTATGCAATTTCAGCTTCAAGGACCACCATGCGTCCACAATTTCTGGCGTGCCACTTGGCCAATAATGCCAATCCAAGGGACCAGATTTGATGGACACCATAGGCGCTAGTCAACGGAGCTACATGCTAGCCACGAAAGTCAATCAGGCCATGAATTTAAATGGGCCAAATTGCTAAAGAAAAACCTCCCCAAATTAGGGGCAGAACCCCTTAGGTTTGCAATACTTTTTCTTCATTCTTTTTTTATTTCAATTATTATTCTTTTTATTAATCCTTGTAATTTAATTATTTTCATAAAAAACACAAAAACACCAAAAAATCAGAAAAGATGAAAAAATTAAATATACCTATTTAATAGTATTTTTTGTAAATAAAGTCCATTAATTAATTAGTTTTAAATTAGGTTTGAATCTTAACTTTTTTTAATAAAAATCTAAAATTGGTAGAATTAGGGTTTATAATAATTTTTATCCTTTTTTCTTTTCTTTCATAAGAATTAAATATTTACTATTATTTATTTTTGTAATTAAATCGCATATAAATAATTAGGTTAATAGTAGACTAAAATTTAATTCTTTCTTAATAAACTAAAAACAACTAGAATTAGGGTTTCTCTTGAATTTTAATTTTTCTTTATTTCATAAATACAAAAACCATCAAAAAAACATTTCTTTTCTTTAATTTAATAATTAATTAAATTTTCATTCAATTTAATTCCAAAAGGGTCCAACGCCCTCGCTTCCAATGTTAATTCTAATTCGCGCATTTTATTTTATTTCGTATAATATTAATGTAATTCTCCCAAAGCCGTGTAATTTTATATTTCTCGCATTTTATTTCTTTACTTTCCGTCAAATCGGGTCCTGGATTTTAATTTTGGCGATGTGGACCCGCGCCTTTTGTAATAGCTTAGAATCTTTTACTTTTCGCAATTTTTAACTGCTAAATCAATGCATGCAAGAATGAATGATTAAATAAAAACAAACGCTTAGATCGCCCATGACATGACAAGACAAAAATAAATGAATCTGACACACGAATCACACACCACCCCTAGGGTACGCTTCACTGTTGCCTTGCCTCGAAAGGTGATCGTCGAGTAGGGGATGTCTTAGTAAGTCCTCATGATCTGGGAACCTGGCATGAGGGTAGCTTCTAAGGTGTCTTCCCATTGCTCCGGTGATCACCATGTCCCGAACCTCGAATTGACCCGAACACCTCTAATGGTGGTGCTACCTACCTCTCAATGGTGGGATGGCATTACTTTAAAAGGACATTTACACAGACGAATTCCTTAGGGTAGGTAGACGACTCTAGATACTTGCTTTAAATTCAAAACATATTCAAAAATACTTTTCACACCAACACATTTTCAAAAAGCTTTCGAAAGCAATTTTTCAAACACTCTTGAGGACCGATACAAGAGTCGAACTGAAATTTTCAAAGAAACTTTTTAAAACCCACAGTTGAAAAGCAAACCATTTTTGAAAACACAATGAGCAAGTATCTAAGAGCCCATGGATAACCATGGATAGAAAGGGTGCTAACACCTTCCCTTTCTATAACCTACCTCCCGAACCGAGAGCGATCTCTATAAGGAATTTTTCTGTGCTTTTGTCCTGTCCATGTTGGAGAAAATAAAAGACGGTGGCGACTCTTGCTTCCGCGACATTTCGCGAACCAGCGTTAAACAGTCAGTTCCAGATCCACCGATCACAGAACTGGTGACTCTGCTGGGGAATGTTACTTAAAGTGAGGTGCACCTTAGGACTAAGATCACTTGTGTTTTCAATTGCTATGTTTGTTTGCTTTAACTTTGTGGGTTGCATGGGAGTTACATAGATCCTAACCCGGATCTGGGGATACCCTGTTTAGGTAGCATAAGCTGTGAGGGACCTGTCCGGCGTAGACCGACACGGGTGAAGCAGTGGCTACGTTGGTGTGGCACCTTGGTCTGTACCGATATCCCTTGTGTTGCAACGAGGAGAATATGGGTCTTCTGAGGAGTCATTAAGCACCAACAACCTTAGAACCTTAAATGACACAACTTGGCCATTAGAACAGTAGCAGTATGCTACGCCCATTGAGGCTAAACTCTCGTGATGGTTCTGGCCGCAAGAAAAGATTGCGATGCTGGAGTTATGACCGATTGAGGGTAGTCAATGATATTGGGATCCTCTAAGAACCCGGTTACTTTGATAGGACAGGTATGAACCCACCAACTTCAAGAGGGTAATACCCAGACCTCATGCTGGCCTTAAACTCTAAGGGCTTCTCTTGTGTGACTTGCGTGCCTTCGTACTTGACTACTTGCATGCTTGTTATCTATCTGACACATGAACTACTTGCAGGTTTTGTTTATAGTCCTTAATTGGGACTCGTAACAGGGTTTACTAAGTCTCTTGCAGGTTTTGCTTATAGTCCTTAATTGGGACTCATAACAGGGTGTACTAACTACTTGCAGGTTCTGTTTATAGTCCTTAATTGGGACTCATGAAAGGTTTTACTTGAGTTCCTTGCAGGTGTTGTCTATAGTCCTTAATTGGGACTCATGACAGGCTTTACTTGAGTTTCTTGCAGGTTTTGTTGATAGTCCTTAATTGGGACTCATGACAGGCTTTACTTGAGTTTCTTGCAGGTTTTGTTGATAGTCCTTAATTGGGACTCATGACAGGCTTTACTTGAGTTTCTTACAGGTTTTGGTTTGTGGTCCTTAATTGGGACTCATAACAGGGTTGCTTACATTACCCCATGCATAGCATGACATCATACCATTGCATACATCCTAACCCATTTCAAGGATCTCCAGGGCTTATGATGCAGGTCAGGGTGAATCAACTATTCCAGCAAGGGGCAAAGAGGATTTATTTTCCTCTAGCTAAGGTTGTCAGGGGCTATGACCCACTTGATATGGTGAGCTTTGACTCCTGAAGAAGGTTCCCCTAGCCAAGGTTGTTTGGAAAGCAAAATAAGGTTGATGACTTGAGTCAGAGGCTATGACCCACTTGATATGGTGAGCCTTTGGCCCTTGGAAGAAAGACTCTCAACAAATATGAAGTTCTTTCAATCAAGCTACCGGATCCAAATGCTAACAAATTTTCTTGTTTACCCCGCGAGGTCCTTGAAAACATTACATGCAGGTCATACTCATCATTGCATAACAGGTATCCTTGTTGCAGGTCACTTACCTTTGTCGCTGTTTATTTCAGCAATGGCTCCCCAACAAGATAACCAGGACCTTCACACTCAAGAGACTCAGTTCAAGGAGATCTTCCTAAGCCTATCCAAGGGGCAGGAAGAGTTGAGGACACTCCTCAGGGGGAATCTGATCAGAAAGAGTCCTGAAGATGACAAGGACGAACAGCTGAAACGTCTACAAGCTGAGGTAGACACGCTGAAAACCCAGATGCTGGGGCAAAGGGCCCTAATTCAAGGTTTAGCTCAGGAGCAAGGAGAGTTGATGGCCATGATCAGTCAGCTTCCTCAAGGCATGAAGCAACCAGTCCGAGTCAGGGGCCAGGTCTTTGATCAGCTTCCAAGAGGACAAGAGTCTGGTATGGGGAAAAATAGACCTCTTCAAATTGCTACCACTTCACAGGTCCAACCACAACCTCGCCCGGAGCAAAGGGTTGATCAGAGTGAGCCAAACAAGCCCAGGAGGCAATTTACCCAGCTCAACACGTCGTTGTCTCAAGCCCTACAACACTTGTTGAGACTGAATCTGATTACATTAAGGGACCCTCCTAAGAATCAGAATACAGCGTCACCAAAGTATAATCCCAACGCCCGCTGCGCTTATCATTCCGACAGCCCGGGGCATAATACAAACGACTGTTGGTCTCTGAAGAACAAGATTCAGGACCTGCTTGACGAAGGAGCAGTGGAATTCACCCAAGATGGTCAGGCCGAGTTCTTCTACTACCCCTGCAAGACTCACCATTTGAAGTGACAAATCCTGAGACTAGAAAACTTTTGTTCATTCGAATGTTCAAGTTGCGGTTTTCTTTTGTTCAAACATTTACTCATGTTAAACATTGTTATTTCATTAATGCATCGCATATGTCTGTCCTGAAACAATATATTCGTATTCACTAAATGCAAATTATTTTCATATTTTTTTCTGATGTCAACTCCCAGTTAATAATTCTAAGCCTCTTGAGGGAGGATGACGAAAACGATACCGCGATCATTACAGTATGCTTTTGAACAGACCCCGCTGATGAGGTACAGGCATTGTTTCAATCCCTAAACACTGGAGTTATAAGGATGATAATCCCTCGTCAACCCCTCTGAGCCAAAGAAGTAGGAGTTTTTCTTTTTGAAATTTAAAACCCTTAATCATAACCCGGGGCAGGGTAGTCTCTCAGTTGCTCCAAGTGCATAACAAATGGCACCAAAGCAATCCTTACAAAAAAAGAAGAAAGACAGTGATGGTTCCGAATAATCAATAAAGAAAGGCAGTCATTATCTCAAAAAATAAAAAACCCATTAAGTCAAAACCCATGAAGGAGACTTACAAAACTGGGGCATCCCGCTGACTGTAATTCCAAAAAAGGAAACAGTTCAGGAAAAAAAGGAAAGGGATAACAAAAAATCAGACAAGAAAGAGGTCTTACAAACCCTCAACAAAAAAAAAGGAAATGACTGCCTATTCCAAATAAATCATCAATATCCGAATCATCACCGAAAAATCAGAGCAAAGACTCAAACAAGGTCTTACGTATGATCAACTGAGTTTAGGTTTGGAGAACATCACGAAGAGTGGGTGGGTACAAATAATTTGAGCCTTTATCCTTTGTTTCTTAAACCGTGAACCAGGCCACGTTATAACCCTTAAAAGTCCTAGCTGAAGCATGGGTTAGTTCGAAAGCATACTGTGCCGAAAGGTGTCCTAACTCCTTAAGGCTTACAGTAAATACGGAGTTGACATCACGTTTTACAAACATTCACTTGTTTTATGAAAAAGAATGCATTTTCAAAATCTTCAAGACAGACATAGGCTTTGCATTTTTAACATAACTTTGTTTGCATATGACTTTTTGTTTGAACAGCAGGGAAATTCGCACAATGAAAGTCTAATGAACAAGAGTATCTCCAATCAAGGGGCATGGCATGACTATTGGCTATCATCTGGGGCAGTTAAGTCAAGATTCGGAGAATCTCTCAAAAAAGCCTATCAGCCTGGGGCAGATCTCCGCCTGAGTCACTTGGGGCATTCCAACAACGAATCTTGCCTGATCAAATACCTTCTGGTGGCATGACAAAACACTGCTAACAGGGGCAACTCCCTACATTCTGAGAGCGTGGACATAGTCGAAAAAAATACTACGCACGATCAAAGACCCGCTAGGTTGACACACCTAGGCAAAAATAAGGGATGAAATGAAAAATCTGTACACCCGGCAAGTCGAAAACCTGAAAAGGCGGCTTGGGCAAAAATGGGTATCCCGGTGGACTGAAAACCCGAAAGGGCGGTCCAGGAAAAAATTAGGGATCAAAGCGTACGACTATGTCCCGACATCTTGTCACTTGCCTACCAGAAGAAGGTTTGTCCTTCAACCACTATCAGCGCCTCACAGGTCTTCCTCTCCTACCTCAGAAACAGGGGCAATGATGAGTTGTCCAAACGATCTAATGGCTCCGTCCACCAAGGTACTAAGATAGGTTCGACTGGAACATAATCAGATATCTTAAATCCCCAGAGAGTGAGCCAGCAAGTCAGTGCACTCTCCCCAAGCTATATTATCAAACCTTAAGGAAGTTGGGTATCCTCCAGCAGATCTCAACAATCCCCAGCAGTATGTATGCATTCTTAACAAGCATCCTCGGCAATCTTGACCTAAAGATTGTTCCCCGGCGGTATACCAAACATTCAAAGGAGTCACTCCCCACGCAGTTCAAAACTTCCCCAAGAGAGTCCAATCCAGTCCCCCAAGAAAGTTAGAACCCATCTCCCCAAGCAGTAAGCTTATCCCCAGTAGATTCTGGAAGCTTATTCCTCGCAGAGCACGAATGCGTCTCCCGGCTTTATTCAAAGAGTTATTTCCTTACTAGGATATAACTGGGTTATCCTCAACCAACAGCCACGGAAAGAGCGTCCTCGACGAAGCCTTCTTATCCCCAGCGAAGCCTATCAGCACTTCTAACACAACAAGGGTATCCCCAGCGGAGTTATCATCGAATCTCAGCAAAGTATCTCTCTCCCCACAGAGTTTTGTTTCCCAGCAAGATCGTTAGAGTACTTTGCTCCCCGCAGAGTAATCCATTCGCCAAGTTTATTCCCCAACGGAGTTATCTTCTCCTACCGGTATTCTTGCAACTATCATCCCCGGCGGAAGCAAAATCTATTCTCCAACATCAGCCCAGGAGTGACTTCCTGGCACCCGTCAAGGATTTACTTTCCTAGACGAAAAATACATTCATAAACATCTTCATACATTACAGCATGCATATACGCATCATGAACATACAATCTCACGTATTCAGAGAGTATCTCGCATGTCATACCACATGACATCGCATACAACTAACGCTTGTCTTTTCAGGACAAAAGTACAAAAATGATTACCATCAATGGTCGCAACTAAAGATCCGATTCCTGTATCTTGCCAGGGTGTGTCTGAAGAGTTCGAGGATCTGATACCTGAATCTTGCCAGGGTGTATCCGTTGAAGACTAACATTACCAGATCCGATTCTTGTATCTTGCCAGGGTGTGTCTGAAGAGTTCGAGGATCCGATACCTGAATCTTGCCAGGGTGTATCCGTTGAAGACTAGCATTACCAGATCCGATTCCTGTATCTTGCCAGGGTGTGTCTGAAGAGTTCGAGGATCCGATGCCTGAATCTTGCCAGGGTGTATCCGTTGAAGACTAGCATTACCAGATCTGATTCCTGTATCTTTCCAGGGTGTGTCTGAAGAGTTCGAGGATCCGATACCTGAATCTTGCCAGGGTGTATCTGTTGAAGACTAACATTACCAGATCCGATTCCTGTATCTTGCCAGGGTGTGTCTGAAGAGTTCGAGGATCCGATACCTGAATCTTGCCAGGGTGTATCCGTTGAAGACTAACATTACCAGATCCGATTCCTGTATCTTGCCAGGGTGTGTCTGAAGAGTTCGAGGATCCGATTCCTGTATCTTGCCAGGGTGTGTCTGAAGAGTTCGAGGATCCGATTCCTGTATCTTGCCAGGGTGTATTTGTTGACGACCAATTACCAGATCCGATTCCTGTATCTTGCCAGGGTGTGTCTGAAGAGTTCGAGGATCCGATGCCTGAATCTTGCCAGGGTGTATCCGTTGAAGACTAACATTACCAGATCCGATTCCTGTATCTTGCCAGGGTGTGTCTGAAGAGTTCGAGGGTCCGATGCCTGAATCTTGCCAGGGTGTATCCGTTGAAGACTAACATTACCAGATCCGATTCCTGTATCTTGCCAGGGTGTGTCTGAAGAGTTCGAGGGTCCGATGCATGAATCTTGCCAGGGTATATCCATTGAAGACTAGCATTACCAGACTCGATTCCTGTATCTCGCCAGGGCACATCTGAAGAATTTGAAGATCCGATTCCTGTAACCAGTCGGGACATATCTACACAAAGCATCTGAAGACCAGCTCCTGCAACATGTCAGGTACTCATTTTTCTTTTGCAGGTACGCAAGTTCTCGCTAAGGAATCTCTTACGCGATCAACATCCAGATGGCATCTATAAGCCCATCATCCTATTCATCAATCTCTAAATGGCATCTATAAGCCCATTTCCACCATCACTGCTACTATGTGAGCGCAAATTTCTGGGCACTCTAGTGTTCAATCATCTTCCACCTTCGGATTACGAAAGGCACGTCAGCCAATCTGCATCCTCAGGTCTAAGAAGATTGAACAGGGGCAACTGTTGTACCCCAAAATTTGCCCTCCCATATTCTTCAAAATTTGCCAAGTCAAAGCTTCAAGATCCCCCAAGGGTTGCACAGTTCAAGGGCCTCCTAAACAGTCAAAATTAGAGTTTTTATTCTGATCAAGAAAATGAAGTTTCCAAGGGTCCAATCAAGTCCCACATGTCTATAAACATGGTCAAGCATCCTCATACAAAGTTTCAAGACTTTCAGCACAAAATTGCACATTCAAAACCCTAATTGCACTACAGTCAACTGTAGGGGCAAAATGGTCATTTGACAGTCAAAAGTTCAAATTTTTGGTCAACATCTCATTTTGAGGCCACAAACATCATTTGATCAATGCTTGATCATGATTCTCAAAGCTTGGCTCAAAAATCATCAAGATGCAAAAGTTTCCTTATTTGGACAATTGAAAAAGTCAACTGTAAATTGACCAGGGCATAACTTTCACATGGATTATCAGAAAAATTCCATCCAAAGCTCATTTTGAAGAGAAAGACATTTCCTACAACTCCTCTTCACACTTCAAGTCCAAGAAATGCTCTCACAAAAAGTTATCAATTTCAACATTATAGGTCATTTTCAAAAGTCAACAAAAAGGGACTTTAAGTCAAAGGCCATAACTTGAGATTGGTAAATCAAAATAACATGGGACCAAAGGCATTGGTTAGAGGACTCAAAGACCTTTCTAAAATGTCCAAGAACATGATCAAAGCTTAAAAATTGAGCAAGTTATGCCTTGTGGAAGTTGGAAAATTTTTGGATATTTTGAAAAGTCAACATTGATTCAAATGACCTAAAATTGCTAATGGGCCTCTTTTTCTTCCACAATTCATCATCCAAGGCATGTGCACGACCATTTGGCCCAAAGGGAAGTTTTTATCATTTTTTATTTATTTATTTGGATTTTTATTATTAATAATTCATTTAAATTAAAATAAATACATGAAAAATACTAAACCTAGGTTTTAAATCTTTTTATGCATATTATATACTCAATATTTCGTGCATAGCTAGATTTGGAAAGAATTGAAGAGAATTGGCCATGATTTGTACCAAGTAGGCATGAAAAATATTGAAAAAAGATCTTTGAAAATCAAATCTTGCAAGTCATGAATGCCAAGCTTTTTGTTTGATTTCTTTGACCTAAATCACTCATACATAAGTACCAAACGCAACCCTAATGCCAATGACTGGAAAAAGCTGCGCCATACATAGAAAACGAAACTTGAGTTTTTGGTGAAAAAATTGAAAACTGAAAACAAGGATAGAGGTCGATTCAAGCCAAGAAATTCATCTCATCACCTTCCTGAGACCTTAAGCAACTTACCTGACTAGGTTTCCACAATTCTAACGCCTTGAATCACTGTACAGAAGTCAAACTTTTTTCACTTTTTCTCGTAATCGTATTTTACAATTTATGCATATTCATGGCATTTTATTTGTAGATTCATACTAAGTGATGTGTTTTAAAGCTAACCATATACTTTGATTGGATTTTTATGCACTGTATGCAAAACCACCATTGTCATATTTTAGGGTTTCAAACTTGGAAATTTGGGGCTTTACATTCAAAGAAAAATTGAGACCCGAGACCTGGACCATTGGAACTAGTGTGTTTGGACGAAAACAATGGCACCCTCGCGCCTAATTTATGAGGCCCCAGGGGCTATTCGTTATTTTTCAGAAAGGTGCCTATGAGAACGGTGTAAAACCGTTGCTAATAGTTTTCATGTTTCAGGAAAAAATAAAGCCAAGGAGGAAGACGATGATGTGTAGAGCATTGGTTGGTCCGTTCAAAATCTCGCGCGAAAAAAGAAGCATTGACGTTTGTTTGTTTTATTATATTTATTGATTATATTATTTACAGATAAACAAGGCAGCATGGTTGGCAAGCGTGTATGTTGGTAATCTCCAGGACCTGGGTTCGAGCCCCAGGTCCTCACCCTTTCCATATTATTTTGCAATTAACGTTCCTATGCAATTTCAGCTTCAAGGACCACCATGCGTCCACAATTTCTGGCGTGCCACTTGGCCAATAATGCCAATCCAAGGGACCAGATTTGATGGACACCATAGGCGCTAGTCAACGGAGCTACATGCTAGCCACGAAAGTCAATCAGGCCATGAATTTAAATGGGCCAAATTGCTAAAGAAAAACCTCCCCAAATTAGGGGCAGAACCCCTTAGGTTTGCAATACTTTTTCTTCATTCTTTTTTTATTTCAATTATTATTCTTTTTATTAATCCTTGTAATTTAATTATTTTCATAAAAAACACAAAAACACCAAAAAATCAGAAAAGATGAAAAAATTAAATATACTTATTTAATAGTATTTTTTGTAAATAAAGTCCATTAATTAATTAGTTTTAAATTAGGTTTGAATCTTAACTTTTTTTAATAAAAATCTAAAATTGGTAGAATTAGGGTTTATAATAATTTTTATCCTTTTTTCTTTTCTTTCATAAGAATTAAATATTTACTATTATTTATTTTTGTAATTAAATCGCATATACATAATTAGGTTAATAGTAGACTAAAATTTAATTCTTTCTTAATAAACTAAAAACAACTAGAATTAGGGTTTCTCTTGAATTTTAATTTTCTTTATTTCATAAATACAAAAACCATCAAAAAAACATTTCTTTTCTTTAATTTAATAATTAATTAACTTTTCATTCAATTTAATTCCAAAAGGGTCCAACGCCCTCGCTTCCAATGTTAATTCCAATTCGCGCATTTTATTTTATTTCGTATAATATTAATGTAATTCTCCCAAAGCCGTGTAATTTTATATTTCTCGCATTTTATTTCTTTACTTTCCGTCAAATCGGGTCCTGGATTTTAATTTTGGCGATGTGGACCCGCGCCTTTTGTAATAGCTTAGAATCTTTTACTTTTCGCAATTTTTAACTGCTAAATCAATGCATGCAAGAATGAATGATTAAATAAAAACAAACGCTTAGATCGCTCATGACATGACAAGACAAAAATAAATGAATCTGACACACGAATCACACACCACCCCTAGGGTACGCTTCACTGTTGCCTTGCCTCGAAAGGTGATCGTCGAGTAGAGGATGTCTTAGTAAGTCCTCATGATCCGGGAACCTGGCATGAGGGTAGCTTCTAAGGTGTCTTCCCATTGCTCCGGTGATCACCATGTCCCGAACCTCGAATTGACCCGAATACCTCCAATGGTGGTGCTACCTACCTCTCAATGGTGGGATGGCATTACTTTAAAAGGACATTTACACAGACGAATTCCTTAGGGTAGGTAGACGACTCTAGATACTTGCTTTAAATTCAAAACATATTCAAAAATACTTTTCACACCAACACATTTTCAAAAAGCTTTCGAAAGCAATTTTTCAAACACTCTTGAGGACCGATACAAGAGTCGAACTGAAATTTTCAAAAAAACTTTTTAAAACCCACAGTTGAAAAGCAAACCATTTTTGAAAACACAATGAGCAAGTATCTAAGAGCCCATGGATAACCATGGATAGAAAGGGTGCTAACACCTTCCATTTCTATAACCTACCTCCCGAACCGAGAGCGATCTCTATAAGAAATTTTTCTGTGCTTTTGTCCTGTCCATGTTGGAGAAAATAAAAGACGGTGGCGACTCTTGCTTCCGCGACATTTCGCGAACCAGCGTTAAACAGTCAGTTCCAGATCCACCGATCACAACCCCCATAAAAGATGTTGGCATCCCATAAGAGGAATTTCTGTGTCTGTTAGCATCGAACCCGAGTGGTCTAGTTAGTGGGGTGGCGAAATGGGTTTGTGTCCCTTATGGTGGGACGAATCCCCCAGGATAACAAATGGTTCCTGTATTGCCTAGGATCGAACTGTTAGTCGTCATGCCACTTGTTCCATTCGTGGCTATACTACTGGTAGAAGATGCAACAGACTGTGCGTTCGAAGGGATCGTATTAGATGTTCATGTCGAAGCGGACATATTAGTGCCTGTTGTTTGTGGGATATTTTGTTCCCCTTGTTGATTGTCTGGATTAGACATCTTGTTTAAACGTTTTCTTCTGGGTAAGGGTTGGTTGCTATTGGTTATTCTACCACTTCTAAGGTTCATAAAACAACGAACTTATCACTCAGAAAGTACTTTTACAATGGTTATGTCTCAACAATCTTTACTTTGTTCTAAATTTCGTGATGACCAATGACGGTCCCACCGGGTGTGCCAATTTGTTTACAGTGATTTCTGGTAAACAACCGCTAGTCCTCCAAACTATCAAATAATCTTAATGACTGTTATTTAATCTCTCTGGTAACTTGCAGGATCGACTAGATTGATCCTATGGTGTATTGGTCGTTTGGATAATTCTCATTGTAGAACTGATATTCATGGTTGGTACTTAGAATGTTGTGTAGGCGTTCAACTTACTTCGATTACCATATTAAAGATCTAATGACATGATCAAGTAAAGACGTGCGAAACTAAATTGCATGAATAAAGGTTCGATTGTAAAGACATGTAAAACTGCAAGAAACAAGTAAATAACTTTGAAGTATAAAAGCATGTAATGTAAAAGAGTTTCTGAAATGTAAAAGATTCGAAATAGAAAGAAAGCGTTTAAATGCAAGAAATCAGTAAATGACTTTGGATGAAAAGGTATTCGAATGACAAAAGCACGAAGATAAAAGCGTGAAATATACAAGAATTTCTGAAATGTAAAGTACTCAAAATAGAAGGAAAGACTTTCAAATGTAAGAAATCAGTAAATGACTTTGAATGAAAAGATTTTAATGTAAAGGCTTTTGAATGATATTGACATGAAGATAGAAGATAAACTGGAAATGATAAAGAGTTTTACTGAATCATAAATATTTGGTGTTATCATACGTACATTGTTCGAGCATTCGTTTCCCTAGCCATGTGGTATTTTGAATGTTTACTGAATTTTGTACAATAGATATGACACACGAAATCCTAACGCTAAGACTTCTATTTATACTACTTCGACCATAACGGTCTTGCCTATAAAATTCTGCCACGTTCAGAACATGCAGAACACTGCCCCTCTCTAGCTTCCACGCGTCTTCGAATGCTCCAGCGCATATATTTTAAATTTCGAACATCCCGCTTGCATTTGAATTTCAAATGTTTTGGCACTCTTCGCTTCGAACTCATTTCTTGAACACATCCTTGTTACCACTTCGAGACTTCTTTTGAATATATCCCCATAACTGCCACTCGAAGCTCCGAGCTTTGACATGTCCATTCGAAGCATTGCTTCTACCATTTCGAACCATGACATCTTGCTTTATTCCAACGAAACATCCAACTTGCTTCGCTTCGAACAATATCACCAAAATCTTCAGCCAACAGAAGGTTAGTGAAGAGAAAAGAGAGTGTCTTGTTCTCACCATTCCTAAGTGCATGTTGTCGAGTCTTGGCGTGACTGGAGTAATCACTTGTTGATCAACCATCACAAGGAGGCCCAACATTACTTCTAAGTTTACATTTATTTTTCATTATTTGTTTAAGAATGTTTCCTTTAAGAACTAGTTCTCGAGTTTGTAATCAGCTCTTCATGAGATAAAACTTTTGTTTGTTGAACAATGGGAAATTAATATTATGTTGTTATTTTGTTAAGGGATGTGTTGTTAAGTGCCTTATTTTATTATGTGTTAATCTTTTATAAATTTGATTCTTTGATTAATCAACTTAGAAATTGATGAAAGTTTGTTGTTATGAGAGATCCAATAACAAGTAGATTTCATAATAGAAGTAGTTGAAAAGAGTAGGATAAAAATATTCACTTCATTAGTTCACTTAGAAATAGATGAAAGTTTGTTGTTATGAGAGATCCAATAACAAGTAGATTTCATAATAGAAGTAGTTGAAAAGAGTAGGATAAAAATATTCACTTGATTAGTTCACTTAGAAATAATGAACTACAACTATAATGAATTTTCGGAATATATACAAACATGTTTTAGGATTATAAGTGTGACTTAGAGATTTGTTTCCTAGTATATAAATACATGCTTTTGATGTTGTAGAAATACACACATAGATAACTTTCTGACTTTTCCTGGCAGAACACTACACATCATGAACACATAATTTCTTCACCAATATTAATGGATCATAACTCAACTTACACTTTCTTGATATATTCACAACACTCATTTTACACGGTTTAGATATTGTTTAAGAAAAAAATTGAACTTGTGACTCTCATATATTCTTTTATCCTTGCTCCTACTTAAATCTAAGAGATAGTTTCTTACAAAGTCAATCTAAGCAACTTTAACCACACGTGGGTACGACATTCTTACTTTTTATCACTTGCTACTTTTAAATATACTTTTTATCATTGCTCGTGCATGTGACACGTTTTTAAGCTACAATGGTGGTTTTGCGAGGACATGGCTCTAGGCTATCATCTTCTTGTTGGATGCTTTGATTTTTTCCACTTTGTATTCATGATTATTTGGCTGGTTTTATCTGTTTGTTTAATGAATTCATTTTTTGTGATTGTTTTGTTGTTATTCGTTGTTGTTTTTTCCAGTATCAGTTTGATACACTTTGTGTTGGCTGTCGTTTTCTATATTTTGGTGGACCTTTAATTGTCTTTATAACATATGTTATCTGCAGTCTTATTTATAAGAGAAAATTGACTTTTTAAATTCATTGAATAATCAATATATCTCGTCTATGATATAGTTCAAATACATTAATTATTCAATTAACATAAAAAAATTCTCTTATAAATAAAATTAGATATAATATTATTTTTGACGTAAAATAACTATATGATATTGACATACTATTTTTTGTTACTATAATTTTTCTTTAACAAAAAATTTCTAATTTGTATTCCGCTAAGATAACACAATTCGTAGTTATATATGAGCATCAAATACAAGAGCGTGAATTCAATTTCATTACATTTCACTTATTTATTTTTAATTAAGTGAACTTTAATCCGTGATTAATGATGTTTGTCCACAAAAATATTGTTTTGAAAAATTTATGTGACCATTTTAATTAGTATACTTTTTAACCACCTGCCACTGTAACACAATTCTATATTTATTGGTTAAAGTAGAATTAAACTAAATTCCTTTAATAAAATATCATACTTAAGTACTTTATATGGAAAAATGTAATTGAAAAAATAAACTTTATTAAAATGACTAAAAATACAATCTTGTTAGCTATTATAAAGAAAAAATATTTAACTTATTAATTTTATTACAAAAACATATATAATTATGCTCTATCACAATTTTATATATATATATATATATATATATATATATATATATATATATATATATATATATATATATATATATATATATATATATATATATATATATATATATATATATATATATATATATATATATATATATATATATATATATGAGCTTAATGCAATAGTAAGATCCGCCGCTTTATGCATCTCTATAAAAAAACAAAATCTAAGTGAAACTACTCTCTCCCATATTCCATTGATACCAAAATGGATCGACCCGGATTCATAATCGAACCCGCCGAAGCCAAATCCATGGCTGAAGCTTCCTCTCTCACTCTCACCCAACTCCTCCCTTCCCTCATCACCTCCGCCCAAACCCTTGCCCGCCCACCCATCTCCAACTTCCGCGTCGCGGCTGTCGGGCTATCCCAATCGGGTCGGATCTTAATCGGAGTCAACGTCGAATTCCCTTGTCTCCCTCTTCATCACTCCATCCACGCCGAACAATTTCTCCTCACAAATCTCTCTCTCAACAATGAAGCCAATCTCCAGTCCTTCGCCGTCTCCGCCGCACCCTGTGGCCACTGCCGACAGTTCCTCCAAGAACTCCGCGGAGCACCCGACATTCAAATCATCGTAACCTCGGAACCCAACCCGAAACCCACTTCGCTCTCTCGATTTCTCCCACACAGATTCGGTCCACACGATCTTCTCCCTCAACAAACTCCACTTTTCTTGGAACCACGTAACAACAGGTTAACACTACCCAATGGTGTTTGCAACGGTGAAACGCTTGATACGAAGTTAAAGATTGCAGCCTTGGAGGCTGCGAATAAATCACACGCCCCTTATAGTGATTCACCATCTGGGGTGGCTATTGTGGATTGTTATAGAAAAATCTATAAAGGTTCTTATGTTGAGTCTGCGGCGTTTAATCCTAGTTTGGGTCCTCTTCAGGCTGCGGTGGTGGTGTTTATTGCCGGAGGTGGAGGTGAGTATGATGAGATAGTGGGTGCTGTGTTGGTGGAGAAGGACGGAGCTGTGGTGAGACAAGAGGGAACTGTTAGGTTGTTGCTGAATGCTATTTCTCCTAAGTGTGTGTTGCAGACTTTTCTATGTTCCGTTGATCAGTCTTCGGTTTGATTGTAACAATCAAATTCGGGAACACCTGTACACTAAAATTGCGACTGTGATAAAACTATGATCATTAGTGATACCCTTTCGTTTGTTCTGTCTTTGATGTTTTTGCTTTATTTGAAAAAAAAGTTTAGACAAGTTGGATCATGGAGTTCACTAGTTTGAGACAAAACTCAAACCGCTTCTATGAGGTACATATTATCTAGGTCTTCACGACAAGATTCAAACATCGGCTCTCTCTCTTTTATTTTGTTACAATCAACACGTTTAATCATTCATTTGTGTGTTATTGTGTTTATTCAGAGCTCTACACAAATAATGCTTATTGTTTTTAACTTTTAGTTTTATAATATTGTCTTCAATTTAATATGATTAATTTGCAATTGTGTTGTTAAAATTATTATTTGGGTAAAGCTAATGCTATAGTAGATGTTTTGAGTAGGAAATGTTTGTATATGTGGGTGTTTATAGTTCGAGAATTGGATTTGATTGAATAGTTCGGAGAACTCAATATCAATTCTCCAAGTACTACATCAATGAGAGCTTTACCTGTTTCTAAGAATAGTCTTCGTAGCAATCATGGTGTTTTGGAATCTCCAAGCATGTCAAGAATTACGAAATCAGCAGGAAACAATAGTCCATCAACTTTAACAAGGACATATTCAAGCACTCCATATGGATATGTAATTGATCGATCAGTTAGTTTCAAGGTCATATGTGTTGGCTTTGGTTTGCCACAGTTCAACTTTCTCATCATGGATAATGACATCAAATTGGTGTTAACTCCTAAATCACATAATGCATGATTTATGGTTAGTGAACCAATGAAACAAGGAATAGTAAACCTATATGAATAAGTGAATTTTGGTTGAAGCTTCCTCTTGATGATTACGCTGCACTCTTCTGCTAAAGCTATGTTTCCATCATGCTTCAACTTCCATTTTTCCAATAAGAGTTTTTTCATGAACTTCACATAAGCAGACATTTGTTCAAGGGCTTCACAAAATGGAATGGTGTCATGTATTTATTCAACATCCCCATAAACTTTTTAAATTGACTCACTTTCTTCTCCTTTTTAGGTGTCTTCTTTAAAATCGAATAAGGTGGTTTGATGTAATCAAATAGCTCCAGATTTGGTTCAGTCAAGATTTGTTTCTTGGTTCTTTTAAAGGGTGAATTTTTGTCAATGAATTGGTTAAGGTTGTACCCTTTAACTTCATCCTCACTCTTATGTTCACTTTTTTCTCCCTAAGAATTTTTCTCAACCTCATTCTCCATTACCACTTCTTTTCCTTTTGTATTCTCAACTTCAATCGATCATTTCTTCTCATTACCATTGATTGGTTCATAAGGCAACACTCTATTTCTCAACTCGATGGCCTTGCACATTTCATTTTTCGAGTTATCTTACAGTATTTCCTATAAATCCCTCACTTAAACTAGCTTGACCTGCCATTTGTCAAGACAATTGACCGACTTGCGTCTCTAAGTTCTTTATGGATGCTTCAGTATTTTTGTTCATTAATATATGATTTTGTGTCGTCTCTTGTTGGGTTTTAGCCATGTTATATTGAGCTTTGCTTACTTGCTTGAAACTCATTTGAGTAGCCTTCATGAAATTTGACAATGTTTCTTCAAGAGGTGATGGTTTGTGTTGAGGTGCTTGAGGAACTTGTTGAACACCTTGGCTAGTATTTGAAGTCTGATTGTTGCTTCACTTGAAGTTTAGATGTTCTTTCCAACATGAATTGTAGGTGTTGGAATAAGGATTATTCTTTTGAAAATTAGCATATTGAACTTCAACACTCTCAACCTCTATTATATTGTTACCATTTGCATGTTCTCCTCCACAAAAATCACAACCAAGCGTATGAATTTGGCTAACATTTGCTTGGACTAGTTGTGATGCGGCTAATTGTTTAGTAATTGCTTCTATCTGAGCGGCTAAAGTTGTGGTCGAATCAACTGCATGAATACCTTTTTGTTTCATTACTCGCTCACTTGAGTAGTACTCATTCTGACACATATTCTCAATCAATAGTTTTAACTCTTCATCGGTCTTTAATCTCAATGTACCTCCAATTGAGGCATCGAGAAGCATCCTCGTTTGTGTTCTCAACCCGTAGATAAAGTGTGTCATTTGTTCTATAACACATGTAGTGATTCAGACACTTCGGAGTAGCAACTCGAATCTTTCCCATGCATCAGATAGTGACACTGACTCTTCTTGAGCAAAGCTAGTAATTGCAGCTTTTCTTTCCACGAACTGAGCATTTGAGTAATATCGCTCTAGGAACTTATCCTCTAACTTTTTCCAAGTCTGAATAGTGTCATTTGGAACGCATTGAAACCAATTCTTCATACAACCTATCAAAGAAAAACCAAACAAACATAATTTTATCTAATTGTTGGAGATATCACTAACTTCTTACACATCGAGCAAGTCTCGTAGAATTTATTGAGACCCCCCCCCCCCCCCCCCCCCCGCCCCTCAAGGATCTTTGATTTCTTTCCCCTCAAACACGTTCTCCTTCAAACCTTTAAGTACATAGTTTTTAATGTCAAAGGTTACCGGATTAGCCGATTGAAATCCTAAACAAATTTGTCTTGAATCAGTCCTCCTGCAATAGTCCTCCAATATTTGACGTGGTGGAACGACCATCCCTACTTTCTCTTCATGTACTTCTTTGATAACTTAAAGTGTCTCTCTTTTCGCTTTGCAAAGTGTGTGCATTGTTCTTTCGATTTCAATCGGTATCAGCATCAAATTGGTACCTCACATAAACAATCAAGAAATATCTTAGTAGCACTGCATCAAATAGAATAAAACAAAAGTAGAAATAAAATTAATAATAAAAATAAAATAGAAATTGCAAAAATTAAAAACTAAAAACTAAAAATAAAATTAAAAATTAAAAGTGTCACCCTAAATTACCTTGTTGAAATCAACAATCCCTGGGAACGATGTCAAAAACTTAATGACCTCTCAGAATATGTACCGATAACGTCGGAGTAATAATAAAAAGATTGTCTCCACGAGAATTGTAATTTAACAAGAAAATTATGTGAGAGTGTAAGTAATAAAAAGTGGTATTTGTTAGAAAATCGATTCTAAAATGAGAAATTAAAATAATGAAATGCAAAATTAGAAAGGCGGATAGGTATTTTTTTTTGGAGAAATATAAAAATATATTAAAACCAAAAAACTATAAGGTGCAAGGTGATCACCAAGGATCCAACCCTCCAAAAGACAAAAAACTCTCAACAATTACAATACCATCAACTCAACTAATTTCTTTCTAACTTTGGGTATACACCACCCCCTATAGACTAAATTGTCTATCATTATTCCCCTTATATCTTTGTCATTTACATGGATCCCAAAGCTCCTTTTGTTTCTATAACTCCATGCTTCATAGATTGTTTTAGCTATAACACTTCTAATTAACATAACTTTCCAACCTTGACCTCTTCCTTGTTTAATCACTCAATAAAGCTCCTCCTGCCACCCACCAGGCATATGAACGATATTCATCCATTTCAGCACATCAGTCCATATGTGTTGAAGCCCTACACATTGAAAAAACAAATGTTCCATAGTTTCTACTTAGCTGCAAAAAACACAACAGTTTGTAGACAACATCCCAAATCTATAGAGCCTTTCCTTAGTGGCCAACTTGTTATGGCAATTTAACCACAAAATGAAAATGGCTTTAGGCCTAGCAAAATTCCTATACATCAGATGCCTCCAAGTTACTTTAGGTTGATCCCATTTGATATGCTTATAGACTTTCTTGGTATAGAAGCTGTTACTCATAGTGTCACAATCATTCGTGCTATTCACTTTGTCCCTTTGTTTTAGAATGGCCTTGAACATCCACGACAAAGAAGGTTTTATGTAAATCAACATCAGCTGCTCTGACTTGATGTAGTAAGAGTGCATCCATTTTATCCAGAGGGACTCAACCTTCCCACTAAGATTCCATAGCAACTTAAGTAGAAAAACCTGACTCCACTCTTCCAGAGATACAACATTAAGTCCCCCTTGATCTTTAGGTGTGCACACTTGTGACCAAGCCATAAGATATTTCCTAGAAGCTCCATCCCTACCACTCCAGAGAAAAGCACGACAGATTGAATCAATTTTCTTTACCACTTTCATAGGCATGGGAAGGCACTGAACCCAGTACTGTGTCATAGATCTGGCCGCACTATTAATGAGTTGCAGCCTTCCAGAATAGCTCAGGAACTTGGAGCTCTAATGGTCGATTCGAGCAACTATCCTGTCAACCAAGCACATGTAGTGTTGAACTCCAAGCCTTCTGCTTGAGAGGGGAATACCCAAATATCTAAAAGGAAGAACTCCTTCAGGGAAAGTTGTTATCCTTTTAATTTTCTGCTTAATGTTATCATCAACAGCACCCAAATACACTATGCATTTCATAGGACTAACCTTCAGGCCAGTAGTCCTAGAAAACTCCTGCATTTTGTCCATGGCCAACTTAACAGAGATATAGTTTCCCCTTGTGAATATCAACAAATCATCAGCATAATTGAGGTTGATGATCTTTTTTCTTTCACACTTAGCATGAAAATTAAAATCAGGAATTTTATGCAGCTTCTGCAAACATCTATTTAGATATTCCATCACAATGACAAAGAGCAAGGGGGAGATGGGATCCCCTTGCGTAAGTCCTATTTTGGCTTGCATAATGGAAGTAACCTCCCCTGCAATGTTGAATCTATAGGAAACATAGGTGACATCTCTCATAATCCAGAGCCTGAATCTGTTGGGTATGCCAATCTCCTGTAGAATATGTTCAAGAGCATGCAAATCCAGAGTTTCATAGGCCTTTTGGATGTCAAGTTGAAGCATGCATCTAGGTGTTCCATTAGCCCTGTTGTATCCCCTTATCAATTCATAAGCCAACATGATATGGTCATGAATTTTCTGGCCAGGAATGAAAGTTGCCTGGTTAGGATGGATAATGCTATTCATAATGCAGCCTAATCTACTAGTTAGGATCTTAGAAATAACCTTCTAGATTGTGGTGCAGCAGGAGATAGGCATGTAATCTTTGATAGTTTTTGCAGCATTACCTTTAGGGACTAATGTCACTAAAGTACATTTGATGGCCCTGTACATGTAGCCCTCATCAAAGAACTCCAAAATAGCTTCCAACACATCCTGCTTCATAGTATTCCAAGAAGACTTGAAAAAATTTGCACCATAACTATCAATGCCAGGAGCTTTTATATCTCCTATACCCTTCAAAGCTTCTTCAATTTCTGCAACAGTCATAGCAGCTTCAAGTCTAAGTCTTTGCTCTTTGACACTTGAGGGCCCTCTCTCACATCTAGCACATTTATACCCTGCAAGCTCTGTTCAGCTTTCCCCATCAGGTTGCCATACAACTCCCACACCTCATTTTCAATGTCAGCTTTAGAGGTTAGGAGGGTGACATTCTCTGTAGAGTCTCTTCATGTCAACCTGCTTCTGTTTAGATTTTACATATGCATGAAAAAAACTATTATTCCCATCTCCCAATCTCAGCCAATTTATCTTATATCTCTATTGTAGCATCTTCTCTTCAGTTTCACTGTACTTGATCACTGCTTCAGTGTACACCTTAACAACCATAATACAGTTAACATTCAACCTGTCCTATATAAGGTTATTTTGAGCCTCCAGAAGATCATCCCTAGCTTTCCTAAGGTCCATATGAATTCCTGAGAGAGGTTTATTCATCTGGATAATCACAGGTTTAAGCCTTTGAAGTTTCTCACACAATCTCAGCATAGGTCTATATCTCATATGCTGATGCCAGCTTTTAGCAACTGTAGACTGATACCCTTCCATGGAAATCAGAGTTAATGAACTTGAAATTATGCTTCTTATCCTGGAGATGACCAAGTGCAGGCTCTAAACACTGCAATGCATGATCAGATATACCAGGTGGCATGTAGTGCAAAGTGGTGGACATATATCTCTGGAACCAGTCCATATTAGCCAGGACCCTATCAATTCTGAATATATAACCCCATCAACCTGCTTATTGGACCAAGATAATTGATCACCCATATTATCCATTTCAACCAACCCATTAATCTGCATCATATCCACCAGGTCCACATACTCCCTTTCAGTCACAATATTACCTTCAACCTTGTCACTAGCCTTCACAACATTGTTCAAATCCCCAATGAGCACCCAAGGTCCTTGTTGAGAGTTGGCAATCAGTTGAATGTCCCTCCATAACCCTTTTCTAACCTCCAACTTATTAGAAGCATATATGGCAGAAAAGTAATGCATGAAATTGCCCCTGGTATCATAAATTTCCTCACGAATCATTTGCATAGAACTACTAATGCACCTGAACTCTACACGATTTTGATCCCACTATATCCAAATCCTTCCATTATAGTGATCATTATAGTTATCTATATACATACCCTTCAACTTCAACTTATCTCTAACTTTCTGAGATTTGTTATGCTTGACTCTAGTCTCAATTATCACAACAATTCTAGGGTTTATACTGTAGAGGCAGGAGCTTACCTCTTTAGTCTTCACCCCCTTATTCATCCCCCTCACATTCCATGAAACAATCATGGGACAACTTTGTGACTGCCAGAGAGATCCTTCAAAATCCCTAGCAGCCCAAAACCATTTTGACAATAAATAAGGTTTGATGTTGATTCTTCCCAAACTATAGTCTTTCCCCTGTCTCTGCAATTTGAAGTAACCTCAGTCCACTATGGCTGAGTCACCCCTGGGTTCTCTGCTTTTTCTTCATCCTTTCCCTCTTCCTGTTTGGCACTCATAGCATTAGCTTTTGGCTTCCATTCTTTAGGAGGCTTCTCTTTCTTTTTCATAAAGTCATGGCCAAAAAGCTGACACTTTCCATAATACACAGGTCTCCAGTCATACTCAACAGGCTGCTGCATACTACTGCCTTCAGCATCTTGAATGGTGATTTCCTTAACAAGCTCTTGTGTGATGTCCACCTCAACCAGTATCCTAGCATACAAGACTCATAATTTTCTAGTTGTGCATTCATCAGTAATGATTGGGTTTCCCAGGGCACTTCCAATATTTCCCAAGTTATTAGCTCCCCACAGGTATAGAGGTAATTGAGGAACTTTCACCCAAATCGGGACCGTATGCAAAATATCCCTTTTCAAGTTGAAATTAGGTCTCCAATCAGTCAACAACATAGTCATGTTGCGGATGGTATAAGGGCCGTTCTCAAGCACTTCATCCTTCTCCCTAATTGACTTGAATCGCAAAATAAAATACCTTTCCTCATTGAAGAACATATCCAGTAACGTCACAAAATTCTAGGATTTCGTCATGTATTTCTTCACTGCATT
Organism: Vicia faba; assembly: GCA_948472305.1. NCBI lineage: Eukaryota > Viridiplantae > Streptophyta > Magnoliopsida > Fabales > Fabaceae > Vicia > Vicia faba. The sequence goes on from OX451741.1 coordinate 1,397,285,357, forward strand.
CATGCTTAAGTCACCACCAAGCACATACGTGATGAGCGCCGATTCCCAAAATCTTAACTCCAGAAGCACATCCTTCTCTTCAATATCTACTACAATTGTTCCATTGATAATATTTTGTGCCACAAAGCTAATTTACATTCCTTTTGCAGGGTTTCTGTTCTCATTTATCACTTCTACCCATAGCTTCTTCACCTCTGTTTTTCCCCATCATACTCTACGATTAGGGTTTCATCACCCTTTCCTTTCCCTTTCTCAGTAAACAGTTCATATGTATTGGTCTTCTCAGCTTAATTATTTTCATCTGCAAGCACAACAGAACTCCAGTGAACCTTTACAGACGCCAGCGTCGATGGCGATGAAGGCACCTTCAGTGGCTTCCATTTCCTCTTCGACCCCATCTCTTATGGGAATACAATATTTATTGATTTTGTGAATAGGTATTTATTATCGAATCCCTTATTTTTACTTATTGATGAATTGTATATTTATTAAGTTACAATTAAATTATTATCTCACTGCGAATTAACAAAATCACTACACTCAATTCTTTAGTGCGCAACTCACTAAATTTTTTCGATAATCTCCTATTTCTTAGGTCAATTCAAAGTTAAATTGGGAATTCTAAGTGCGTTAATTTATAAGAAACAACTTCTAATTACATATCCCTTGTTAATTACAAAGTTGAATAAATTTCCTAGATCAAATAAATAGACTAACAGTCAGAAATCCCTACGTATCTAGATCGATTCGTACGCCCATAAGAGACAAAAATCATTAAAACACAAGAACAATTTAAAATAAGATAGTAATAAGAAAAATACTCAATAAATCTTAAACAGACATATGATCCAACATGGTAATAATAAGGTTCATCTCAAAAATACCGAATATAGAGAAATTTAACTACTCATTGATAAATTAACAAATACCATGAATTGATAAGTCTTATTCATAAAACCTAGGAAAGAATTGCTCTCCAATATGCTCTAAAACCGCCCCTTTAATATCCTTAACCGTCTATTTCTCTCTAAAATTCAAAACCCTCAAAAATTTGGCAAAAGCCCTTTAAATAGCAATTATGCGTGTTAGGAAATGCTTTCCATCGCGCCACAATACAACATTCACGCTGCGATGGGATACATCGCGGGCGCGGGAGTTCCGAAGGCAAATGCATGTTTTTCTTATCTTTTTCTTCACAATTTTCACTATGTCTTTATTTCTTCCTTGCCTTGCACTTTTTCTTTATCCTTCACTCTTTTGCATGACTTTTGCTCAAGATTCTTCTGAGTTCATCAATTTTTTTCCATAAAAATTGCATAATGACGACTAAAATCATTGATCATAGTTTGTTCACACATTCTCATGACTTTCTTTTCTTTTCAATTCTTATCTATGTAAATGATTTAATTATTGTAGGAAACAATAATGTTACGTGATAAATTTAAGCAATACCTCAATCGATATATCTGTATGAAGGATCTTGGAACTTGGAAATATTTCCTTGGCTTAGAGTTTGCACAAGGGTCATAATGTCTCTTCATGTGTCAAAGGAAATATACACTTGAAATTCTAACTAAAAGTTGCATGATTGGTTCCAAACTTTCTACTTTTTCTATGGAACAAAATCATAAACTTGCATTGGCCTAATGTCCATCTTACTCTGATCCATCTAGATACAGAAAATTGGTTGGAAGGTTCATCTACTTAATAATTACAAAACCAAAATTGACATATTTTGTCCATATACTAACTCAATTTATGCAAAACCCTCTTTGAGATCATTGGGATTCAACTTTGAGAGTAATGAAATATTTGAAGTTTCCACCTAGATAAGGCATTATTCTACACAAAAATAATGACCTTCAACTAATTAGTTATTGTGGTTCTGATTGGGCAGCTTGTCCATTAACAAGAAAGTACATCTATGGGTATCTAATGAAACTTGATAAAGCTCTTATACCGTGGAAGATAAGGAAATAAATAACCATATCAAGATCTTCTAGTGAAGCAGAATGTATAGCAATGACCCACATTGTTAGGGAGATCATTTGGCTCAGAAGTTTACTATCCATTCTTCAAGTTCTATGCTAAGGACCAACTATTTTGCATTATGACAATCAAGCAACTTTACATCTAGCGGGAAATTTGTTTTTTCATGAAACAACCAAACATATTGAAGTTTATTGCCACTTCACAAGAGATTATATACAAATGGATCAATACAAACTACACTTGTAACCGAAACAACAACAATCACACATTTTCACAAAATCCTTAGCCATAAAAGCCTTCCATGATTTCTTGTTCAAGTTGGGAATTCATGACCTTCAACCTCCAACTTGAGGAAGAGTATCAGAGAGTTGAGAAAGTTAATTAATTAACTTTATGAATTTAGTTAATTATTTATATTTCAAACCTACTTTAATTATTTTCTTGCTCACTAAGTTAGCCAAGTGTAATACGGTGGCAGAACCGATTGTTATACTGGTTTTGCGTTTGTATTCGTAAATGTTGCGGTAAGCAAGAGTCACCATCGACTTTTCTTTTATCCAACAAAGAAAAGGGTGAAAAAAACAGAAAAAGACCTTTTGAGAGTTTTATGAGTAAGGGGGGTAGATTATGGAAAGGGAAGGTGTTAGCACCCTTTCCATCCGTAGTTATCTATGGGCTCTTAGATGCTAAGCTCATTTGAAAAATACCTTGTGCTTTGTGTGTTTTGAAAAGTATTTTTGAAAGCGTCTTAGTGCGACAATTTGCTTTATGATAACTCTTGTATCAGTCCTCAAGAGTGTTGATAAAGCATTTTGAAAAGGTTTTTGAAAATTGTTTTGTGTAAGTGTAAAAAGTTTGTTTTTTAAGCATAGCATCTAGGAACTATCTACTTTACTCGAAAGGTTCGTTCTTTTCCTCCTTTCCTTTAGACAATGTTATCCTACTATTAGTGAGTAGGTAGCCCTAGTCGTTTGGATGTTTGAGGGACATTCAAAGGGACGTTTTATAATCACAAAGGCAATTGGGCAAGAAACCTTAGTAACTACCCTAGTGTTTTAAGATCATGTTTACTGAGGCAATGTCGAGAGGGTCATCAAGGGACTTATGATCTTTAAACCGGAAGGTAGCCACTAAAATCTCTAACATTTCGAGAGTTGTGACTATTTTCCGAAGGCAGCCAAAGTGGGAATACCCTAAAGGTACGCATGTGCAAGTGCGTTTGTTTTAGTTATTTATCTTGTGTTAGGTATTCTAACGTTTGATTACCATTCTTGCCATGCAATCCTAATTGGCATACATTTAAACAGTTAATAATTTGCGGGAATTTAAAATGCGAAATTTAAAGCTACGCTATTACATGGCTTCGGGGAGGAGGATTATTACATGTCCAAACTTGGGGATAAAAACAGTGAATGTCCTAATTTAAACTATTACATCCTAGTAAGCAGGTACAATAATATGAAAAATAATAATATTAAAATAAAATTGCGCGCGAATTGGAAATACGTCTAAATCCTAGAAAGAAAAGTCTTTTTGTTTGTTTTTTATTTAATAAAAGAAAAAGAAAAATCTAAATCTACTTAATTTTAATTTTAAAAAAATGTTTAAGTAATTAATAATCAATTAACGAAATTAATTTTAATAAAAAGACTAAAACCTAATTTTTTGTGATTTTTGATTTAATGTTGATTTGAAGAGGAAAGCCTTTAAAAGAAATGAACAAAACAAAAAAAATAAAAATACAAATGGTCCTTCGATCCAAGGAAGGAGATTGCTTTTCGATCTAGGGAGAGATGTTGTCCTTCGATCCAGGGAGGGATGTTGTCCTTCGATCCAAGGAGGGACACTGTCCTTCGATCCAGGGAGGGATGTTGTTGAAAGCGTATGATGGATTTCCCGTGGAGGGTACTGGATCTGCAAGAAAACAAACAGAAAAAGTCATTGCAAGAGGCAGGGATCGAAACCCCTGCCTTTGCATACATGCAACACCTTATCCTTCTTGCCCCTAATTTGAATCTCCTGACCTCTAGTCTAAGCTTATTTTGGCTCAAAACAACCTAAACCCAAGGATTCGAAGGAAATCTCAATTGGTCCCTAGCAATGGCACGATCTCATTCACGTTAAACTTGTACTATCAATAGCCCTGAACATGAATCAAACAGGTTAAAAGTACTAATATTCCATGAAAATGCAGTTTTTTTGGATTTGCAAACCTTTACCAATCGAAGATGCATGGATCTGTGGATTTAAGCGTGGAACTACTTGCTTAGGAGTCTGAAAGTCTTCCTGGGAATCTCGGGAGAGGGATAGGATATTTGGTTTTGAGTGAGGAGGCCTGCAAAGTATGCTTCGATTCTGGAAGCTTTAAAATATTTTTATGATTTTCGTGTGGCTCTTTGGGTGATTTGTGCATGTAGGTAAAATGTTTCTTTTTTTCCTGTCCTTGGTAATGTGTCTTTAGCTCTGTATTTATAGAGGGCAGTGGTGAATGAAAATGGCAAGAGACAGCCATTAATCAGGCTTTGAAGGCAGAATTGAAAGCCTTAAACAAGTTTCCTTTTTTGATGATTTCATGCCCTTTTAGGTTTTGAATGAACCTATACATGTTTCACTCCTTGACTCCTTCGAATGCCTTTAAGCCTTGTTCTTCGATTGGCTCTGAGCAGCTTCCTTCGATGGCTATGGGCTTCAATTTGATTTGTTCACGATGTCATCCTCATGGCTCCTTCGATTGAGTCCATTTACGTTGGTTGTTTGACCTGGAAAATTCTCCTATTAGCCCAATCGAACACTTACTTCTGGCCAGTCGAAGCTTCTTTTGTTATTTCCTTCGAATGTAATTGTGCAGGAGGCTTGGGCTTGGAAGCAAGTAGGACTTTAGCCAGCAAGCATCTCGAATCATACTCATAAAAAAAACAAAACTTGTTTCCAATAATTGTGTGTCCTTTGAATGGACCACATGTGTGTCCTTCAAAGGCATCCCTTGTGATTTTCTTTGAATGGGCTAAATGTATGTCCTTTGGAGGCACCACTTATGAGTTTCTTAGAATGGACCACATGCATCCCTTGTGAGTTCCTCGAATGAACCACATGCACCCCTTGTGAGTTCCTCGATTGGACCACATGCACCCCTTGTGTGTTCTTCGAATTGGCCACCAATGTGTGTTTATAATGTAGAAATTATGTGTTGAAGGGTTCAGAGGTGGAGCCAAAACTAGCATGAGGGAAGCCACTGCTTTGTGAATCGAAGCACGCATGAAAAAAGTTCTTTCCTTGTGAATCGAAGGCAAACCTGGAGGAAATACTTGCCTTATGAATCAAAGGCAGGCATGAAGGAAGTATTTTCCTAGTGAATCAAAGGCAAGCCTAGAGGAAGTATTTTCCTTGTGGATCGAAAGCAAGCACAGAGAAAGCCTTTTCCTTATGGATCGAAAGCAAGCACAGAGGAAGCCTTTTCCTTGTGGATTGAAGGCAAGCTGAAGGAGGCCAAAGTCCAATCGAAGCTTGGGACATTGAAGCAAGCTTGCTTTTCTTTGATTTGATGCTTGAAAGCCCAATATAATCCATGGGAACTATATGGGGCATCAAAATCCAATTGTATTTGTGCAAACTTGGACTTTTAAAAATACTTGTGAGAAAATGTCTTGAGAAAAGAGAGGGAAAATTTTGGGGTACAACAATTGCCCCTGTTCAATCTTCTTAAACTTGAAGATTTAGATTGACTCATTTGCCTTTCGTGATCTGAAGGTGGAAGATGATTGAATTAGATTGACTCATTTGTCTTTCGTGATCTGAAGGTGGAAGATGATTGAACACTAGAGTGCCTAAAAATTTGCACTCACATGATGTGATGGTTGATTATGTAGGGAATGAGCTTAAAGATGCCATTTGGAGAGTGATGCCCTTCGGGTTGAAGAACGCTGGTGCAATGTGTAGCGGTGAAAATCGGAGATCAAGTTATTAATTAACTTGACTCGCAAAAGCAAGATTCGCCAGCGTGCTTTATTATTTCCAAGGGAAAAGGGAAAAGAGCAAAATAAAACCCTTAAATATGCAATGTAAAGTAATACTTAAAAGTAATGAAAATACAATGCGTTTTTGAAAGAGATCGAGAGTTCGGGAGTTGGTTATGTGTTGTACCCCAAAATTTGCCCTCTCATTTCTCAAGGATTATCTCACAAGGTCTTCTATGACGTCAAGTTTGCAGCACTGATACATCAATTTAGGCTTGGAATTGGCACAAGGGTAAAATGGTCATTTGCACACTGAAAAATCAAACTTTGACACTTTCAAGACAGATTTTGGTCAGAACTTCTGGGCCAGTTTTCATAAAGGTTTTCAGTCAGAGTTTGCAAGGGTAATTCAAAGAAGGTTTACAAAGCGTGTTGCAAGCTTTTTGGAAAGTCTGAGAGCTCCTTCAGAACATGCTGGAGCAAGGAGATACAATGATCAAAAGTTGGATATCTATTCTAAGTTACGCCGAAGCTGAACTTCTGATCCAGAATTAAGCAATGATGCAGAATCTCACATTGCAGGATTTCTGGTTTGATAAATCACATCATCATTTAATGCTCACAACCACTTTTGGGTCTTTATCCAAAATATTTCCCCACGTGTGGCATAGAAGTACCATTACTGTCTTGGAAAAGCAAACTTTTGTACAAGAGTGTGTTGGGCCCATGCGTTGCTTTGCTTTTGAGGCTGCCTTTCCTTAATTCCTGATTACAAATACGGCTTAGGCGCGGCTAAAGCTGCTAACCACCATACCTATTTGAACTTACTTCAAGAACAAGTCAGCGCCTAGCATATGATGGTTGTACCCCTTGACCTCTCCAAGCAACTAAACCTTTGCCTATAAATTGGACTTCATTGGCAACTGTAAAAGGGTCGAAAATTTGATGAAGAAAAAGCCTTAAACCCCTGCTAAAATTCCAAGAGTCCAAAACTACAAACACAAAAATACAAAACCTATTAGCTTTTGATTCTTGCATTCAAAATCCATTTTTCCTCAAGTGTTTCTTGACCAAAACCATCCATATACTTTTTGATATACGTTTAGAAACCATCCTAACTTCCACGTTCAGACTGTGACATACCCTCCATCAATATCCACTTCAAAGAAGTCAGAACTTTGCTCTTTGGCTGTTCCAAAATTTTCCAGTCATTCATAGTTCAAGTCAAATGTTTCTAGCCTACTGGGCACATGAGGAAGCTGGTCAGAACATCACAAGCGGTCAGAGCCAGACTCCAGCTCACAGAACATTTTCCAGCTGCAAGGTAAGCTTCTGCTGACTCTCGTTATATTACTGAGGCATTGCTAGACTTGCATGTTCAAAATACAATGTAGACATCCTTATTCTGATGCTGTACATATTCTGAGGTTTCATATATTTGCCTGCCTAAGTAGAGAGAACTTCAGTTCATAACTTCTTGAAGAAATTAGGACTCAGAATTAGGATTAGCAAATTCATGCTCGCTTCTGATTTATAATTCTGATATCTCTTGTCTCTGAAACATTACAAAACTTGCCATAACTGCTATATGTGCACCTTATGTTGAGAAATGACTAAGTTGCAGATGCCCTGACTAGCATGGAGAGGGAGACAAAGTTTTGCCAACAGTATCAGAACTTCTAAAATCTTCTTTGTTTCTAGCGGACCCAGAACCTCTGACCTTCCCTATTTTTCGCTAACATGTTATTTCTGTCTTGCAGCAGGCCAGAGTCAGAACTTATGATTTCTTTTATGTCAGCAAAGCGCTGATTCCGTTTCCCTTCTCCTTATTATTTTTTCCATCACTTTTATTAATCAAAAACACCAAAAAATATTTCATATTCACATGTCTTATTTTATTTCTTTTAACACAAAAAATCAAAATATTTCCTTAAACAAAACTTATTTCTTTTATTAAACGAAACAAGTTTATTTTACATTTCTTGTACATTCTTATCCATTCAATATGGTTGTAATAGTAACTTAGGATTTAATTTTACTTGCAATCCCCATTTATAATTTGTACACCCCCTTCCCACAAGTATTGTAATAGCGTAGTAATTTTAAATTCCGCAATTTATCGCTTTATATACAATTGCTAATAATTAGGTTTTGCATGGAAAGACTAAAACCAATACTTAGAAAACCCTAATTCAAGACAAAATCAAGCATGAAAACAATACACTTGCATATAAGCACCCCTAGGATAAATCCACTTGGTTGCCTTTACAAAATGGCCATATTGCGCATGTGAGGTATCTTAGCAAAAACAAGCAAAGTATAAGAGCATAGTCCCTCTGTTGTACCCCAAAATTTTCCCTCTCATATTATCAAGATTTTCCTCACAAGACTTCTTGGACTCAAGACCAGATTAGGGTTTGCTCAACTCAAGACCCCTCATTGCACTGTTGACCTGAAATTAGGGTTTGAGTTTTCACATGGATTTTTGGACTTCCAATTCCTCATATGACTTTCATACTTCATGTTGGACCTCTAAGATTGCCCATACCAAGTTTCAGGCTTTGAATCAAATTTTTGCCCAGTCAATTGGACAGTTGACCTAAAAATCAGCTGTATTGAGGAAAAAGTCAACCATGGCAAATTTACAGTCAAACCTCATAATTTTTTATCCACATAAACATTATAGACTCATATGAACCATTTGATCAAGTTTGGACCACAACTCCTCAAGAAATTTGATCAGATCATCAAAAGGGTAAAATGGTCATTTTTAGGGTTTTGACTGTAGAATGGCAATTTCTGATTTTTAACCTAGCCAATGGCAAATTGGGTTCAAGAATGGATTCAAGGAATCAATGGCATCATCTTGACCTAATCACAAGGTTCAAAAGATCTCAAATGCATTAGATTGACAGATGAATTTTCCAGTCAATTGATCAAAAATCAACTGTACACTGAAAAGTCAAACTTTGACTTTTTGGTCAAAATCAAATGCCAAGGGTCATTTTTAATCAAGAGGTGTCAAAACATGAAACTTGTTCACCAAGAAACCTAATTTTGAAAATTAGGGTTTAAGTTTGAAATTTTTCATAACTTAGAAATTTTCTAAGTTATAAAAATTTCTTATTTTTTCCCAACTTTCCCCAACTTTTTCACCATGATGCAATTGGATTCAAAGAAAACTTCCATTATGAAAGTTTTAGTCCTCCACAAAATCTAAAACTTTTATTCACAAAGTTTTCCAAAAAGATGCTTGGATATCAAGTTATGATTTTATGAATAAGGGTCCATGAAACTTTTAACTTAGTGAAATTTTGCCCTAGTTTAGGCAGGATTTTGACCTATCTTCATGGCAACTTTTCACATAGTTCCAAGTGGAATCTCAAAATTCATTTCAAATATGGATTGTATAGCATGTTACAAGATTTCCAAAATGTTCAAGAACTCTCCAAGATCATTTATGGTTAGGGAGAATCGAAAGTTTGAAATTGGCAAATGATCATTTTTGTCCAAGGCATTTTGCACATTGCTTCAACTTGCAAATCTGTCCAAAGCATGCTTGTACTTGTTTTACAGGTCTTAAACCTTTACACACTCCTTAATTAAATGCAAATACATTGGACAAAGGCATTTTTCTGAGCTTTGGAGCATTATACATTGATTTAATCCAAAAATGGCAAAAAGATAACAATGCTACTTTGATAAAGTTCACTTTTAGCAACTTTGTTTATCTTGAGCCATGGACCTAAGCAACTTATGCAAACAAATTCCACAAACTTGAGGCAAAGTACACCAACTGTGTTCAGGCCTTGACCTAGCCTGTACAGGCTGTGAGCTTTGTCAACTCACTTTTGCTTCAAATGCAAGAAAGCTTGCAAAAGGTCCATAACTTGTGCATCTGATAAAACCAAGCTTTGTAACATTTTCAAACAACCTCAGCACATTGTCTTAAGCCAGAAACACGAGTTGTCAGCTTCTAAAACCCACCAAAACACAAAATCATCAAGTTCTTATCAAAACAGGGCCATACCTGCAGAACCACTTCCGAAACCAAATTGCCTCGTGCGTTTTGTCTTGAATCACTTCAGACACATTCCATACAACCCACCTAAACTATCCAAGCCATTGTTCAGCAACTGTAACCTTATTTTCACACTTCACCATTTTCATTTCGAAGCTTTGCAGGTTGAGTTCTACAAGGATATTCAGGCAAGTTCAAGGCAAGCTAAGCATTGGGAAAGGTTGAGGGAACATCAAGCAAGCTCAAAAGACCTTAAGGCCTCACTCAAAGTTGCTACATTGCCATATTCAACTTCAACTGAACAAGGTAATTTCCAACTTTCTATCTCCTTATTTAGACATCCTTAGGCTTAGGTTTGTGAAGCAAAAATGTAGTCCTTAAGTTGCTTGAACTGTACATATGCATAGCTTGTATTTATATTAACTGAGCTAGGAGAATTTAGATGTTGAACACGCTGAAATTTTTAGGTCAAGAATTGGGGGTGATAAAATTCTCTCTGGTCTTTGAGAGTTAGATCAAGTTTTCTATATCATTAGAATCGTGGTTTAAAACTCTATAAGTTTCATGTTGTGAGTTTTTGATTTCATGCAAAGAATAGCAAGAACAGGTTTGAGTTGCAGAAGCGCGCGTGTTTTGTTCCAAGGACAGGGACGAAGTGGAGTCTGGGCCTGAGCCTGATTTATCCTACTTTTGACACCCTCTTGCTTACTTTTTGCACCCCCTTGGCCCATTTCTTTTATTTTTCATATTTTCTTGCATATTTCACATTTCTGACTTTTTTTTTCTTTCTAAACTTTAAAAATCACAAAAATATTTTCTTTATTTTTTTTTGCATTTTTTAATATTTTTTATTTTATTTTTTGCATAATATTTAGTTTATTAGGTTTAATACTTTTATTTTCTTAAATAAAAACTTGTAAATAATACAAAAATATTATATATTTTTATTTTTATTATTTATACACTTAAATTAATATTTTCATACAATATTTATTTATTTTTAACATTTTTGTATATTATTATTATTTTTCTTAAATAAAATGAAATAAATAATAATTAGAAAACATTATTTTCTTAGAACAAAAATTAGGGTTTTCACCCTTCCAAAAATAATCATTTTATTTTCTCTTAAGACTTAAATAAATTTATTTTACACACATAAAATAAATACAAAAAAACATTTTTTGCATATTTATATTTTGTTGCATATTTAAATAATTGTCTATTTATTTATTTGTACAATAAATTCAATTTGGTTGTAATAGTTTTAGGGCTTTATTTTGTGTAATATCTCCCTATTCAAAACTTGTACCCCCTCCCCATAATATTGTTGTAATAGTCTTAGATTTACTTTTACGCAATTTATCGTATTATATGCATGATAGTAAGATTAGGGTTTTGTATGCAAAGACCAAAATCAAACAAATAGCATGACTAAACACAAGACATAAATGCATGAAAAAATGACAACACAATGCACACAAGCACCCCTAGGGTTTCATCCACTTTGTTGCCTTAAAATGGCCATGGTATGCATGCTAGGTATCTTGGCAAAACAAAAACAAAACAAAAAAATCATAGTCCCTCGATGACGTTATCTTGGTTGCCTAAACAAAAATGATCTAGTCCCTCAAAAAACTTGCTAAGATACTTGGCAATATTGTTATCATGGCCATACGATGACCCACGCCCGTCCCGTTTAACATCCAAAGATAGGGTTATTTACCAAATACAATGGTAAAACAACAATGTCAAAGGAATAAAAATGTGTAGGAAAGACTTTTGATTAGGGTAGACAACTCCTAGTTACTTGATCAAACTTGCAAACCATCCTTGCTATTTTTAAATACACAACACATTTCAAAACAATTTCCCAACAAACTTTCAAACATTGAAACATTTTTCAAAAGACAAACACCTTTGTATACATTCAAACAAGAATCATTACAAAGGTTTCCTAAACAAAGGCCTCTTTTCAAAATACTTTCAAAACCATACACAAAGCACCATTTCAAACAATTGAAAAAGCAAAGCAAGTGATCTAAAACAAGTAACTAAGAGCCCATGGAAAACCATGGATGAAAAGGGTGCTAGCACATTCCCTTTTCATAATCTACCCCCCGAACCCAAAAACAATCTCAAAGGTATTTCCTGTGCTTTTTTACCTTTCCTTTTGGATAAAATAAAAGTCGGTGGCGGCTCTTGCTAAACCGAAACATTTGCGAACAAAAAACACAAAACCTCAAGTCAGTTCTCCCACCGCATCACAGAACTGGCGACTCTGCTGGGGAAAATTCTTAAAAGTGGGGTTACCTTAGGGTTTAGATCACCTTTTACATGCTTATCTTGATTGACTTGATTGCTTTACACTTTGGTTCTATTATTTGGGTTTGAATCCTCTACCCGGATTTGGGAAACATTCATAGGTAAATAGCAATACGTTGTGGAAACTGTGCGGGGTATACCGACATGGTTGAAGCAATAGCTATATTAGTGGGACATATTTGTGGGTACCGGTAGCCTTTGAGTCAATCAAAGAGAATACGGGGCCGTTGAGTGATGTCATGAAGCACTAATGGACTTTTAGAACCTTTACTTGACCAACTTGGCCTTTTAGGATGTAGTGAGATGACCGGCTTTGGTGCAGTCCGAAGTTGGTAGATACTCGATACTACACTCATTGAGGGTTGTTTTCTTGGAATATTTCGCTCGCCAGTAAAGTGGCTAAACTGAAACAATGAACACAAAATAATCCAGTGATATTGAGCTCCTTAGAACCCGGTTACTATTTATAGGACAGGTTGAGCCAACTAAACTTCAAGAGGGTACTTACCTATGAAACCCCATGCAAGCCTGAAACTAGGAACTTGTGTGATTTGTTTGTACATATATACTTGTGCATAAAATCATGGACATCATGAAGCATCATATGCATCCACTAACCATTTCAAGGATTTTGGATTTTCATCTTTGTTCCTATTTTGTAGGTAATGGATTCACTTCGCAGGAAAACAATTCAAGTCAACCTTGTAAGAATTCCTCCTCAACTCAAGGAGCTAGCTTCAAGGATTCCTGAGAATTCTCCATTCACCGAGAGGCATGGTCGTCTTCTCAACTTAGTCAACACCAACACAGAGGAAGACATGGTGAAAGTTCTCTTCCAGTTCTTTGACTCCCGACACCACTGCTTCACATTTCCTGATTACCAGCTTGTGCCTACTTTGGAGGAATTTTCTCAACTCTTGAGGATTCCTATTCTCCACCAACTACCTTTCAACGGTACGGAAAGAGATCCAAAGCCTGAAGATTTTTCTCAAGCCCTACACTTGCAACCATCTGATGTCATAGGCCATTGGGAAACTAGAAGTGGTGTCAAGGGTTTCTTGTCAAAGTTCCTGTTTGAGAAAGCTCAAAGCTTCTGGGATTCATTGGACTTACAAGATTTTGAGGAGATTGTAGCTCTTCTCATATATGGGATGGTCTTGTTCCCAAACCCTGACCAGCTTATAGATGTGAGTAATGTCAAAATCTTCATGGCTCGCAACCCGGTGCCTACATTGCTTGGGGATATCCTCCACTCTTTTCACACTCGAACAATGAGGAAAAGAGGTGTTCTCATGTGCTGTACTCCCCTACTGGCAAGATGGTTTATTTATCATCTTCCCCAATCGGTTTTGAAGAATGAGCAAGGCTTGAGGTGGTCACAACGGTTGATGACCCTTACACATTCAGATATCCATTGGTGTTCTCGATCAAAAGAAAATGTCATCATTGACCGTTGTGGGGAATTTCCTAATGTCCCTCTATTTGGCATTAGGGGAGGAATTACCTACAACCCTTGCTTGGCTCTGAGACAGTTTGGGTATGCCCGAAGGGATGGCCCCCACGACATGCTGATTCCAGACTTGGTTTTTGACTTCGACAACGACGATCAAGGACTTCGACAAAGGTTCATCCGAGCTTGGAGAATGCCCAACAAAGTGGACAGTAAGACCTTGGGACACAAGAATTCCATCCCCCTTGAGCCTTACCTCAAGTGGGTACGAACCCGCGCCCAAAGTCTTATGATGCCTTACCCCTACATTCTACCTGTGATTATAGAGCATGTTATGGAAGGAGAGGTTCCATACACCCTCCTACATCCTGACATGCCAACATCACTTGAAGATCTACAAAGGAGTTGGATACAACTCAAGGGAGAGCGCGATACTTTCGAAGCCCAATTCTACTCAAGCGAGAAAAAGGTTTTGGAAATCACTCGTCAACTTCACGAAGAGCAGACTCTCAACACCTACATTGCACCAAAAAGGATGCGCAACGTCTTTTTACCTTAGAATTTTGTATTATTTTGCCCATGGGGCATCGATGTACTAACAAATTCTATCTTATTAATATGACGTGTGTTCCTTTTTCTTTAAAACAAATTTGAATTTCTGAATCCTTGAATGCATTACATGAATACATATCATTCATCATATGCATAAACAGGTCTTCACACCAGGTTTCCTTATCTCTCTGCTGTTTATTTCAGCAAGATGGATATTGAGCAGACGGTTAAAGACTTACAAGCGTAGAATTCACAGTTTCAATAGCTACTTCTGACCTTAGCCAAGGGGCAGGAGGAGCTTAAGACTTTACTAGAGAAGGAAAAAGAGAAAAAGAAAAAGAAGAGAGTTGGTGTGGCTACCTTGGGCAGAAGATTTAAAGGTCAAGCCATAAGGGTCCTGGATTTCCCCTCAACATCTGATGAAGGGGTAGGAAAAGGAAAGGGAGCTATGGTACCATCTGAGTCTGAGGAAGAAGAAGAAGAGGAGGATGAAGACTATTCTGAATAGCAGTACCCTCCTGCAAATGACAAATATAAGAACTTGGAAGAGCGTATAGATGCCATGGAGGTACAGAGAGTGCCTGGGCTGGACTTTGAAGATTTAGGGCTGGTTTCTGGAATTGTAATCCATCCTAAATTCAAAGTACCTCTGTTTGCTAAGTACGATGGGGTGTCTTGCCCAAAGATGCACCTACGATCTTATGTCAGGAAAATCCAACCACATTCTTCTGACAAAGACCTGTGGGTCCATTTCTTCCAGGACAGTCTTTCGGGAACGCAGCTGGATTGGTTCTACCAATTATAGAGGTCTGATGTGCATAATTGGGAAGATTTGGCGGCCGCCTTCTACATACAGTATCAATATAATGCGGACTTAGCACCAACCCGTACTCAATTACAGAGTATGGGCATGGTCTCAAATGAAGGTTTCAAAGAGTATGCCCAGAAATGGAGAGACTTGGCGGGACGAGTGCAGCCACCTTTATCTGAAAGAGAGCTTGTGGATATGTTCTTGGGGACTCTGTCAGGTCCTTTCTTTAATCACGTGATTGGAAGTTCGTCTGCGGGGTTCACCGAGTTGATTCTGACTGGTGAGAGAGTTGAAGCCGACATAAAGAGCGAGAAAATTCAAAAAGATGCATTTGCTTCCGCTTCCATCAAAAAGGCTTTTCCAGCAAAGAAAGAAGTCTCAGCTGTCTACTCCCGAAGAGGTCAAGGAAGAGTTGAGCGCCGGCCACCGGTGGGGGCCTTAATGATTCAGAAGTCTGCAGCTGATCAGCCTATAAACAATCAACCAAGAACCAACCAAGCAAGGGTGGAAAGGCCTGCACGGAAATTCACCCAGATAAACATGACTCCTGCTCAGGTTCTACCCCATCTCTTGAAGTTTAACCTTGCAAGTTTGAAAGAGGCCCCGAAGAATCCGAATACTACTTCTTCGTTCTACCATGCGAATGCCAAGTGTTCTTATCATTCAGACAGCCTGGGGCACGACACCAACAATTGTTGGGTCCTCAAGAATAAGATTCAGGATTTAATAGATGCTAAATAAGTTGAATTCGACACCCCTAAAAATCCGAATGTAATCTCTGCTCCAATGCCAAAGCATGGCCACAATGCCCATGCCATTGAAGAAGATCTTTTTGTTGCTACTGTTGATGATTTGATGACTCCGCTACCGATAATCAAGTTGAATTTGCTGAAGGCTGGAATTTTCCCAGGTTGTGAAGAAGGTTGTTTCCTTTGTTCATCCTTACCAACCGACTGTCCATTGTTGAAGTTAGGCATCCAACGCCTAATGGATAACCAGGAAATCCTTTTTGAAAAGACTTCTGTTACACCGACTCCTGTCAATGATGTTTCAATAATTACCATATCCGCCAATCTTTCTAAGGTCTCCAAAGACCTGTTAAGATTACATCCACTCCGAAGATTGCACCTTTGAAGATAACCATGCCCGAGCCCGTCCCGTACAAGTCCAACAAATCAATACCGTGGAACTATGATGGAGAGATCTTTTACCACGATATTAAACAAATTGAATCGACTGAAGAGAGTTATGATGAAGAGACTTCCGACATTGGAAACATTGCTTGAACGAGTAAAATCACCCGCAGTGGAAGAATTTTCTCTCCAGAGATTGCCCCTTCAAAGGCAACCTTTGGACCCTCAACTGCTCCTAAGGTTATTCCTGTACCGGTCAACATATCTGCAAGAACTCCAATTATTGAAGAAGTTGTAACTCCTGTGGTTGTCCCCTCTGCTGCTAATGATGATAGAGGGAAAGGAATCCAAGAAGAGCCCGTCAAGACGAGGGCTCAACCATTGGTCATCCCTGAAACCTCTCAAAAAGAAATGGAAGAGATTTTGAAAATAATCAAGAAAAGCGATTATGATGTTGTGGAACAACTGGGGAAAACCCCCTCAAAGATTTCTATGTTGGCCTTGCTGCTTTGTTCAGAGGCTCATGCTAAAGCTTTGATCAGATTCTTGAAGACGGCCCATGTGCCACAGGAAACTTCCGCAGATCAGTTCTAGGAATGTGTAGCTAGCTTAACAGCTGACAATGGTTTGGGATTCTCCGATGCCGATTTAACATCTAAAGGGAGAAAACATAATGACGCTTTGCATGTCTCGGTGGAATGCAGAGGGACTACTCTAGCACACGTACTGGTAGACACTGGTTCATCGCTGAACGTCTTGCCAAAGAAAGCCTTGGATAGACTGGATTGTGAAGGTTTGACCCTGAAACTTAGCAACATCATTGTCAGAGCTTTTGATGGTTCTAAAAGGACGATCCACAGGGAGGTGGACATCCCGATTAAAGTGGGAACTGAAAGCTTCAACTCCACATTCTACGTGATGGACATCCGTCCTTCTTATTCTTGCTTGTTGGGAAGACCCTAGATTCACAATGTTGGAGCCGTCACTTCAACTCTGCATCAAATGCTCAAGTACCCTGTCCAGGGGAAAATTATAACTGTTCACAGTGAAGAGGAATACATGATAAACCATCTAAATTCTTTCCGCTATATAGAATTGGATGGTGAATTCATCGAAACCCATTTTCAACACTTTGAGGAAGTTTCTGAAGAGATAGAAGTGACCAAGGCAGTGTCCTTAGCTCCTGTGATTACAAGACCTCCGCCTCGGATGTCTTCTTTAAAGGATGCTAGGGCAGTTGTGGAAGAAGGCGAACCCACAATCTGGGGGCAGCTTCTCAATTTTCCTTTCAAATCAGATAAATTCAGCTTGGGTTTCACTTCGGCTAGTCGAAAGGCCGTGCGTCGCTCCCGTGATGGAGGGCCACCAGTGAAGATCATCCATCATGGAGTCAATGCTCTGGAGGATAGTGAAGAGGAGAGCAATTTGGAAGACTGGATTTTCCCTACTGTGGACGGAGGACTGTGCAATTGGGAAGAAAAAGACTTTGTTCCGATTACTTTCATACCGCAGTAATTTATCTTTCAAACATTTCTGTTGGTTTGTAATAATTCTCAAACAATTTGTACACTTTTAACCTTGTGCCTTACCCGAGGCACATAGGTCCATTTGTAAGGGTTTGATTTTTCATCTTCATATGCCATTTTAATGAATCATGTAAGTTTTCACATATAAACTTTTGTGTTCATTGTCTTTCTTTTTGCATTTTATTTGTTTAAAGGTGGCTATCCCTTACACACACCCACACTTACAAATACATGTACCCTTCCATTCTGGATTCCATGGGTAACAATTCTGCTATGGCCTTCAGTGACTCTGAAGATCTGGTCTACCACGCCGAATACGAAGGTGAGGAAGATTTTGAGGTGCCATGAGAATTGGCTAGACTGCTACAATAGGAAGAAAGGGCTATTCTACCTCATGAGGAGCTGTTAGAGACAATCAACTTGGGTACTGAGGAAGACAGAAAAGAAGTTAGAATGGGTGCCAACCTAGAGCCAAGTGTCAAAGAGCGCTTAGTTCAACTGTTGAATGAATATGTTGAGATCTTTGCCTGGTCATACAAAGACATGCCGGGACTTGATACAGATATTGTGGTACACCGTCTACCCACAAGAGAAGACTGTCCACCAGTTAAACAGAAAGTCTTCCGCATGAGGCCCGACATGTCAGAAAAGATCAAAGCTAAAGTTATGAAGCAGTTCAATGCTAGATTTCTTATTGTTACTTCCTATCCACAATGGGTTGCTAATATTGTGCCCGTGCCTAAGAAGGACGGCAAAGTGAGAATGTGCACGGATTACAGAGACTTAAACAGGGCCAACCCTAAAGATGAATTTCCACTTCCGCACATTGACATCTTGGTTGACAACACAGCTCAGCATAAGGTATTTTCTTTCATGGACGGATTTTCAGGGTATAACCAGATCAAAATGGCCCCTGAGGACATGGAGAAAACTACTTTTGTTACACAATGGGGTACGTTCTGCTACAAAGTGATGCCATTCGGACTGAAGAATGCTGGGGAAACCTATCAACGCGCCATGGTAGCTTTGTTTCATGATATGATACATCATGAGATAGAGGTCTACATAGATGACATGATAGCCCGATCACAAACTGAAGAAGAACACCTCGACCATCTGCAAAAGCTGTTTGTCAGGTTGAAGGAGTTCAAGCTTAGACTGAACCCTAACAAGTTCACCTTCGGAGTCCGGTCCGGTAAACTCTTGGGTTTCATTGTCAGCAACAAAGGCATCGAGTTTGATCCTGCCAAAGTCAAAGCTATACAAGAAATGCCTTCCCCTCGCACTGAGAAGGAGGTTAGAGGTTTCTTGGGACGCCTAAACTACATTGCTAGGTTCATTTCTCACCTAACATCTACCTCCGAACCAATCTTCAAGATGTTGAAGAAAGATCAGGTGGTTAAATAGAACAATGACTGTCAAGTTGCTTTCGATAAAATCAAGGAGTATTTGTTAGAACCTCCTATCTTGATGCCACCTGTTGAAGGAAGACCGCTAATCATGTATCTGACTGTCTTGGAGAATTCAATGAGGTGCGTACTGGGCCAACATGACGAGTCTGGCCGAAAAGAGCATGCCATTTATTACCTTAGTAAAAAGTTTACCGACTGTGAGACCCGATACTCACTGCTCGAGAAAACTTGCTGCGCTTTGGTATGGGCTGCTCGCCGGCTAAGGCAGTATATGTTGACTCATACCACTTTGCTGATATCTAAGATGGATCCGATCAAGTACATCTTTGAGAAGCCTGCTTTATCTGGAAGAATAGCTAGATGGAAGATGATCCTAACGGAATACGACATACAGTACACGACCCAAAAAGCTATAAAGGGAAGTGTGCTAGCCGATCATCTGGCTCATCAAGCTGTCGAAGATTACCAATCCATGAAGTTCGACTTCCCCGACGAGGATATTATGACATTGGACAATGTTAAAGATTTCAGACCATATGACGGACCTGAACAAGGATCCCGATGGACCCTATACTTTGATGGTGCCTCCAACGCACTTGGCAACGGTATCAGCGCGGTACTTATTTCTCCAGAAGGTTGCCATACTCCTTTCACAGCCAGACTTTGCTTTAACTGCACCAACAACATGGCCGAGTATGAAGCTTGTATCTTTGGTCTCAAGGCTGCCATAGACTTGGGAATCAAATATGTGATTGTGTTTGGGGACTCCGCTTTGGTCATCAGTCAGATCAAAGGAGAGTGGGATAATAAGCATCCAAACCTCATCCCTTATAAAGAACATGTCCTGACATTGTTACCACATTTCGAGCAGATTACCTTCGAGCATTTCCCGTGAGAATAAAATCAGCTAGCAGATGCTCTAGCTACAATGTCATCCATGTTTAAACTTAACTGGGATAATGAGGCTCCCCAAATCACCATTGAACGGATGGACGAACCTGCACATTGTCACGATATTAATACCGAAGAAGTAGTGGACCGACCTTGGTTTCATGAAGTCAAAAGGTATCTCGAGGCTCAAGAATACCCTGAAGGAGCTTCAGTCAACGACAAAAAGTTCTTAAGGAGATTCTCAGCTAAGTTCTTCTTGAGTAATGGTATCCTATACAAGTGCAATCATGATTGCATTCTGCTCCGTTGTGTGGACAAAGTTGAGGCTGAACATATCATGTCTGAATTGCACAATGGTACCTTTGGCACTCACTCTAGCGGACATATGATGGCTAAGAAGATTCTACGGGCAGGCTATTACTGGTCTACCATGGAAGCTGATTGCTATCAACATTCTCGAACATGCCATAAATGTCAAATCTATGCAGACAAGGTACATATACCTCCAGTTCCTCTCAATGTCTTAACAGCTCCTTGGCCATTCGCTATGTGGGGAATCGACATGATTGGAGAGATAAAGCCTACAACATCCAATGGGCACCGCTTTATTCTACTGGCCATTGACTACTTCACTAAGTGGGTCGAAGTAGCTTCCTTCGCATCCGTCACAAAGAATGTTGTTGCCCGCTTCATCAAGCATATACTCATTTGTCGGTATGGTATCCCCGAAAAGATCATCACTGACAACGGTATAAACCTTAACAACACTATGATCACCGCCATGTGCGAGCAGTTCCAGATTCAACATCACAATTCATCTCCCTATCGGCCAAAGATGAACGGTGCTGTCGAAGCTGCAAACAAAAATATCAAGAAGATCATACAAAAGATGACAGACACCTACAAGGACTGGTATGAGATGTTACCGTTTGCTCTCCACGGGTACCGTACCACGGCACGCACATCAACTGGGGCAACACCTTATTCTTTGGTATACGACATGGAAGCTGTTTTACCGATTGAAGTTCAGATTCCCTCCTTGAGAATCATGAAGGATGCCGGTTTGAGTGAAGACGATTGGATTAAGACCCGGCTTGATCAACTTAACTTGATTGATGAAAAGCGACTTACTGCTGTTTACCATGGTCAGGCATATCAAAAACGAATGGTCAAGGCTTTCAACAAGAAAGTCAGGCGCCAGGTATATCAAGTCGGGGATCTTGTAATCAAGCGGATCATCTTGCCACAAAGTGATCCCAGGGGCAAATGGACCCCTACCTACGAAGGACCATTTGTAGTCAAAAACATCTTTTCTGGTGGGCCAATGATCTTAACCACCATGGACGGTGACGACCTGCCACACCCTGCGAACGCAGAAATAGTCAAAAGATACTACGTATAAATGACCCGACAAGTTGAAAACCCGAAAGGGAGGCTTGGGCAAAAATGGGCATCCCGGTGAATAGAAAACCCGAAAGGGCGGTTCAGGCAAAAATTAGGGATAAATAAAAAAAATATGTACACCCGGCAAGTTAAAAACCCGAAAGGGCGACTTGGGCAAAAAAGGGTTTCCCGGTGGATCAAAAACCCGAAAGGGCGGTCCAGGAAAAAGTTAGGGAATTAAAGCGTATGACTATGTCTCGTCGGATCACTTTAAGGACAATCTCTTCACAGACAAACTCCGAGCTTCTGATCAACTCAATCATCTTCGGACGAAGCAATGAATGGACAAGATATTCAGAGTTACGAAGGCTATAGCAGAATGGGAACCCCATCATAGCCATCTTTCTTTGTATAAATTTTTCTCATTTTTATGACAACGTTCTCTTACTAGGATGTCTGTCTTCTTTGTACAAAATACTTACACAAAGTTAATACAAAGATACTTCAAAGTGCAGAAAACTATTTGTCTTTTCCTTTTTACACTTGTGTTTTATTTGAAAACGTCCAATGATTTATTAATGAGCATATGCATTTGAATATAATCACATGTTTACAAATAAAAGAAATGGGAAAGAATAATTACTGACATGTTGAAAGTATAGGAAAACGTCTTTAGGCTATTCCAAGAGAAATCCCCTGCAGTACATCATTTAGTTCCCCAGCGAAGCTAAACCTTTGAAATACATATCCCCAGCGGAGTTATATTTTCAAACCTTAATTCCCATCAGAGCTAAGTCTTCAAACTCCCAATCCCAAGCGGATTAAAAACTTTGAACTGCAGACCCTCAGCGGAGATGAAACTTTCTTCCCCAGTCAAGTTAAATTTCCAACTATCAATCCCCAGCGGGAACCCTCCAGTTTTCCCCAAATTTCCCAGCAAGTTGTCTTAAAATCTGTGAATCAACCAGATAACAGTTACCTTTTATCCCCATCCTAGGATAACTCCCCAGTAGATTGGCATAAAACCCCAAACTCCTGATCTCCCCAGCAGGGTAGCTACTCCCCGATAATATAGCTATTCCCCCAGAGTCCTAAACTTACTCTCCACCAGGAAGCCTTCTTCCCCACAAAGTTTTTACTCCCCAACAGAATGAAGATTCTCATTCTTAATTCCCTAGCATGAAGTCCCCAAGGATTCAATTCCCCCTAGCAGATTGAAGATTCTCATTCTTGATTCCCCAGTGAAGTTGCCAGAGTCTTCATTTACTCCCCAGCATGAATTTGTCAGAATTTTTAATCCCCTGCAGATCGAAGATTATCATTCACCACTCCTCAACAGATTGAAGATTCTCATTCTTAATTCCCCGCAGAAGCCATCAAAGTCTTCCTTATTCTCCAGCAGATCAAGGTTCTCCTTTGTATGATCCCCGGTAGAGATCGCTAGAGTTTTCCCTATTCCCCAGCCGAGTAAGGATTCCCATTATTTAACCCCCAGTAGAAGTCTTCAAAGTTCTCTGGATTCCCCAAGCAGGTTTCTCAAGCAACACTTGGCATTATTTTCACAACAGAATGATTATCATATCCCAACTCCAAAGACTTGAAGGATCCCTATATCCCCAGGAAAGTCGTGAAGGATTCTCACATCCCCATAGAAGTTGTCAAGGATTATTTTAATCTCCAGCAACGATCAACAATTTATTTTCCCCGGCAGCAGTCGAAGATTTTTAATCTCCAACAATCACCAAGGATTTCTCATCCTCAGCAATCAAAGATTTTGAATTTCCAGCAGCGGTCAAGGATTTATTTTCCCCGACAGCAGTCAAAGATTTCATTATCTCCAGCTATCAAGGATTTATTTTCCTAAGCAATACAGCGAATTAGCTTACATGCGCATACATTACATTCATATATCATAAAAATTGATAAAACAAATTTTATTGCATCATACATTTCATGCAACATAACTTTGTGTTTCAGCTAACACTTTACCCTTTTCAGGATAATATTAACAACTATCTTTCACAAATATTCAAAGATTTCAGATACAGTACAGATACGCTCCAGACACGGAAGCCATTCTATTTCTCATTCAGATTCAACTATCAATTTCAAGTTCATATACACTCCAGACACGGAAGTCATTCTGCTACTCATACAGATCTCAACTTAAGATACAGTCCAGATACGCTCCAGACATGGTTGCCATTCTGTCACTCATTCTGATTTTTCCAGCTCAGATACACTCCAAACACGGAAGTCATTCTGTCACCTATTCAAGATACAGTCCAGATACGCTCCAGACACGGTTTCCATTCTGTCACTTATTCTAACTTTATCCCCAGCCCAGAGATGCTCCAGACACGGATGTCATTCTGTCGCTTATTCAGATTCAGATACAATACATATACACTCCAGACACGATAGTCATTCTGTTATTCATTCAGATTCAAATATAGTTACAACTCGGACATGCTCCAGACACGGACTCCATTCCATTGATCATACATATTCAATCTACAGTTACAACTCGAATATGCTCCAGATACGGACACCATTCCATTTCTCATACAAATTCAATCTCCAGATACAACTCAGATACGTTCCAGATACAGATACCATTCTGATGTTCATTCTCCTGATTTACAACAAACAGTCCTTGGATGGCATATTTAAGCCCATCTCCAACAAGATTCTATCACCTTTCCAAATGGCATCTTTAAGCCCATTTCCTCAACTACATTTCAACGAGTGCAAATTTACGGGCACTCTAGTGTCCAATCATCTTTTACCTTCGAGTCACAAACGACAAAGTTCGCCAATCTAACTCTTCAAGTTCAAGAAGATTGAACATGGTAAGCTGTTGTACCCCAAAATTTTCCCTCTCATATTATCAAGATTTTCCTCACAAGACTTCTTGGACTCAAGACCAGATTAGGGTTTGCTCAGCTCAAGACCCCTCCTTGCACTGTTGACCTGAAATTAGGATTTGAGTTTGCACAGGGATTTTTAGACTTCCAATGCCTCATATGACTTTCATACTTCATGTTGGACCTCTAAGATTGCCCATACCAAGTTTCAGGCTTTGAATCAAATTTTTGCCCAGTCAATTGGACAGTTGACCTAAAAATCAACTGTATTAGGGAAAAAGTTAACCATGGCCAATTTACAGTCAAACCTCATAATTTTTTATCCACAACAACATTATAGACTCATATGAACCATTTTATCAAGTTTGGATCACAACTCCTCAAGAAATTTGATCATATCATCAAAAGGGCAAAATGGTCATTTTTAGGGTTTTGACTGTAGAAGGGCAATTTCTGATTTTTAACCTAGCCAATGGCAAATTGGGTTCAAGCATGGATTCAAGGACTCAATGGCATAATCTTGACCTAATCACAAGGTTCAAAAGATCTCAAATGCATTGGATTGACAGATGAATTTTCCAGTCAACTGATAAAAAATCAACTGTACACTGAAAAGTCAAACTTTGACTTTTTGGTCAAAATCAAATGCCAAGGGTCATTTTTCATAAAGATGTGTCAAAGAATGAAACTTGTTCACCAAGAAACCTAATTTTGAAAATTAGGGTTTAAGTTTGAAATTTTTCATAACTTAGAAATTTTCTAAGTTATGAAAATTTCTTATTTTTTCCTAACTTTATCCAACTCTTTAACCATGATGCAATTGGATTCAAAGAAAACTTCAAACATGAAAGTTGTAGTCCTCCACAAAATATACAACTTTGATTCACAAAGTTTTCCAAAAATATGCTTGTATCTCAAGTTATGATTTTATGAATAAGGGTCCATGAAACTTTTAACTTAGTGAAATTTTGCCCTAGTTTAGGCAGGATTTTAACCTATCTTCATGGCAACTTTTCACATAGTTCCAAGTGGAATCTAAAAATTTATTTCAAATATGGATTTTAGAGCATGTTACAAGCTTTCCAAAATGTCCAAGAACTCTCCAAGATCATTTATGGTTAGGGAGAATCGAAAGTTTGAAATTGGCAAATTATCACTTTTGTCCAAGGCATTTTGCACATTGCTACAACTTGCAAATCTGTCCAAAGCATGCTTGTACTTGTTTTACAGGTCTTAAACCTTTCCACAATCCTTAATTAAATGCAAATACATTGGACAAAGGCATTGTTCTGAGCTTTGGAGCATTATACATTGATTTAATCCAAAAATGGTAAAAAGATAACAATGCTACTTTGATAAAGTTCACTTTTAGCAACTTTGTTTATCTTGAGCCATGGACCTAAGCAACTTCTGCAAACAAAGTCCACCAACTTGAGGCAAAGTACACCAACTGTGTTCAGGCCTTGAGCTAGCCTGTACAGGTTGTGAGCTTTGTCAACTCACTTTTGATTCAAAAGCAAGAAAGCTTGCAAAAGGTCCATAACTTGTGCATCTGATAAAACCAAGCTTTGTAACATTTTCAAACAACCTCAACACATTGTCTTAAGCCAGAAACACGAGTTGCCAGCTTCTAAAACCCACCAAAACACAAAATCATCAAGTTCTTGTCAAAACAGGGCCATACCTGCAGAACCACTTCCAAAACCAAATTTCCTCGTGCGTTTTATCTTGAATCACTTCAGACACATTCCATACAACCCACCTAAACTATCCAAGCCATTGTTCAGCAACTGTAACCTCATTTTCACACTTCACCATTTTCATTTTGAAGCTTTGCAGGTTGAGTTCTACAAAGATATTCAGGCAAGTTCAAGGCAAGCTAAGCATTGAGAAAGGTTGAGGGAACATCAAGCAAGCTCAAAAGACCTTAAGGCCTCACTCAAAGTTGCTACATTGCCATATTCAACTTCAACTGAACAAGGTAATTTCCAACTTTCTATCTCCTTATTTAGACATCCTTAGGCTTAGGTTTGTGAAGCAAAAATGTAGTCCTTAAGTTGCTTGAACTGTACATATGCATAACTTGTATTTATATTAACTGAGTTAGGAGAATTTAGATGTTGAACATGCTGAAATTTTTAGGTAAGAAATTGGAGGTGATAAAATTCTCTCTGGTCTTTGAGAGTTAGATCAAGTTTTTTATATCATTATAATCGTGGTTTAAAACTCTATAAGTTTCATGTTGTGAGTTTTTGATTTCATGCAAAGAATAGCAAGAACAGGTTTGAGTTGCAGAAGCGCGCGTGTTTTGTTCCAAGGACAGGGACGAAGTGGAGTCTGGGCCTGGGCCTGATTTGTCCTACTTTTGACACCCTCCTGCTTACTTTTTGCACCCCTTGGCCCATTTCTTTTATTTTTCATATTTTCTTGCATATTTCACATTTCTGACTTTTATTTATTTTTATCTAAACTTTAAAAATCACAAAAATATTGTCTTTATTTTTTTCTTCCATTTTTTCATATTTTTTTATTTTATTTTTTGCATAATATTTAGTTTATTAGGTTTAATACTTTTATTTTCTTAAATAAAAACTTGTAAATAATACAAAAATATTATATATTTTTATTTTTATTATTTATACACTTAAATTAATATTTTCATACAATATTTATTTTTTTAAAACATTTTTGTATATTATTATTATTTTTCTTAAATAAAATGAAATAAATAATAATTAGAAAACATTATTTTCTTAAAACAAAAATTAGGGTTTTCACTCTTCCAAAAATAATCATTTTATTTTCACGTAAGACTTAAATAAATTTATATTACACACATAAAATAAATACAAAAAAACATTTTTTGCATATTTATATTTTGTTGCATATTTAAATAATTGTCTATTTATTTATTTGTACAATAAATTCAATTTGGTTGTAATAGTTTTAGGGCTTTATTTTGTGTAATATCTCCCTATTCAAAACTTGTACCCCCTCCCCATAATATTGTTGTAATAGTCCTAGATTTACTTTTACGCAATTTATCGTATTATATGCATGATAGTAAGATTAGGGTTTTGTATGCAAAGACCAAAATCAAACAAATAGCATGACTAAATACAAGACAAAAATGCATGAAAAAATGACAACACAATGCACACAAGCACCCCTAGGGTTTCATCCACTTTGTTTCCTTAAAATGGCCATGGTATGCATGCTAGGTATCTTGGCAAAACAAAAACAAAACAAAAAGATCATAGTCCCTCGATGACGCTATCTTGGTTGCCTAAACAAAAATGATCTAGTCCCTAAAAAAACTTGCTAAGATACTTGGCAATATTGTTATCATGGCCATACGATAACCCACGC
The DNA here is from genome assembly GCA_948472305.1 of Vicia faba. Taxonomy (NCBI): domain Eukaryota; kingdom Viridiplantae; phylum Streptophyta; class Magnoliopsida; order Fabales; family Fabaceae; genus Vicia; species Vicia faba. The sequence continues at coordinate 1,397,313,042 of OX451741.1, forward strand.
CCGTCCCGTTTAACATCCAAAGATAGGGTTATTTACCAAATACAATGGTAAAACAACAATGTCAAAGGAATAAAAATGTGTAGGAAAGACTTTTGATTAGGGTAGACAACTCCTAGTTACTTGATCAAACTTGCAAACCATCCTTGCTATTTTTAAATACACAACACATTTCAAAACAATTTCCCAACAAACTTTCAAACATTGAAACATTTTTCAAAAGACAAACACCTTTGTATACATTCAAACAAGAATCATTACAAAGGTTTCCTAAACAAAGGCCTCTTTTCAAAATACTTTCAAAACCACACACAAAGCACCATTTCAAACAATTGAAAAAGCAAAGCAAGTGATCTAAAACAAGTAACTAAGAGCCCATGGAAAACCATGGATGAAAAGGGTGCTAGCACCTTCCCTTTTCATAATCTACCCCCCGAACCCAAAAACAATCTCAAAGGTCTTTCCTGTGCTTTTTTACCTTTCCTTTTGGATAAAATAAAATTCGGTGGCGGCTCTTGCTAAACCGAAACATTTGCGAACAAAAAATGCAAAACCTCAAGTAAGTTCTCCCACCGCATCACAGAACTGGCGACTCTGCTGGGGGAAATTCTTAAAAGTGGGGTTACCTTAGGGGTTAGATCACCTTTTACATGCTTATCTTGATTTACTTGATTGCTTTACACTTTGGTTCTATTATTTGGGTTTGAATCCTCTACCCGGATTTGGGAAACATTCATAGGTAAATAGCAATACATTGTGGAAACTGTGCGGGGTATAATGACATGGTTGAAGCAATAGCTATATTAGTGCGACATATTTGTGGGTACCGGTAGCCTTTGAGTCAATCAAAGAGAATACGGGGCCGCTGAGTTATGTCATGAAGCACTAATGGACTTTTAGAACCTTTACTTGACCAACTTGGCCTTTTAGGATGTAGTGAGATGACCGGCTTTGGTGTAGTCCGAAGTTGGTAGATACTCGATACTACACTCATTAAGGGTTGTTTTCTTGGAATATTTCGCTCGCAAGTAAAGTGGCTAAACTGAAACAATGAACACAGAAAATAATCCAGTGATATTGAGCTCCTTAGAACCCGATTACTATTTATAGGACAGGTTGAGCCAACTAAACTTCAAGAGGGTACTTACCTATGAAACCCCATGCAAGCCTGAAACTAGGAACTTGTGTGATTTGTTTGTACATATATACTTGTGCATAACATCATGGACATCATGAAGCATCATATGCATCCACTAACAATTTCAAGGATTTTGGATTTTCATCTTTGTTCCTATTTTGTAGGTAATGGATTCACTTCGCAGGAAAACAATTCAAGTCAACCTTATAAGAATTCCTCCTCAACTCAAGGAGCTAGCTTCAAGGATTCCTGAGAATTCTCCATTCACCGAGAGGCATGGTCGTCTTCTCAACTTAGTCAACACCAACACAGAGGAAGACATGGTGAAAGTTCTCTTCCAGTTCTTTGACCCCCTACACCACTGCTTCACATTTCCTGATTACCAGCTTGTGCCTACTTTGGAGGAATTTTCTCAACTCTTGAGGATTCCTATTCTCCATCAACTACCTTTCAACGATACGGAAAGAGATCCAAAGCCTGAAGATTTTGCTCAAGCCCTACACTTGCAACCATCTGATGTCATAGGCCATTGGGAAACTAGAAGTGGTGTCAAGGGTTTCTTGTCAAAGTTCCTGTTTGAGAAAGCTCAAAGCTGCTGGGATTCATTGGACTTATAAGATTTTGAGGAGATTTTATCTCTTCTCATCTATGGGATGGTCTTGTTCCCAAACCCTGACCAGCTTATAGATGTGAGTGCTGTCAAAATCTTCATGGCTCGCAACCCGGTGCCTACATTGCTTGGGGATATCCTCCACTCTTTTCACACTCGAACAATGAGGAAAAGAGGTGTTCTCATGTGCTATACTCCTCTACTGGCAAGATGGTTTATTTCTCATCTTCCCCAATCAGTTTTGAAGAATGAGCAAGGTTTGAGGTGGTCACAACAATTGATGCCCCTTACACATTCAGATATCCATTGGTGTTCTCGATCAAAAGAAAATGTCATCATTGACCGTTGTGGGGAATTTCCTAATGTCCCTCTACTTGGCATTAGGGTAGGAATTACCTACAACCCTTTCTTGGCTCTGAGACAGTTTGGGTATTGTCCGAAGGGATGGCCCATACGACATGCTGATTCCAGACTTGGTTTTTGACTTCGACAACGACGATCAAGGACTTCGACAAAGGTTCATCCGAGCTTGGAGAATGCCCAACAAAGTGGACAGTAAGACCTTGGGACACAAGAATTCCATCCCCCTTGAGCCTTACCTCAAGTGGGTACGAACCCGCGCCCAAAGTCTTATGATGCCTTACCTCTACATTCTACCTGTGATTATAGAGCCTGTTATGGAAGGAGAGGTTCCATACACCCTCTTACATCCTGACATGCCAACATCACTTGAAGATCTACAAAGGAGTTGGATACAGCTCAAGGGAGAGCGCGATACTTTTGAAGCCCAATTCTATGCAAGCGAGAAGAAGGTTTTGGAACTCACTCGTCAACTTCACGAAGACCAGACTCTCAACACCTACATTGCACCAAAAAGGATGCGCAACGTCTTTTTACCTTAGAATTTTGTATTATTTTTTCCATGGGGCATCGATGTACTAACAAATTCTATCTTATTAATATGACGTGTGTTTCTTTTTTGTTTAAAACAAATTTGAATTTCTGAATCCTTGAATGCATTACATGAATACATATCATTCATCATATGCATAAACAGGTCTTCACACCAGGTTTCCTTATCTTTCTGTTGTTTATTTCAGCAAGATGGATATTGAGCAGACGGTTAAAGACTTACAAGCGCAGAATTCACAGTTTCAACAACTACTTCTGACCTTGGCCAAGGGGAAGGAGGAGCTCAAGACTTTACTAGAGAAGGAAAAAGAGAAAAAGAAAAAGAAGAGAGTTGGTGTGGCTACCTTGGGCAGAAGATTTGAAGGTCAAGCCATAAGGGTCCTGGATTTCCCCTCAACATATGATGAAGGGGTAGGAAAAGGAAAGGGAGTTATGGTACCATCTGAGTCTGAGGAAGAAAAAGAAGAGGAGGATGAAGACTATTCTGAACAGCAGTACCCTCCTGCAGATGACAAATATAAGAACTTGGAAGAGCGTCTAGCTGCCATGGAGGTACAAAGAGTGCCTGGGCTGGACTTTGAAGATTTAGGGCTGGTTTCTGGAATTGTAATCCCTCCTAAATTCAAAGTACCTCTGTTTGCTAAGTACGATGGGGTGTCTTGCCCAAATATGCACCTACAATCTTGTGTCAGGAAAATCCAACCACATTCTTCTGACAAAGACCTGTGGGTCCATTTCTTTTAGGACAGTCTTTCGGGAACTCAGCTGGATTAGTTCTACCAATTAGAGAGGTCTGATGTGCATAATTGGGAAGATTTGGCGGCCGCCTTCTATAGACAGTATCAATATAATACGGACTTAGAACCAACCCGTACTCAATTAAAGAGTATGGGCATGGTCTCAAATGAAGGTTTCAAAGAGTATGCCCAGAAATGGAGAGACTTGGCGGGACAAGTGCAGCCACCTTTATCTGAAAGAGAGCTTGTGGATATGTTCTTAGGGACTCTGTCAGGTCCTTTCTTTAATCACCTGATTGGAAGTTCGTCTGCGGGGTTTACCGAGTTGATTCTGACTGGTGAGAGAGTTGAAGCCGGCATAAAGAGCGGGAAAATTCAAAAAGATGCATCAGCTTCCGCTGCCATCAAAAAGGCTTTTCCAGCAAAGAAAGAAGTCTCAGCTGTCTACTCCTGAAGAGGTCAAGGAAGAGTTGAGCGCCGGCTAGCGGTGGGGGCCGTAATGATTCAGAAGTCTGCAGCTGATCAACCTATAAACAATCAACCAAGAACCAACCAAGCAAGGGTGGAAAGGCCTGCACGACAATTCACCCGGATAAACATGACTCCTGCTCAAGTTCTACCCCATCTCTTGAAGTTTAACCTTGCAAGTTTGAAAGAGGCCCCAAAGAATCCGAATACTACTTCTCCATTCTACCATGCGAATGCCAAGTGTGCTTATCATTCAGACAACCTGGGGCACGACACCAAAAATTGTTGGGTCCTCAAGAATTCTCCATTCATCCAATGATTTATTTTTGAACATGTGCATTTGAACATAATTACTGTACAAATAAGCAAGATATAAAGACAGTCACCGACGGCTTTAAGAGATAGGGAAATCTCTCTAAGCTATTTCTATAAATCTCCCACAGTGTGCAGTGTAATCCCCAGCAGAATAAAGCTTCCAGTTATCAATCCCCAGTAGAAGTCACCAAATTTCTCCGGATTCCCCAAGCAGGATTTTTCAAGCAGTACCCAACATTTTCCTTACAACAGAATTTATTTCTCTAAGTGGAAATTCATCAACACTTCAACTTCACAACATGAATACTTACACTCATATCCTCAACAACAATCAGGGATTTATTTCCCCCAATCCAACAACCATGCAGCAGATTAGCTCACATACGCATACATCGCATCCATATATCATAAACATTGATAACAAGAATGCATATACCATGCATTTCATACAACATGACTTTGCATTTTAGCTAACATTTTACCCTTTTTAGGATAAGGTTAACAACTACCATTAACAATGTTCAAAGTTTTCAGATACAGTTCAGATACGCTCCAAGACACGGATGTCATTCTGATACTCATTCAGAATCAACTTTTCAGATACAGTTCAGATACGCTCCAAACACGGACGCCATTCTGATAATTATTCAAGTTCAGGCTTTTCAGATACAGTTCAAATACGCTCCAGACACGGATGCCATCCTGATACTCATTCAGATTCAGCTTTTAGATACAGTTCAGATACGCTCCAGATATGGATGCTATCCTGATACTCATTCAGATTCAGCTTTCAGATACAGTTCAGATATGCTCTAAACACGGATGCCATCCTGATACTCATTCAGATTCAGCTTTCAGATACAGTTCAGATACGCTCCAGACACAGACACCATTCTGATACTCATTCAGATTCAAATTTTTAGATATGGTTCAAATACGCTCCAAACACGGACGCATTCTGATACTCATTCAAGTTCAGGATTTTCATATACAGTTCAGATACACTCCATACACGGATGCCATCCTGATACTCTTTCAGATTCAGCTTTCAGATACAGTTCAGATATGCTCCAAATACGAATGCCATCCTGATACTCATTCAGATTCAGCTTTCAGATACAATTTAGATATGCTCCAAACACGGATGCCATCCTGATACTCATTTAGATTCAGCTTTCAGATACAGTTCAGATACGTTCCAGACACGGACGCCATTCTGATACTCATTCAGATTCAACTTTCAGATATGGTTTAGATACACTCCAAACACGGACGCCATTCTGATACTCATTCAAGTTCAGGCTTTTCAGATACGCTCCAGACATGAATGCCATCTTGATACTCATTCAGATTCAGCTTTTAGATACGCTCCAGATACGGATGCCATCCTGATACTCATTCAGATTCAACTTTCAGATACAATTCAGATATGCTCTAGACACAGACGCCATTCTGATACTCATTCGGTTTCAGCTTACAGATATGATTCAATAATCATTTTTGGATGGCATCTACAAGCCCATCTCCAACAACTTTCCATCATCCCTCCAAATGGCATCTTTAATCCCATTCCCTATACCATCAATCATCACATCACCGAGTGCAAATTTTTGGGTACTTTAGTGGCCAATCATCTTCCACCTTCGAGTCACGAATGGCAAAACTCGCCAATCTAACTCTTCAGGTTCAAGAAGATTGAACAGGGGCAGTCGTTGTACCCCAAAATTTCCCCTCTCATTTCTCAAGGATTCTCTCACAAGTTCTTCTATGACGTCAAGTTTGCAGCACTGATACATTATTGTACCCCAAAATTTGCCCTCTCATTTCATCAACATTTTCTCATCACAAGACTCTTGGAGCTCAAGATCAAGTTAGGGTTTGCTTTGCTCAAAGCCCCTCCTTGCACTGTTGACCCAAATTAGGGTTTGAGTTTGCACAAGGATGTTTTGACCTAAAATTCCCAAAATGACATTCATGCTTCATGTTGGACTTACAAGTTTATCCATACCAAGTTTCAAGCCTTGATTCAAATCTTTGCCCAGTCAATTGGACAGTTGACCTATAAATCAGTTGTATTGGGGAAAAAGTCAATTGTGACCAATTGACAGTCAAACTTCATGAAATTTGACCCACATCAACATTATGAACTCATATGAATCATTTGATCAAGTTTGGATCACAACTCCACAAGAAATTTGATCAGATCACCAAAAGGGCAAAATGGTCATTTTTAGGGTTTTGACTGCACAAAGGCAATTTTTGACTGTTTGACCTAACCAATGGAAAACCAAGCTCACATATGGACTCAAGGACTCAATGGCATTGTTTTTACCCATTCAACAAGTTCAAAAGATCTCAAATGCATAGGATTGACAGATGAATTTTTCAGTCAACTGATCAAAATTTGACTGTATACTGAAAAGTCAAACTTTGACTTTTTGGTCAAAATCAAGTGCCAAGATTCATTTTTCATCAAGACATGTCAAATTATGAAACTTGTTCATCAAGAAACCCAAAATTGCAAATTAGTGTTTAAAATGAAAAAATTTCAGAACTTAGAAAATTTTCTAAGTTATGAAATGTTCTTATTTTTTCCTAACTTTGTCCCATTTTTTCACCAAGATGCAATTGGATTCAAACAAAACTTGAAACATGAAAGTTGTAGTCCATTACAAAATCTACAACTTTGATTCACAAAGTTTTCTCAAAGGAAGCTTTTATCTCAAGTTATGATTTTTGGAACAAGGGTGCAAAACATTTTTAACTTAGAGAAATTTTGCCCTATTCTAGGCAGGATTTTTGTCCAACTTCTTGGCCATTTTTCACATGGTTCCACTTGGAATTTCAATTTGCATTACAAATATGGATTGTAGTACACATTCTAAGCTTTACAAATTGTCCAAGAACTTCTCAAACACCCTTGTGGTTAGAGAGAATCGAATTTGCAAAGTTGGCCAAAACTCACTTTTGTTCATGGCCAAAGCTTGTTCATAACATTTGCATTTTCAAGTCAGATTGGTTTATGCTAGCTTGCAGGCCTCTAAACCCTTTTACACTCCTTAATTGAATGCAAATACACTGAGCTAATGCATTATTTCATCCATTTGGGCATTACACATAGAATTAATCCTTATTTGGAAAAAGCTAATTTGCCATTTTGGAAAAGTAACACTTTATGTCAATACATGATCTTTGAAGTACAAGCCAGATCTTTGAGGAAAAGTTTGGTACACAAATCCCACTGATCAAGAGAAAATGTTACAGCATGCTTGAGAGTATTGTACAGGCCTATATCACAACTTCCACTTTCTTGCTTCAAAAAGAAGAAACCTTGCAAACTCAAGCCAACTCTCACTTCCTGTCAATACAGCCAACCAAAAACCTTGTGAACATCTTTCATACACCCAAGCAGACCTAAGGCACGATTCATTGACCTCTCATACCTCAAAAAACATCAAAACACCCTCTTGCTGCAGAAACAGGGCATACCCTGCAACTTGAGTTCCACAATCCATTCCAGTCGTGCGTTTTATCCAAAAGGAGTTCAAACACATTCCATATCATCCACTGAAACTATCCCAAGCCTTAAACTCAAGCTGTAACACCCCTAACCACGTTTGCCATTTTTACTTTCAAGCTGTGCAGGTGAACTTCTACAGCACGATACAGGCAGTTTCAAAGCAAGCTAGGTACTTGGGAAGCATCCTTGGACTTCAGGCAAGCTCAACCAAAGCTCAGACTCCATTGAAGATACCTACATTGCTCTGTTCGAGTCAAACTGAAACAGGTAAAACCATGGACTTCTATCTCTCAATCTAGGAAGAGTTAAGCTTAGGTTTGTGAATGAAACATGCTCTACTCATAGCCCTGAAGCCATACATGTGTTTACTTTTTATTTATATTAAGTATGCTGTGAGAATTTTAGCTATGAACATTGAAGAAAATTAGGCCATAAATTGGGGGTGAAGAAATTCTTCTTGGTTTCTTAGAGTTAGGTCAAGTTTTTTACATATTTGGAATCGTGATTTGATGCTCTACATTATTTGTGTTATGAGTTTTTGCTAAAAGTCAAGGAATCAAAAGATAGCAGGTGTAGAAGGAAGCGCGCGTTTTCTTGTTCAAACATGTGCTGGAGGTTGAAGACAGAGTTGACTTGGGCTGGGCCTGAGTCAACTTGCTTTTTACACCCCTTTTTTCCATTTGCACCCGCCTAGCCCATTGTGTAAAATATTTGATATTTTTGTATTTTTCTTTTTTATTTTGACTTGATATTTTTTGTCCAAACATAAAAAACTCCAAAAATATTTTTTTCACATTTTTTTTGCATTTATTTGGCATTTATTTGTTTTATTTAACATATGTATGTAAATAAATATATATACCTTTTGCTAAAACCCTAAAAAATAATATAAAAATAATATTTATTTTCAGTTATTATTTTTATTTACACCTTGAAAATATTTTCTTAAACATACATTTTTTTCATATACATGAATAATTAATTTTATCTTTTTATATTTAATAGGTTTAGTAAATATATATATAAATACTTGTATATTATATTTATTAGAATACTTAGGATAAAAATATGAAAATAATACATTTTTAGTTTTATTAATATATGACACTAAAAATACTTTTTTTTACAATATACTTTTTATTTTTGTATAAATTAATATATATTGTATATAATTAATAAATATTACTATTTATTTAAAAAACTAGGGTTTTGCCCTAAATGACAAAAATATTCAAATTTGACCTTTTTATTTTTGTTCATATTTCACATTGAAAAATACTTTCACATACATAAAAAATCATTTTGTGCATAATACATTCTTATTTATTTATTGTATTTACTTAAATATTGTACAATTAAATATTTGTATCCTATACATTCGATATGGTTGTAATAACTTAAATTTTATTTCCTTGTCAAATATCCCCAATGCAAACTTGTACCCCCATCCCCCATAATCATTGTTGTAATAGCTTAGCATTTAAATTTCCGCATTTAAAAGCTTTCAATTATGCCATGTTTAGACTTAGGGTTTGTATGCAAATCAAATCAACAAATAGCTTGACCTAATTCAAGATAAACATGCATGAAAAAAACACACAATGCACACTTGCACCCTTAGGGTTACTCCACTTGTTGCCTTCAAAAATGGGCCATGGTTGCATGTTAAGTGTCTTTGGCAAAACAAAAACAAATCAAATGATCATAGTCCCTCGATGACGCTATCAAGTTGCCTAAAATGATCAAGTCCCTTGAGAAAATTGCCAAAGATACTTGGCACTATTGCCTCTATGGTCTAAACGATGACCCGCGCCCGTCCCGTTAACATCCTAACACAAGGTTGTTCACCAAATACAATGGTGAAACAACATTGTTAAAAGGGTTAAAACATGAGAAAGATCTTTGAGAAATTTAGCATAGATAGCTCTTGGTTACTTGACCAACTTGCAAAACAATCCTTGCCATTTTTCAAAACACACATCACAACACAACTTCAAAACAAACTTTCAAAAACATTGAAACATGTTTTCAAAAAGACAAACACCCTTGTAAAACATTCAAACAAGAATTGTTACAATGGTTGCCTAGACAAGGCATCTTTTTCAAAACATTTTCAAAACCACACACACAAAGCACCATTTCAAACAATTGAAAAGCAAAGGCAAGTGATCTAAGCAAGTAACTAAGAGCCCATGGATAACCATGGATAGAAAGGGTGCTAATACCTTCCCTTTCTATAATCTACTCCCGAACCCACAAAAACATCTCAAAGGTTTTTCCTGTGCTTTTTAACCTTTCCTTAGGATAAAATAAAAATTCGGTGGCGACTCTTGCTCAACCGAAACATTTGCGAAAACAAACGCAAAACCTCAAGTCAGTTCTCCCACCGTATCACAGAACTGGCGACTCTGCTGGGGACTAAATTTAAAAGTGGAGTAACCTTAGGGCTTAGATCACCCTTTTGCATGGCTAATTGTTTGCTTTGATTGCTTTACATTTTGGTTCTCTTGTTTGGGCTTGAAATCCTACACCCGGATTTGGGAAATATTCATAGATAGCAATACGTTGTGGAAACTGTGCAGGGTATACCGACACGGTTGAAGCAATAGCTATATTAGTGCGAAATATTTGTGAGTACCGGTAACCCTTGAGTTCAATCAAGGAGAGTACGGGGCCGCTGAGTGATGTCACTAAGCACTAATGACCTAGAACCTTACTTGACCATCTTGGCCTTTTATTAGGGCTAGTGAGATGACCGGCTTTGGTGCAGTCCGAAGTTGGTAGATACTCGATACTACACTCATTGAGGGTTGTTTTCTTGGAATATTTTGGTCGCTAGTTAAGTGGCTAAACCAAAACAATGAACATGGAAAACAATCCAATGATATTGAGCTCCTTTGAACCCGGTTACTATTTATAAGACAGGTTTTTAAGCCAACTAAACTCAAGAGGGTACTTACCTATGAAACCTCATGCAAGCCTGAAACTAGGGTTTTGTGTGAATTGCTTGTACATGTGTTTGTGCATACATCATGAACATCATAAAGCATCATATGCATCCACTAACCATTTCAAGGGTTTGGATCTTCATCTTTGTTCTTGTTTTGTAGGTCATGGAAATTCTTCGCAAGAAAACTATCCAAGTCAACCTTGTGAGAATCCCTCCTCAACTCAAGGAGCTTACATCCAGAATTCCGGAAAGTTCTCTCTTCAGTGAAAGACATGGTGGACTGCTCAGCCTAGTCAACACCAATATTGAAGAAGACATGGTGAAAGTGTTGTTCCAATTCTTTGACCCCCTTCACCATTGTTTCACATTCCCCGACTACCAATTGGTGCCTACTTTGGAGGAATTTTCTCAACTCCTGAGAATTCCTATTCTTAATCAACTACCCTACAACGGTATAGAAAAAGAACCAAAACCTGAAGATGTTGCTCAAGCACTACACTTGCAACCATCTGACATCAAGGGGCATTGGGAAATTAGAAGTGGTGTCAAAGGCTTCTTGGCAAAATTCTTGTTTGAGAAGGCACAAGAGTGTTGGAATTCTTTGGATCTACAATCCTTTGAAGAGATTGTGGCACTCCTTATTTATGGGTTGGTCTTGTTCCCAAATCCTGACCAACTTATAGATGTGAATGCTGTCAAGATTTTCCTAGCCAGGAATCCCATACCTACATTTCTTGGGGACATCCTCCACTCATTTTACACACGAACAATGAGGAAGAGAGGTGTTCTCATGTGTTGTACTCCTCTCCTTGCAAGGTGGTTTATTTCTCACCTTCCACAATCTGTTTTGAAGAATGAGCAAGGTTCAAGGTGGTCGCATCGATTGCTGACCCTCACACATTCTGATGTACATTGGTGTTCTCGGTCCAGAGAAAATGTCATCATCATTGATCGTTGTGGTGAGTTCCCTAATGTTCCATTACTTGGCATTAGAGGAGGCATTACCTACAACCCTTGTCTAGCTTTGAGACAATTTGGATACGCTCGGAGGGATGGCCCTCACGACATGCTTATTCTTGACCTAGTTTTTGACTTCGACAATGATGCTCAATGTGATCGGTGGATTTAGAACTGACTGTTTAACGCTGGTTCGCGAAATGTAGCGGAAGCAAGAGTCGCCACCGTCTTTTATGTTCTCCAACATGGAAAGGACAAAAGCACAGCAAAATTCCTTATGAGATAGTTTCTCGGTTCGGGAGGTAGATTTATAGAAAGGGAAGGTATTAGCACCCTTTCTATCCATGGTTATCCATGGGCTCTTAGATACTTGCTCATTGTGTTTTCAAAAGTGTTTGCTTTTCAATTGTGAGTGAGTTTGAAAAAGTTTCGTTTAAAGATTTCAGAATGACTCTTGTATCAGTCTTCAAGAGTGTTTGAAAAATTATTTTGAAAGCTTTTTGAAAGTGTCGGTGTGAAAAGAGTTTTGATTTGTTTTTAAATAGAGCAAGTATCTATGAGTCATCTACCTACCCTAAGGAATTAAGTTGTGTAAATGTCCTTAAGGTAGTGCCATCCCACCATTGAGAGGTAGGTAGCACCACCGTTGGAGGTGTTCAGGTCAATTCGAGTTTAGGGACAATGTGATCACCGAAGCAACAGTTAGGACACCTTAGAAGCTACCCTTATGTCCTTGATCCTTTTTAATTCGAGGCAACCGTTCTGAGGCAACTTATTCCGAGGCAACCGTTTCGAGGAAACTTGTTTTGAGGCAACCAGATCATGGACAGAAGGACTTACTAAGACGTCCCACACTTGACGACCACGTTTCGAAGGCAACAGGTGAGGCGTACCCTAGAAGTGGTGTATGAATTTGTATGTTGTTTTCATGTTTAGCAATTATCTTTGATCATGGCATTGTGAGCTACACTTGTTTTTAATTAACCATGCATTCTTTCATGCAATTTAGAATTTTAGAGTGCGGAAATTTAAATGCCGAAAGATAAATCCTACGCTATTACAAGGCGCGGGTCTATACATCGCCAAATTACAAAGACCCGTTTGATAAAAATGCGGAAAGTAAAAAGACCTAATTACTATTATAATCCTTGGGCAGTTACATAATATTCAAAAGAAAATAATGCGCGAAAAGAATAAAAATTGAACGTCCGAGGGTTTTGACCCTTTTGAAATTAAATTGAATTAAAAGCTAACTAATTATTTATTTAAAGAAAAGAAATTGTTTTTTTTATGTTTTTGGTTTTTTAATGAAATAAAGAAAAGAATTAAAATTAAAGTTAATGAAACCCTAGTTCTAAATTATTTTTAATTGTTAAAGAAAATGTTAAAAGTTAACCTAATTTATGCTAATTAATTATTTACATATTTATTTACAAAATTAATAGTGATTTATAATAGTGATTAATAATAATTAATTAAAAAAAAAGAAAAGGTGAAAATGTCAAAACCTAATTTTATTTATTAAGAAAAATGATTAAAGTTAAAACCTAAATTAAACTAAATTAATGGTTAGAGTTTATTTACAAAAATATTTAAATGGTGAAATTAATAATTAATAAAAAGAACATTTTTTAGTTTCTGATTTTTTTTTATTGTGAAAATTATTTTATGGTGACTTAATGAAAATAATTAAAAAAAAACAATTGAAAAGAATTTAGAAAAGAAAAGAAAATAAAACTAAAGAAAAAAAAGTGCAAACCAAAGGGGGTGTCAGGCCCCAAAGGGAGGTGTTTTGAAGCATTCTGGCCCATGAAACAAAGGCCTTGTTTGACTTTTTGGTATCACGTGTGGGATGGTTGACTGAGTGTACCATGGACCTCATCCTGCAGCCTTCAGATTGGACTTTGAAGCCACTTGTCAGGCTAGCGCATGAGCGTGTAGGGTAGAACGTTTGATGGAAGCTGCATGGGAATACGTTACAACAAAAATTATGCAATATGTGAGGGACCTGGGAATCGAACCCAGGTCCTAGTGGTTACAAGGCGTGTCATCCACCATCTGAACCAAACAACGCGTTTGTGATGTTAGTGGAAAATAATGATTATATAAAAAGAAACAACATTAGTGGTATAAAGCAAAAAGCGCGCTGAATATTTGAACTGTCCAACCATAAGATGACACGCCAGGCTTCTTCTTCGTTTTCTCTGCAAACATAAAGCAAGTAGCGGGGGTTTTAAACCCCCACTAAATGAAACCTGTGAAGATAGCGATTAGAAGCTGGATTAATATAAAAAGGGCGCGAGGTGTTGGTTCTTTTCGTCTGGAGCTCCTGAATTCAATGGCATAGGTCTCAATGTCCAATTTTTCCTCTACATGAAAGCCCTATTTTGGAGCTTCTGAAACCCTAGGTTTCATCAATGGTGGATTTGGCTACAGACAGTGTTAGTCCAATTAAACATTACCAATCTCTTTAGAATGATGTTAGTAACATAAATCAACAATTAAAACACATGAATGATGCGTGAAAATTAAAAACCGATTATGTAAATGCTTGTGACAAACGCGATGCTATTCTATCGTTTCTTTGAGTATGGAGACTGGAAAATGGTTGCAACACGTTCAAAGAAGTCTCAGCAAGGGTTTGGAATCAACAATCTTCCCTGAATTGGACCCTAAATCAGAAAACAGTTTTTGAGTTTTTATGAAAAATTTGCAAAGTGAATATGTGCTTTCAGCAGCTTTTTTCGTGTATGCTTGCATTAGGTTAGGTCTTGCATATGTACATGAAGCAAACTAGGTCAAAAACAAGCCCATGGATCCATTGAATTTATGATTTCAATATTTGATTTTTCCCATATCTTTTTCAATCTTTTTGCCATGAAAACCTTGCCAATTATGGAAGATTTGGTCTTGTTGATTGATGCACGGAATCCTTAGCATGTGTGGAAGATATTTACTGCATAAAAAAGATTTAAAAAGCATTATTTGATATTTTCTCATAATTAAATCTAATTAAATGAATTAATAAGAATAAAAATTCAATTAATTAATTAAAAATAAGAAAATAAATCATTTTTAGCTCAATGGGTCGTGCATATGCTTTGGGTAATGATTCAAGAAAGAATTTGAGGCCCATTAGCAATTTTGAAGTGTTTGAAGCAAAGTTGACTTTTCAAAATTCCCAAAAATTTCCCAACTTCTCCAAGGCATATCTTGCTCAATTTTGAAGCTATGATCATGTTCTTGGACATTTTGGAAAGTTCTTGAAGTCCTCTAACCAATTCCTTTGGTCCCATGTCATTTTTATTTACCAATCTCAAGTTATGGTCTTTGACTTAAAATGCCTTTTTGTTGACTTTTGAAAATGACCTATAATGTTGAAATTGATAACTTTTTGTGAGAGCATTTCTTGGACTTGAAGTGTGAAGATGAGTTGTAGGAAATGTCATCCTCTTCAAAATGAGCTTTGGATGGGATTTTTCTGATAAACCATGAAGAAGTTATGCCTTGGTCAATTTGCAGTTGACTTTTTAGCTGTCCAAAAATAGAAAATTTTGCATCTTGAGACTTTTTGAGCCATGCCTTGAGGAATCATGATCAAGAATTGATCAAATGATGTTTGTGGCTTCAAAATAATATGTTGACCAAAAATTTTGACTTTTGACTGTCAAATGACCAATTTGCCCCTGCAGTTGACTATGAAGCATTTAGGGTTTTTGACTGTGCAATTTGATGCTGTGAGTCTTGAAACTTGGCATATGGATGCTTGACAATGTATGTAGGCATGTGGGACTTGATTGGACCCTTGAAAACCTCAATTTATTTTCCAGAACCAAAACCCTAATTTTGACTGTGTTATGAGGCAATTGGACTGTGCAACCCTTGAGGGATTTTGAATCATCTGGAGATTGATCTTGGCAAATCTTGAAGAATATGGGAGGGCAAATTTTGGGGTAAAACAGTTGCCCCTGTTCAATCTTCTTAAACCTGAGGATGTAGATTGGCTGGCGTGCCTTTCGTAATCCGAAGGTGGAAGATGATTGAACACTAGAGTGCCCAGAAATTTGCACTCACATAGCTGAGTGTCAGCAGTGTGATGGTGGGAATGGGCTTACAGGTTCCATTTGGAGACTGATGGATAGGAGGATGGGCTTATAGATGCCATCTGGAGGTATGACAGAACCTTGTCGGGAATGGGCTTATAGATGCCATTTGGAGACTGTTGGTATGTGGAAGGGCTTATAAATGTCATCTAGGTGTCGATCGCGTAAGAGATTCCTTAGCGAGAACTTGCGTACCTGAGAAAGAAAATAATTACCTGGCCTGTTACAGGAGTTGTTCTTCAAACTCTTTGTGTAGATGTGCCCTGGCTGGATATAGGAATCGAGTCCGGAGAATATAGTCGTCAACAGATACACCCTGGCGAGATAGCGGAATCGGATCTTTGAACTCTTCAGACGTGCCCTGGCAAGATACAGGAATCGAGTCTGGAATTAGTCGTCAACAGATACACCCTGGCAAGATACAGGAATCGGATCTTCAAACTCTTCAGACGTGCCCTGGAAAGATACAGGAATCGAGTCTGGAATATAGTCGTCAACAGATACACCCTAGCAAGATACAGGAATCGGATCTTCGAACTCTTCAGATGTGCCCTGGCCAGATACAGGAATCGAGTCTGGAATATAGTCGTCAACAGATACACCTTGGCATGATACAGGAATCGGATCTTCGAACTCTTCAGACGTGCCCTGGCAAGATACAGGAATCGAGTCTAGAATATAGTCGTCAACAGATACACCCTGGCAGGATACAGGAATCAGATCTTCAAACTCTTCAGACGTGCCCTGGCCAGATACAGGAATCGAGTCCGGAATTAAGTCGTCAACAGATACACCCTGGCAAGATACAGGAATCGGATCTTCGAACTCTTCAGACATGCCCTGGCAGGATACAGGAATCGAGTCTGGAATATAGTCGTCAACAGATACACCCTGGCAAGATACAGGAATCGGATCTTCGAACTCTTCAGACGTGCCCTGGCAGGATACAGGAATCGAGTCTGGAATATAGTCGTCAACAGATACACCCTGGCAAGATACAGGAATCGGATCTTCGAACTCTTCAGACGTGCCCTGGCAGGATACAGGAATCGAGTCTGGAATATAGTCGTCAACAGATACACCCTGGCAAGATACAGGAATCAGATCTTCGAACTCTTCAGACGTGCCCTGGAAGGATACAGGAATCGAGTCTGGAATATAGTCGTCAACAGATACAACCTGGCAAGATACAGGAATCGGATCTGGAATCACGACAGTTGATAGTAGTTATCTTTGTATTGACCTTTGTCCTGAAAAGACAAAATGTTAGTTGTATGCGATGTCATGATGTTTGACATGCGTGATATTCTCAGAATGAGTGAAATTGCATGTTCATGATGCGTATGTGCATGCTATAATGTGTGAAGATATGATGTTTATGAAATGTGCTTTTGTCTAGGAAAGTAAATCCTTGACGGGTGCCGGGAAGTTAACTCCTGGGCTGGTGTTGAAGAATAGAACTCTTTGTTTCCGCTGGGGGGGGTGGTTGCAAGAATACCGGTAGGAGAAGATGACTCCGTTGAGGGACTAAACTTGGCGAATAGATTACTCTGCGGGGAGTGAACTCTGTGGGGAAAGAGAGGTACTTTGCTGAGGTTGATGATAACTCCGCTGGGGATACCATTGGTGTGTTATGTTGAAGGAATTGATGAACTCCGCTGGGGGATAGGAAGACTTCGTCGGGGACGATCTTTCCGTGACAATTGGCTGAGGATAACCCAGTTATATCCTGGTGGGGAAATAACCTTCTGAATAAAGCCGGGGGAGCGTTTGTGCTTTGCAGGGGTAAGCTTCCAGAATCTACTGGGGATAAGCTTCCTGAATCCACTGGGGAGATTGATTGAACTTTCCTGGGGAGACTTTCCAGATTGGACTGGGGAATGGCTCCATTGAACGTCTGGTATACTGCCGGGGAACAATCTTATACTAAGACTGCCGGGGATGCTTGTTAAGAATGTTTGTAGACTCCGCTGAGGAATGTTGAGATCTGCTGGGGATACCCAATTTCCTTAAGGCTGACAGTGGACTAACTCTGCTTGGGGAGAGTATCGCTGACTTGCTGGAGATACGGTGCCTCGTCAGGGTTGATGGGAGACCAACTGCTTGGGAGAGAATTGTTGAATCTTGGCTTACTCTCTGGGGAATTAAGATATCTTGGTTACATTCTTCAGCCGAACTTACCTTGGTACCTTGGTGGACAGAACCGTTAGATTGCTTAGACAACTCATTATTGCCCCTGGTTCTGATGTTACCCATAATTAATCCTTTGTTCCGCATGCAAATATTTATGAGTTTAGCAATTAGTGTCAAATGCATATATCACAATTTGAACATTGGATGTTCTTTGCAAAACAAAACAGAAAAAGGAAAAAACAATTGGCAGTTGGTCTGAAAAGTGAATTTGTATTGATTTTTTTTTAATTTGCCTGTAAATAGGCGTTTATGTACAAGAGGCTGACGTCCTAGTAAGAGAACGCCGCCGAACAACAGAGTTTATACAATTTTGTGAAAAGGGAAAACAAAACAGCTATGTGAAAAGAATAATCCCACTGGGTTCCAACTCTGCTATCGCCTTTATATCTTCGAGCGTCTCATCACTTGGCTGCTCAGTTGAAGATGAAGCTGATTGATCGATGCCGTTTGAACTTGATGTTGATACCGGATTCTGGATGCAAGGTGATCCAATGAGACATAGTATTACGCTTTAATCCCTAACTTTTGCCTGGACCGCCCTTTCAGGTTTTCAGTCCACCGGGATACCCATTTTTTCCCAAGCTGCCTTTTCAGGTTTTCGACTTGCCGGGTGTACAGATTTTTTCATTTCATCCCTCATTTTGCCCGAACCCTTTTGGTTTGCCGGGAAGCCCTAATTTTTGCCTAGGTATGTCAACCTAGCGGGTCTTTTATCATGCGTAGTATCTTTTTACTATGTCTGCATTGGCGGGGTGAGGAAGGTCGTCACCATCCATGGTGGTTAGGATCATGGCTCCTCCTGAGAACACATGTTTAACCATAAATTGCCCTTCGTATGTAGGGGTCCATTTGCCCCTGGGATCACTTTGAGGAAGAATGATGCGTTTGATTACCAGGTCCCCAACTTGATACTCTTGTGGTCTGACTTTTTTGTTAAATGCCCTGATCATCCGTTTTTGATACGTTTGACCGTGACAAATAGCAGCGAGTCTCTTTTCGTCAATTAGATTTAATTGATCAAGTCGGGTCTGGATCCAGTCATCTTCGCTCAGATCTGCATCCTTCATTATCCGGAGAGAGGGTATCTGGACTTCAATCGGCAAGACTGCCTCCATGCCATAGACCAAAGAAAAGGGAGTTGCCCCGGTTGACGTTCTTGCTGAGGTACGGTACCCATGAAGAGCAAACGGTAACATCTCGTGCCAATCTTTCTAGGTCACTGTCATCTTCTGCACAATCTTTTTGATATTCTTATTCGCTGCTTCTACAGCCCCATTCATCTTCGGCCGATAAGGAGAAGAGTTGTGGTGCTGTATCTTGAATTGCTCGCAGAGCTCAGTGATCATCTTGTTGTTAAGATTGGTACCATTGTCTGTAATGATCCTTTCTGGGACGCCGTATCGACAGATCAGGTTATGCCGAATGAACCGTGCCACGACATTCTTGGTTACGGTGGCGTAGGAAGCTGCTTCCACCCACTTCGTAAAGTAATCGATTGCTACTAGGATGAAGCGGTGCCCATTGGATGCCGTAGGTTTAATCTCACCGATCATATCAATTCCCCACATTGCAAAAGGCCAAGGTGCAGTCAAGACATTCAGAGGAACTGGAGGAACGTGCACCTTATCTGCATAAATCTGACACTTATGACATGTCTGGGAATGTTGGTAGCAGTCGGCTTCCATTGTGGACCAGTAATATCCTGCCCGAAGGATTTTCTTTGCCATAGTGTGTCCACTGGAATGTGTTCCGAAGGTACCTTCATGCAGCTCTACCATGATTCTTTCTGCTTCAGCTTTATCCACACAACGCAGTAAGGTTGAATCATGGTTTCGCTTGTATAAAATGCCGTTGCTGAGGAAGAACTTTGCTGCAAACCTTCTTAGAAACTTCTTATCATTGATGGATGCACCTTCAGGGTATTCTTGAGCTTCCAAGTATCTTTTCACTTCATGATACCAGGGTTTTTCAGTTACTACCTCAGCCTCAAGATCACAACAGTATGCCGGTTCATCCAGTTTCCAGATAATGATCCGGGGAGCCTCATTGTCCCACTTGACTTTGAACATAGAAGACATCGTAGCTAACGCGTCCGCCAACTGATTCTCCTCTCTTGGGAAGTGTTCAAAAGTTATCTCCGTGAAATAGGGGATCAACGTCAACACACATTCTTTGTAAGGAATAAGATTTGCGTGTTTCGTATCCCACTCGCCTTTGATCTGATTGATCACGAGAGCGGAATCTCCGAAGACACTCAGAAACTTGATCCTTAAGTCAATCGTAGCTTGAAGTCCCATGATACATGCCTCATACTCCGCCGTGTTGTTGGTGCAGTTGAAACATAGCCGGGCAGTGAGTGGAGTATGAGTGCCTTGAGGGGATATGATCACAGCGCCAATACCGTTTCCCAAAGCGTTGGAGGCTCCGTCAAAGTGCATAGACCATCGGGATCCTTCCTCAGGTCCTTCATCCGGTCCAGGTACTTCACAATCAGTCACTATCATGATACTCTCGTCTGGAAACTCAAAGTTCATTGACTGATAGTCATCCACTGCCTGGTGTGCCAAGTGGTCTGCCAATACACTTCCTTTGATAGCTTTCTGAGTCGTGTACTGGATGTCGTATTCTGTCAAGATCATCTGCCATCTTGCTATTCTCCCAGACAGAGCAGGCTTTTCGAATATGTACTTTATTGGATCCATCTTTGAAATCAACAGAGTAGTGTGAGTCAGCATATACTGTCTCAGCCGGCGAGCAGCCCATACCAAAGCGCAGCAAGTTTTCTCGAGCAGTGAGTATTGGGTCTCACAGTCGGTAAACTTTTTGCTAAGGTAATAAATGGCATTCTCTTTTCGGCCAGACTCGTCATGCTGCCCCAGCACACACCCCATTGAGCTGTCAAGTATTGTCAGGTATAATATTAGAGGTCTCCCTCCAACCGGTGGCATAAGAATGGGTGGTTCTTGGAGATACTCTTTGATTCTGTCGAAAGCGGCCTGACATTCATCATTCCAACGTACTACCTGATCTTTCTTCAGCAGCTTGAAGATTGGTTCACAGGTAGCAGTTAGATGCGAGATGAATCGAGCAATGTAATTCAGACGTCCTAGAAAGCCTCTGACTTCTTTCTCTGTCTTGGGAACTGGCATCTCTTGTATGGCTTTAACCTTGGCAGGGTCCACTTGAATACCCTTGTCACTTACGACGAAGCCTAGCAACTTTCCAGATCTTACCCCAAAGGTGCACTTGTTCGGGTTCAACTTCAGCTTGTATAACTTCAGGCGGTCAAACAGCTTCTGTAGATGGTCAAGGTGTTCCTCCTCAGTTTGGGACCTTGCAATCATATCATCGACATACACTTCAATCTCATGGTGGATCATGTCATGAAATAAAGCAACCATGGCACGTTGGTAGGTTGCCCCAGCGTTTTTCAGTCCAAATGGCATGACCTTGTAGCATAAGGTGCCCCACTGAGTAACGAAGGTAGTCTTTTCCATGTCTTCAGGAGCCATCTTGATCTGATTATAACCTGAAAAACCATCCATGAAGGAGAACACCTTGTGCTGGGCAGTATTGTTAACCAGAACATCAATGTGAGGTAGGGGGAAGTCATCCTTGGGGCTGGTCCTGTTCAGATCCCTGTAGTCAACACACATTCTGACTTTACCATCTTTCTTTGGTACCGGCACCACATTGGCAACCCACTGAGGGTAAGAAGTCACTTCTAGAAACCTGGCATCAAATTGCTTCATAATCTCAGCTTTGATCTTCTCGGACATCTCTGGACGCATACGGCGGACCTTTTGCTTAACCGGGGGGCATTCTTCCTTGGTAGGCAAGTGATGGACCACAATGTCGGTATCCAACCCGGGCATGTCTTCGTAGGACCAGGCAAAGATCTCCACATAATCATGTAACATCTGAACCAACCGTTGTTTCACGCTGAGCTCTAGATTGGCACCAATCTTAACTTCCTTTCTGTCTGCCTCAGTACCCAGATTTACCATTTCCACTGGCTCTTCATGTGGCTGAATTGCCCTCTCTTCCTGAAGTAACAGTCTTGCAAGCTCGCCAGGCACTTCGCAATCATCTTCACCTTCGTCTTCGGCTAAGTTGATCAGATTTTCGAAGTCATAACTGGCAGTAGCAGAGTCATTACCAGTGAGATCCAGAGTGGATGGAAACTTGTATGGGTGAGTGTGTAAATATAGCTGTTTTGCAATATATAAAGAAAGAAAGAAAGAAAGGGAGCACAAGATTTGAAATGCGAAAAACGTCCAATGTCTTTATTCATGATATATGGAAATGACAAGTAATAAGCCCTCACAAATGAAGCCACGGTGCCCCGGGTAAGACACCGGACCATAAAGTTTCAATTTATTGTTTATTACAAATTAAAAAAACAAAGGAATTCGTTACGGTGTAACAAAAGTAACAGGTATGTGGTCTTTTGCAGTCCAATTATTCAGTCCACTGTCAGTCGTCGGGTAGATCCAGCTATCAAACTCTGATTCCTCCACATCGCCTTCAATAGCATTCACTCCCGGGTTGGTGATGAACACGAGAGGTCTTCCGATCCTTGCTTTGCGTACAGCCCTCTGAGCCTCTGCAGTAAAACCCAGCCCAAACTTGTCAGTTTTAGGAGTAAAATCAGGGAGCCTGCCCCAGTTAGCACATTCACCTTTCTCAATTACAGCCCGGGCGTCCTTCAAGGAAGCCATCTTCAAAGGAAAGTCTTCTTCAATTACCGTCTCAGCTGACGCCAACGTTGGAGGTACCTCTTCAAAATGTTGAAAGGGGGTTTCAATAAACTCCCCGTCCATCTCAATATACCGGAATGAATTCAGATGACTAACCATGTATTCTTCCTCCCCCTGCACTGTAACAATCTTCCCTCTGACAGGGTATTTGAGCTTCTGGTGTAGAGTGGAGGTCACAGCCCCAGCCTTGTGAATCCAAGGTCGACCCAGCAAACAGGAATAAGATGGACGAATATCCATCACATAGAACATTGGATCAAAGACTTGAGAACCAACACGAATCGTAATATCTACCTCACCATGTACCATCCCCTTCGACCCGTCAAAGGCTCGGACAATGATGTTACTAGGCTTCAACTCCAGACCCTCACAATCCAGCCTGTCTAAGGCCTTCTTGGGAAATACATTCAGCGAAGAACCGGTGTCCACCAACACGTGGGCGAGAGTAGTGCCCCTGCATTCAATGGATACATGCAGGGCATCATTGTGGTTCTTTCCCTTGGCGGTAAGATCAGCATCCGAGAAACCCAAACCATTGTCAGCGGTCAAATTGGCCACACAGTCAGTGAATTGATCAGCGGACGTCTCTTGTGGAATATGAGCCATCTTCAGAAATGAAATCAGGGCCTTGGCATGGGCCTCTGAGCATAGCAGCAATGATAGCATGGAGATCTTGGAGGGGGTATGCCCCAGCTGCTCAACGACGTTGAAATTGCTCTTCTTAATAATCTTAAGGATTTCCTCCATCTCTTGCTGGGAGGCTTCAACATTGACAGTCTTAGGTGCCTCCATCTGGGCAGGCATATCAGCGGTCCCTTTGCCCCGAGTGTCGGATGACTCGGCAGCAGGAGTAGAAACTTGATCAGAAGGGGAAACAGGCGCACTTGCAGGCGTTATGATAAGAGGTCTTCGGATAACTGGTGGCGCAATGTCAGGCGAGAAGAGCCTTCCACTGCGAGTTACTTTAGCGGGACCGGTGATGTTACTGATACCAGTACTGGTGTTGAACTCCTGCTTCACTCCAAGTACATACACATCTGCCCTATAGTGCCATGGGACAGCCTTGTCAGATTTATAGGGGAGGGGCCCCAGAACAGTAATGATAATAGGTGCAACGGACATAATTTTGACTGGCTTCCTCGGGGGAGCCTTGGTAGGATTATTGAAGATGGTGACGACAGATACTTCTCCAGTGGGAAGAGTAGGAACAACGGTCTTCTTGAACAAAATTTCCTTGCTATCCATCAGGTTTTGGATGCCTGACTTCAGCAACAGACAACCAGCAGGGGAAACGACACACAACAGGCAACCCTTACTACAACCCGGAAATAAACCGGCTAGCAACAGGTTCCTCTTAACAGCCAGTAAAGGGGTAGCAACATCATCCACAGAAACGGCATACAGGTCTTCCTCAGTAGCATTTACTCCATGTTGGGGCATGGGAGCAGTCACCACGTTGGGCCTTTCTGGCGCCTCAAATTGTATTTCCTTCGCATCAATAAGGTCCTGAACTTTATTTCTTAGGGCCCAACAATCATCAGTAAAATGCCCCGGGCTATCAGAGTGATAAGCACAACGGGCATTTGGATTATACTTCGGAGATGTAGTGTTTACCACCTTCGGAGCTTCTCTGACGGTTACCAAGTTGGTTGATAGCAGTTGCGGCAAGATCTGTGACAAGGTCATACTAAGCCGAGTATATTCTCTTCTGGGTCTCTCACCCCTTGGTTGGTTAGGTTGCCGAGGAGCGGCAGTAGGCTTTGCAATTACCACCGCGTTGACAGCTTGGCGGCGTTCTGGTTTGTTTGGCCTTCTAGGCCCATACACAACACTGGCTTCCTTTTTGAAAGGCTTTTTCTCGGAACTTGAGGACGCACCTTTCTGAATTTTCCCTGATTTCATACCAGCTTCTATCCTTTCCCCAGTCAGAATGAGATCTGTAAACCCTGCAGACGAATTGCCAATGAGATGATTGAAGAACGGCCCGGATAGGGTCCCCAAGAACATGTCCACCAGTTCACGGTCGGTTAATGGCGGCTGCACCCTGCCAGCCAGGTCCCTCCACTTCTGCGCATACTCTTTAAAACCTTCTCCCGATCCTAGTGACATACCCTGGAGTTGGGTACGTGTAGGAGCGAGGTCGGCATTATACCGATACTGCTTGTAAAAAGCAGTAGCCAATTCCTCCCAGTTACGAACCTTGGTTCCATCCAGCTGATAGAACCATTCGAGATGAGTCCCTGAAAGACTCTCCTGGAAGAAATGGATCCATAAGTTCTTGTCCACAGTGTACGGCTGAATCTTCCGCACATAAGATCTGAGATGTAGCTTAGGGCAGGACGCCCCGTCATACTGCTCCTCATTAAAATCAGTCTCGTTGTCAGAGACTACCGGACTAGGAACCCTTCCCCCCTGGGGACTGCCTTTCCCTATAGAAGAACCATCTTGATCAACCTCATTCTGCAGTGCATTACCAAACCTCCGGCCAGTGTTGAATAGTACAGTTCTCTTCTTCTTCTTCTTGACCAGCAGAGCCTTCAATTCCTCTTGACCTTGGGCCAAACTCATGATCAGCTCTTGGAATTGGGCGTTCTGAGCCTGAAGGGCCTTGATGGACTGCTCAGTAGATGATTCAGGGTTCATGATGCTGAAATAAACAGTGAAGAACATTAAGCAACCTGAAAAGAAGAGTACCTGTTATGGACATGATGCATGATATGTGTTTATGCAATGCATTCAAGGGTTCGAAAGTTCAAATTTATTGTAGACAAAAAGGAACACACGTTATCATTAGGAAATAATTGTTCAGTACATCAAGGCCTCATGGGCAAACAGTACAAAGTAAATCAATCCCAAAAGACACTACGCATCCTCTTTGGAGATATATAAGTGTTGAGAGTCTTTTCCTCGTGCAGTAGGCGGGTGAGCTCCAAGACCTTCTTCTCACTAGCATGTAGACTGGACTCAAGAGAATTCTGTTCTTCCTTAAGCTGGATCCAACTTTTCTGCATTTCTTCCCATGATGTAGGCATATCAGGATGTTGAATGGTGTAGGACACCTCTCCTTCCAAGACTGGCTCTTTGATCACAGGGAGAACATGAGGATATGGCATCACTAACTTCTGGGAGCGGGCTCGTACCCACTTGAGATAAGGCTCCAACGAGATGGAATTCATGTGCCCCAGTGTCTTGCTGTCTACCCTGTTGGGCATCCTCCAAGCTCTGATAAATCTCTGGCGAAGTCCTTGTGCATCGTTGTCGAAGTCAAAAACTATTTCAGGAATTAACATGTCATGAGGGTCGTCCCTCCGAGCATAACCAAACTGTCTCCAAGCCAGACATGGGTTGTAAGTAATACCTCCTCTGATTCCAAGTAAAGGAACATTAGGAAACTCCCCGCAACGATCAATGATAGTGACATCCTCTCTAGACCGAGAACACCAATGTATATCAACATGTGTAAGAGTCATCAATCGTTGTGACCATCTCAAACCCCGCTCGTTCTTCAAAACTGATTGCAGAAGGTGCAAAATAAACCACCTTCCCAGGAGAGGAGTGCAGCACATAAGAACACCTCTTTTTCTCATGGTTCGAGTGTAACATGAGTGAAGGATGTCTCCAAGCAACGTAGGTATAGGATTCCTGGACATGAAGATCTAGACAACACTGATATCTATAAGCTGATCAGGATTCGGGAATAAAACCAATCCATAGACAAGGAGGGCCACAACTTCTTCAAAGGCTTGTAGGTCAAGGGAATTCCAACATTCTTGGGCCTTCTCAAACAGAAACCTGGCCAAGAACCCTTTGATACCACTTCTAACTTCCCAATGTCCCTTGATGTCAGATGGTTGTAGGCGTAATGATTTAGCAATCTCTTCAAGTTTGGGTTCCTTTTCCGTACCGTTGTAGGGTAGTTGACTAAGGATAGGGATCTTCAGAAGCCGGGAGAACTCTTCCAACGTAGGCACCAGTTGATAATCCAGGAAAGTAAAGCAGTGGTGCAGAGGGTCAAAGAACTGGAAGAGGACCTTTATCATATCTTCCTCAATGTTGGTGTTGACCAAGCTGATGAGTCTTCCATGTCTCTCACTGAAAGAAGAGCTCTCGGGAATCCTGGATATAAGTTCCTTCAGCTGAGGAGGGATCCTTACAAGGCTGATCTGAATTGTCTTTCTGCGGATAGTTTCCATGTCCTACAAAACAAGAACAAAGATGAAGATTCGAACCCCTGAAATGGTTAGTCAATGCATATGATGCTGTATGATGTCATGATGTTATGATAAAGCACACCACAAGTATTCACAAAAGCAAACATGGTAAAGCATACAAGTCACACCACAGCCCTTAGAGTTTAGGCCAGCATGGGGTCTGGGTATTACCCTCTTGAAGTTGGTGGGCTCAAAACCTGTCCTATAAGAAGTAACCGGGTTCTAAGGGTCCCAATATCATTGGATTGCTTTCATTGTTCATCGTTTCAATTTAGCCACTGAACTGGCGACCAAAATATTCCAAGAAAACAACCCTCAATTGAGTGTAGTATCTAGTATCAACCAACCTCGGACTGCACCAAAGTCAGTTATCTCACTACCCTAAAGAGGCCAAGATGGTTCAATTAAGGTTCCTAAGGTCAGTTGATGCTTCACGACACCACGCGGCGGCCCCGTACTCTCCTTGACTAGACTCAAGGGTTACCGGTACTCACCAAAGTGCCACATCAACGTAGCAGACTGTTTCAACCATGTCGGTATACCCCGCACAGTTCCCTCACAGCCTTGTTGCTACTTTCTAAGAAGGTATCCCCCAGATCCGTGTTAGGATCTATAGAACTCCCAAGACAGTACCCACAATAATAAAGCAAACAATTCAGACAATTGAAAACACAAGTGATTTATCATAAGGTACACCTCACTTTTAAAGATTCCCCAGAAGAGTCGCCAGTTCTGTGATCGGTGGATTTAGAACTGACTGTTTAACGCTGGTTCGCGAAATTTCGCGGAAGCAAGAGTCGCCACCGTCTTTTATGTTCTCCAACATGGAAAGGATAAAAGCACAACAAAATTCCTTATGAGATAGTTTCTCGGTTCGGGAGGTAGATTTATAGAAAGGGAAGGTATTAGCACCCTTTATATCCATGGTTATCCATGGGCTCTTAGATACTTGCTCATTGTGTTTTCAAAAGTGTTTGCTTTTCAATTGTGAGTGAGTTTGAAAAAGTTTCGTTTAAAGATTTCAGAATGACTCTTGTATCAGTCCTCAAGAGTGTTTGAAAAATTATTTTGAAAGCTTTTTGAAAGTGTCGGTGTGAAAAGAGTTTTGATTTGTTTTTGAATAGAGCAAGTATCTATGAGTCATCTACCTACCCTAAGGAATTAAGTTGTGTAAATGTCCTTAAGGTAGTGCCATCCCACCATTGAGAGGTAGGTAGCACCACCGTTGGAGGTGTTCGGGTCAATTCGAGTTTAGGGACAATGTGATCACCGAAGCAACAGTTAGGACACCTTAGAAGCTACCCTTATGTCCTTGATCCTTTTTAATCCGAGGCAACCGTTCCGAGGCAACTTATTCCGAGGCAACCGTTTCGAGGCAACTTGTTTTGAGGCAACCGGATCATGGACATAAGGACTTACTAAGACGTCCCATACTTGACGACCACGTTTCGAAGGCAACAGGTGAGGCGTACCCTAGAAGCGGTGTGTGAATTTGTGTGTTATTTTCATGTTTAGCAATTATCTTTGATCATGGCATTGTGAGCTACGCTTGTTTTTAATTAACCATACATTCTTTCATGCAATTTAGAATTTTAGAGTGCGGAAATTTAAATGCGGAAAGATAAATCCTATGCTATTACAAGGCGCGGGTCTATACATCGCTAAATTACAAAGACCCGTTTGATAAAAATGCGGAAAGTAAAAAGACCTAATTACTATTACAATCCTTGGGCAGTTACATAATATTCAAAAGAAAATAATGCACGAAAAGAATAAAAATTGAACGTCCAAGGGTTTTGACCCTTTTGAAATTAAATTGAATTAAAAGCTAACTAATTATTTATTTAAAGAAAAGAAATTGTTTTTTATGTTTTTGGTTTTTTAATGAAATAAAGAAAAGAATTAAAATTAAAGTTAATGAAACCCTAGTTCTAAATTATTTTTAATTGTTAAAGAAAATGTTAAAAGTTAACCTAATTTATGCTAATTATTATTTACATATTTATTTACAAAATTAATAGTGATTTATAATAGTGATTAATAATAATTAATTAAAAAAAAAAAAGGTGAAAATGTCAAAACCTAATTTTATTTATTAAGAAAAATGATTAAAGTTAAAACCTAAATTAAACTAAATTAATGGTTAGAGTTTATTTACAAAAATATTTAAATGGTGAAATTAATAATTAATTAAAAAAACATTTTTTAGTTTCTGATTTTTTTTTATTGTGAAAATTATTTTATGGTGACTTAATGAAAATAATTAAAAAAAACAATTGAAAAGAATTTAGAAAAGAAAAGAAAATAAAACTAAATAAAAAAAAGTGCAAACCAAAGGGGGTGTCAGGCCCCAAAGGGAGGTGTTTTGAAGCATTCTAGCCCATGAAACAAAGGCCTTGTTTGACTTTTTGGTATCACGTGTGGGATGGTTGACTGAGTGTACCATGGACCTCATCCTGCAGCCTTCAGATTGGACTTTGAAGCCACTTGTCAGGCTAGCGCATGAGCGTGTAGGGTAGAACGTTTGATGGAAGCTGCATGGGAATACGTTACAACAAAAATTATGCAATATGTGGGGGACCTGGGAATCGAACCCAGGTCCTAGTGGTTACAAGGCGTGTCATCCACCATCTGAACCAAACAACGCGTTTGTAATGTTAGTGGAAAATAATGATTATATAAAAAGAAACAACATTAGTGGTATAAAGCAAAAAGCGCGCTGAATATTTGAACTGTCCAACCATAAGATGACACACCAGGCTTCTTCTTCGTTTTCTCTGCAAACATAAAGCAAGTAGCGGGGGTTTTAAACCCCCACTAAATGAAACCTGTGAAAATAGAGATTAGAAGCTGGATTAATATAAAAAGGGTGCGAGGTGTTGGTTCGTTTCGTCTAGAGCTCCTGAATTCAATGGCATAGGTCTCAATGTCCAATTTTTCCTCTACATGAAAGCCCTATTTTGGAGCTTCTGAAACCCTAGGTTTCATCAATGGTGGATTTGGCTACAGGCAGTGTTAGTCCAATTAAACATTACCAATCGCTTTAGAATGATGTTAGTAACATAAATCAACAATTAAAACACATGAATGATGCGTGAAAATTAAAAACCGATTATGTAAATGCTTGTGACAAACGCGATGCTATTCTACCGTTTCTTTGAGTATGGAGACTGGAAAATGGTTGCAACACGTTCAAAGAAGTCTCAGCAAGGGTTTGGAATCAACAATCTTCCCTGAATTGGACCCTAAATCAGAAAACAGTTTTTGAGTTTTTATGAAAAATTTGCAAAGTGAATATGTGCTTTCAGCAGCTTTTTTCGTGTATGCTTGCATTAGGTTAGGTCTTGCATATGTACATGAAGCAAACTAGGTAAAAAACAAGCCCATGGATCCATTGAATTTATGATTTCAATATTTGATTTTTCCCATATCTTTTTCAATCTTTTTGCCATGAAAACCTTACCAATTATGGAAGATTTGGTCTTGTTGATTGATGCACGAAATCCTTAGCATGTGTGGAAGATATTTGCTGCATAAAAAAGATTTAAAAAGCATTATTTGATATTTTCTCATAATTAAATCTAATTAAATGAATTAATAAGAATAAAAATTCAATTAATTAATTAAAAATAAGAAAATAAATCATTTTTAGCTCAATGGGTCGTGCATATGCTTTGGTTAATGATTCAAGAAAGAATTTGAGGCCCATTAGCAATTTTGAAGTGTTTGAAGCAAAGTTGACTTTTCAAAATTCCCAAAAATTTCCCAACTTCTCCAAGGCATATCTTGCTCAATTTTGAAGCTATGAACATGTTCTTGGACATTTTGGAAAGGTCTTGAAGTCCTCTAACCAATGCATTTGGTCCCATGTCATTTTTATTTACCAATCTCAAGTTATGGTCTTTGACTTAAAATGCCTTTTTGTTGACTTTTGAAAATGACCTATAATGTTGAAATTGATAACTTTTTGTGAGAGCATTTCTTGGACTTGAAGTGTGAAGATGAGTTGTAGGAAATGTCATCCTCTTCAAAATGAGCTTTGGATGGGATTTTTCTGATAAACCATGAAGAAGTTATGCCTTGGTCAATTTGCAGTTGACTTTTCAACTGTCCAAAAATAGAAACTTTTGCATCTTGAGACTTTTTGAGCCATGCCTTGAGGAATCATGATCAAGAATTGATCAAATGATGTTTGTGGCTTCAAAATAAGATGTTGACCAAAAATTTTGACTTTTGACTGTCAAATGACCAATTTGCCCCTGCAGTTGACTGTGAAGCATTTAGGGTTTTTGACTGTGCAATTTGATGTTGTGAGTCTTGAAACTTGGCATATGGATGCTTGACAATGTATGTAGGCATGTGGGACTTGATTGGACCCTTGAAAACCTCAATTTCTTTGCCAGAACCAAAACCCTAATTTTGACTGTGTTAGGAGGCAATTGGACTGTGCAACCCTTGAGGGATTTTGAATCATCTGGAGATTGATCTTGGCAAATCTTGAAGAATATGGGAGGACAAATTTTGGGGTACAACACGCAAGGACTTCGCCAAAGATTCATCAGAGCTTGGAGGATGCCTAACACGGTAGATAGCAAGACACTGGGGCACAAGAACTCCATCCCTCTTGAGCCTTACCTCAAGTGGGTACGAACCCGCGACCAGAGTCTTATGATGCCTTACCCTCATATTCTCCCTTTGATTAAAGAGCCTGTTAAGGAAGGAGAGGTTCCATACACCATCCCACATCCTGACATGCCAACATCATGGGAGGAGATGCAGAAGAGTTGGATCCAACTCAAGGAAGAAAGGGATACTTTTGAATCCAGCTTCTACGCCAGTGAGAAGAAGGTTTTGGAGCTTACCCGTCGACTTCACGAGGAGGAGACCCTCAACACTTACATCGTACCAAAGAGGATGCGCAACGTATTTTTACCTTAAGAAGTTTTTGTAATATTTGGCCCATGGGGCATTTATGTACTGACAAAATTTTTTCTTATTAATATGACGTGTGCTCTTTTTGTTTGCAACAACTTCGAATTTCTAAATCCTTGAATGCATTGCATGAATAAAAATATCATTCATCATATGCATAAACAGGTTGTTGTACCCCAAAATTTGCCCTCCCATTTCCTCAACATTTTCTCATCACAAGACCTTTGAAGATCAAGATCCAGTTAGGGTTTCCTCTGCTCAAGACTTCTCCTTGCACTGTGGACTCAAATTAGGGTTTGTGTTTGAACAAAGATGTTTTGACCTAAAATGCCTAATATGACTTTCATGCTTCATATTGCACTCCCAAGTTTATCCTCATCAAGTTTCAAGTCTTGATTCCAAGTTTTGCCCAGTCAATTGGACAGTTGACCTATAAATCAACTGTATTGGAAAAAAAAATCAACCGTGGCCAATTGACAATCAAATCTCATGAAAATTGACCCACATCAACATTATGAACTCATATGGACCATTTTATCAAGTTTGGATCACAATTCCACAAGAAATTTGATCAGATCACCAAAAGGGCAAAATGGTCATTTTCAGGGTTTTGACTGCCAAAGGCAATTTTTGACTGTTTGACCTAGCCAATGGCAAACCAAGCTCACATATGGACTCAAGGACCCCATGGAATTATCTTTACATGCTCAACAAACTCAAAAGATCCCAAGTACACAAGATTGACAGTTGAATTTCCCAGTCAATTGATCAATTTTGACTGTATACTGAAAAGTCAAACTTTGACTTTTTTGGTCAAAATCAAGAGTCAAGATTCATTTTTCATCAAGACATGCCAAATCATGAAACTTGTTCACCAAGAAATCACAAAATGCAAATTAGGGTTAGAAATTAGAATTTTTCATAACTTAGAATTTTTCTAAGTTATGAAAAACCCTATTTTTTCCCAACTTTGCCCCACTTTCTCACCAAGATCCATTTGGATTCAAACAAAGGTCAAAACATGAAAGTTGTAGCTTATTGCATAATCTACAACTTTGATTCACAAAGTTTTCTCATTTGAAGCTTTTATCTCAAGTTACAAATTTTTGAATAAGGGCACTAAACCATTCTTAACTTAGTGAAATTTGACCTACTTTTACAAGGTTTTCTACCCAACTTCAAGACCATTTTCCATACACTTCCACTTGGAATTTCAAATTTCATTTCAAAGATGGATTGTAGTACACATTCCAAGCTTTCCAAAATGTCCAAGAACTTCTCAAACAACCTCATGGTTAGGGAGAATTGAATTTCACAATATAGCAAAAACCCACTTTTGAATTGGCCATTTTTTCATGTTCATAAGTTATGCAAACTTCTCAAAACCAGCATGCCCTTGATTACAGGTCCTTAAACCAAGTTACACTCAATAATTTAATGCTTGTTCATTGTGTCAAAGTGTTATTCTATGAGTTCAAGTATTGTATACAAGTTTAATCCATTTTTAGATAAAGTAAACTATCCATTTTTGCAAAAGTCCACTTTATGTCCAATTGGTAAATCAAGCAAGTACAAACCAAATCTCTTTGGCACAAGATTATGAACAAATTACTCTGATCAAGAGAAGCTTTGCAGCAGGATTAGAGGTCCCCTACTGACCTAAAACACCAACTTGCATTTTGTTGCCAAAAGGTTAAGAAACATTGCATAAATAGGACCAACTCCCATCTCAGCTTACATACACAAGAACAAAGTTATCAAACACACTACACACATCATAACCAAGCTATTGCACGAGCCATTTGCCTCCAGAACATCATCAAACCAAAAAACACCATCAAACTGCAAAAACATAGTTGCCTCTGCAGTTTGAGTGCCAACTTCTATTCCTCTCAAGCATTCTTGCCAAAACCAGTTCATATACCTTCCATACCATCTATGCAAGCTAACCATGACCTGAAGCACGACCTGTAATCCCTCTAACCACTTCCACCATTTTCAATTTCTTGTTTTGCAGGTGAAGTTCTCTAGCTTGATTCAGAAGCTTTCAAGACAAAGTAAACATTGGAATAGCATCCCTGGACCTCAAGGAAGCTTTTCCAATCATCACCTTGCACTGAAAGTCCCTACATTGCAAGATAGAACTTCAGCTGAACAGGTATCTTGTTGAACTCGTATCTCTCTTATTATGCATCATTAGCTTAAAGTTTGTGAATAAACAAGGTTCTACTCATACCACTGAACATGTACATGTCTTTACTTTTCATTTCTTTTGCTTGAGTTGTGAGAATTTGGAGTTTGAAAATGGCAGAAAAACTAGGTTAGGATTTGGGGGAGGAGAAATTCTCCCTCATCTTAGAGAGTTAGATCAAGTTATGCATATGGTTAGAATCGTCTCTTCATGCTTAACATTTTTTGTGTTGGAAGTTTGTTCAAAAAATCAAAGAATCAGGATGTTCAAGTGGAGCTCTTGGCGCGCGTTTTCTGAATATTTTTTGTTCAGAGGTTGAAGAAAGGTGACTTTGGGCTGGGCTTGCTTCTGAGTTACTTTTCACACCACCCTTTTTGGTTTTGCACCCCTGAGCCCATTTGCTTCATTTTTAATATTTTTGACTTTTGCCTTTTTTTGATTGGTTCATTTATTTTTTCTCAGCATATTAAAAACATAAAAATATTTTTCTCCTCATTTTTTGAATTTATTGAATATTTATTTGATTATTTCTTTTGTTTGTACATAAATAAATAAATAAATATATATATATATATATATATATATATATATATATATATATATATATATATATATATATATATATATATATATATATATATATATATATATATATATATATATATATACTTTTTGTTTAAAATATTGAGATAATACAAAAAAAATACTTTTTATACACTTTTATTTTATTTTTACTTCCTGAAAATATTTTGTATAAAAATCCCTTTTTTTATTTTTATATTAAATATTATTATTGTTATATATAATACCTATTTAGAACTTAATATATAAATATATATATATTTTGATATACTTAGAATAAAATACTAAAATATACATATTTTATTTTATTAATATTAAAAACTACAAAAATCTTTTTTTTTACAAATATATTTCTTTTCTTATTTTATTTTTGTGTATAAATGATAAATATTGTATATATTAATAAATGATATCTTTTATTTAATAGAATTAAGGTTTTTGCCCTAAATTCAAAAATACCCCAAAAATAATGTTTTATAATACTTTTATTTTCTTTCTTATTTTACATAAATAATACTTTGCTCATACATATAAAAATTCCTTTGGCATTCTTGCATATTTTATTTACCATTTAAATTATACATTCATTTATATTGTAAATATTCAAAGCAAATGATGTAATAGTTTAGTTTAAATTTTCGTCTAAATATCTCCCCATTTGAAACATTGTACCCCCCTTCCCATATTTGGTTTTGTAATAGCTTAGTAAATTTATTTTCGCGCTTTATTGCTTTCTAAATTATACCATGTTAGAATTAGGGTTTGTATGCGAAAAAACGACAAAAATAGTTATGACCTAATCTCAAGACAAATAAGCATGAAATGGACACACAAACCACACTTGCACCCCCTAGGGTACTCCACTTGTTGCCTTTCAAATTGGGCCATATTGCATGTTAGGTCTCTTTGGGCAAAACAAAATAATCAAATGATCATAGTCCCTCGATGACGCTTTCAAAATGTTGCCTAAACAAATGATCAAGTCCCTTAAGGAAAATTGCCCAAAGATACTTGGCACCCTTGCAATTATGGTCTAAACGATGACCCGCGCCCGTCCCTTTCACATCCTAACATGAGATTGTCCACCAAATACAATGGTGGAACAAACTTGTTAAAAGGGTTAAAACATAGCAATAAACTTTGAGAAATTTAGGAGTAGATAACCTCTTAGTTACTTGAATAAATCTTGCAAACTAAAACACTTGCCTATTTCAAAAACCACACATCACTACACTTTCAAAACAACTTTCAAAAACAAATGAAAACCTTTTCAAAAGACGTACATCTTTGTATACATCCCCACATGGATCATTACAAAGGTTGCCACCACATTGGCCTCTTTTCAAAACATTTTCAAACCCACACACACACAAGCACCATTTCAAACAATTGAAAACAAAAGGCAAGTGATCTAAGCAAGTAGCTAAGAGCCCATGGATAACCATGGATAGAAAGGGTGCTAATACCTTCCCTTTCTATAATCTACTCCCCGAACCCAAGAAAACATCTCAAAAGGTTTTTGCTGTGCTTTTTAACCTTTCCTAGGATAAAATAAAAAGTCGGTGGCGACTCTTGCTCAACCAAAACATTTGCGAATACAAACGCAAAACCTCAAGTCAGTTCTCCCACCGTATCACAGAACTGGCGACTCTGATGGGGAGAAGAACTTATAAAGTGGAGTAACCTTAGGGTTTAGATCACCTTTGTTTTCAATTGTTTGCTTTGTTTGCTTTTATATTTGTGGGCTTTGCATCGGAGTTTCATAGATCCTAACCCGGATCTGGGAAATACCCTTTTTAGGTAGCATAATCTGTGAGGGACCTGTCCGGCGTAGACCGACATGGGTGAAGCAGTGGCTACGTTGGTGTGGCATCTTAGTCTGTACCTATATCGCTTGTGTATCAACGGGGAGAATATAGGTCTTCTAAGAACTCATTAAACACCAACCAACCTTAGAACCCTAAATTAACCAACTTGGCTATTAGGACAGTAGCAGTATGCTACACTCATTGGGGCTAAACTCTCGAGATGGTTCTGGCCGCGAGAAAAGATTGCGATGCTGGAGTTATGACCGATTGAGGGTAGCCAATGATTTGAGATCCTCTAGAACCCGGTTACTTTTGATAGGACAGGTTTTAACCAACAAAACCAAAAGAGGGTAATACCTGAAACTCATGCTAGCCTGAAACCTAAGGGTGTCTTGTGTGACTTGTGTGCCTTATCATGTTTGCCTGTGTGAATACTTGTGGTGTGCTTCATCATAGCATCATGCCATCATACCATTGCATGCATCCTATATAAAGGACTAACCCATTTCAAAGACAAAAAAGTTTCATCTTTGCTCTGTTTTGTAGGACATCATGATGCCCGTGCGTAGGAATACCGTCCGGCTCAACTTTGTTCAACCACCAGTTTTGCTCAAGGATTTGGTTGGTAGGATTCCACACACTTCTTCCTTCATCAACAGACATGGTTCTCTCCTTGGCTTGGTCACTGCAAAGTGGGACCAACAACTGATAAGTGTTCTGACCCAGTTTTATGACCCTCTGTATCATTGTTTCACCTTTCAAGACTTCCAGCTGGTTCCTACCCTGGAAGAATTCTCTTACCTGCTTGGGATCCCTGTCTTGGAACAAACTCCATTCACTGGTTTGGAAAAGACTCCTAGGCCTGAAGAGATTGCTGCAATTCTCCCCTTGACCAAAGAAGAGGTACTAGCCAATTGGGAAACTAGAAATGGGGTCAAGGGCTTTTTGGTCAAATTTTTGGTTAGCAAGGCCAATGATTTCTGGAATGACTTGGACTTCAAGGCGTACGAAGATATTCTGGCTCTCTTGATCTATGGTCTGGTATTGTTTCCCAACCCCGACACCTTTATCAGTACCCATGCCATAAGGATCTTCATGTCTCGGAATCCGGTGCCCACTCTTTTGGGTGATATTCTACAACAACTCTATGCTCGTACTGCTCGAAAACGGGGAACTCCGTGGTGTTGTGCTCCTTTGCTAGTAAGGTGGTTTATTTCGCACCTTCCTAAGTTCGCGCTGAAGAATGAAGAAGGAAAAGGTTGGGCTCGGAGGTTAATGTCTCTCACAGATAATGACATCACTTGGACTCTCAGAGGGTTGGATGAGGTGGTTGTTATTGACCGTTGCGGAGAATACCCGAATGTTCCGTTGATTGGTATCCAAGGAGGAATCTCTTACAATCCATGCTTAGCTCTCCGTCAATTTGGAAGAGCCAGAGGAGTTGGGCCTCATGAAATGCTGGTTCCTCACTTCCATTTTGAGTTTCAGGCAGACAGTGACAAACTACGCCATGGATTCATTAGAGCTTGGGGCAGAATTCACAAAGCTGACCCACATGAGTTGGGACCAAAGACTTCTCTACCAATGGAACCCTATTGCAAGTGGGTCCGCATCCGTGCTCAGAGGTTAGGTATGCCGTACGAAGCTGTTAGACCTCTCATTCTTGAATCTCTTGATGAAGATGGGGTTCCTCCAACTGTCCTCCCTCCTCAGATACCTACTGATTTTGACACAATGAAGAGATCTTGGGCTCAGCTAAAAGAAGAACGGGATTTCTATCGGGAGAAGTTCAACGAGCAGGAACGGAAGATCCAGAGGCTGACTAAGCAATTGGAAGAAGAAAGAGTCCTGAACAACTACATCAACACTGAGAAAAGGAGGCCATGGGAGCATTGATGGGCTTTGGATATTTTCTTTTATAGCTTTTATTTCCTTTCCAGTATTTTTCATTCCTGTAAGGCCCAAGGGCATTGTTGAACGATTGAAATTTTAAATCTAATAAAGTGTGTTTTCCTTTTTGTCTACAAAAGTTGAATCTTGTTTGTCTTTGAAAACATAAAACATACGCATTCCATAGCACCATATGCATAGCAGGTACCCTATTTCACAGGTTGCTTAATCTCCTTCGCTGTTTATTTTGAACAGTCATCATGAATCCAGAATCCTCCAGTGAGCAAGCAATCAAGGCCCTTCAGGCCCAAAGTGCACAGTTTCAAGAGATGGTCCTAAGCCTGGCTCAAGGTCAGCAAGAGTTGAAGACTCTACTCCTGAAGAAGAAGAAGAAAAAGAGGACTGCGTTGTTCAACACCGGACGCAGATTTGGGAACACCCTCCATAATGAAGCTGAACCAACTACTTCTTCTGCTGAGAAAAACAGTCCCCAAGGGGGAGGAGCTCCTAGTCCCGCAGTCTCCGACAACGAGACGGACTATAATGACGAACAATACCCACCTGCTGCTGACAGATACAAGCAATTGGAGGACTGCTTGAGCGCCATGGAGATTCAGAATGTGCCGGGACTGGATTTCGGAGATTTGGGATTATCTTCTGGGGTAGTAATTCCACACAAGTTTAAGGCACCTGCCTTCGCCAAGTATGATGGGGTCTCCTGCCCAAAGCTGCATCTAAGGTCGTACGTAAGGAAGATCCAACCTTACACGGCGGATAAGAACCTCTGGATTCACTTCTTCCAAGATAGCCTCTCGGGGTCACAGCTTGAATGGTTCTACCAATTAGATGGAACTAGCATCCGACACTGGGAAGATTTGGCAACCGCATTCTACAGACAATACCAATACAATTCTGATCTCGCTCCAACACGTACCCAACTTCAGGGTATGTCTCTAGGAACGGGTGAAGGGTTCAAAGAGTACGCACAAAAATGGAGAGATTTGGCTGGCAGGGTGCAGCCTCCATTAACTGATCGTGAGTTGGTTGATATGTTTCTAGGGACTTTTTCTGGTCCATTTTTCAATCATTTGGTTGGTAACTCCTCCGCCGGGTTTACGGATCTGATTCTAACAGGAGAGAGAATTGAAGCTGGCATCAGGTCAGGCAAGATACAAAAGGCTGCCTCTACGAGTACTGAGAAGAGGCCATTTAAGAAAGAAGCGAGCGCCGTCTTTGGTCCTAGACGACAAGTCAAGCCCGAAAGTCGCCAAGCCGTCAATGCTTTGGTCATTTCAAAACCTGTTGCTGCTCCTCAGCAGTACAATCAACAAAGAAGTGAAAGGCCCAAGAGTCAGTATACTCGTCTGAGTATGACCTTATCTCAAATTTTACCCCAATTATTATCAACCAACTTGGTGACCCCCAAAGAAGCTCCTAAGGTCGTCAACACTGCGTCTCCTAAGTATAACCCAAATGCCCGGTGTGCTTATCATTCTGATAGTCCCGGGCACACTACTGATGATTGCTGGGCCTTGAGAAACAAAGTGCAAGATCTTATCGACGCAAAGGAAATTCAGTTTGAAGCGCCTGAGAGACCGAATGTTGTAACTGCTCCTATGCCCCAGCATAGAGTAAATGCCATTGAGGAAGAGTTGTATGTTGTTTCGGTGAATGAAGTTGTTACCCCTCTTTTAACTGTTAAGAGGAACTTACTACTAGCCGGTTTATTTCCGGGTTGTAGTAAGGGTTGCCTCCTGTGTGCTGTTATCCCTACCGGATGTCCACTGCTGAAATCAGGCATCCAAAGCCTGATGGATAGCAAGGAAATTCTGTTCAAGAAAACTGCTGTTCCGTCTGTTTCCATTGAAGAAATATTTGTTGTCACAATTTACAATCCTGCCAAAGCTCCTGTGAAGAAACCAGTCCAAATTATGTCTGTTGCACCCATCACTATTACTGTCCCGGGGCCTCTCCCGTATGAGTCTGATAAAGCTGTTCCATGGCATTATGGAGCCGACGTATATGTGCTTGGGGTGAAGCAGGAATTCAACACCCATACTAGTATCAGTAATATCACCGGTCCCGCAAAGATTACCCGCAGTGGCAGGCTCTTCTCGCCTGACATTGCACCGCCAGTTATCCGGAAACCTCTCACCATCACACCCGCAAGTGTGCATGTTCCAATTCAAGTTCCTGTGTCTACTACTGCCGCCGAGTCCTCTGATACTCG
Source organism: Vicia faba (assembly GCA_948472305.1). Taxonomy (NCBI): domain Eukaryota; kingdom Viridiplantae; phylum Streptophyta; class Magnoliopsida; order Fabales; family Fabaceae; genus Vicia; species Vicia faba. Next base: position 1,397,353,546 of record OX451741.1, read on the forward strand.
GGGCAAAGAAGTTGCTACTGATTCGCCTGCCAGGACGGAGGCCCCAAAAAAGAAGACTGCTGTGGAAGCCTCCCAACAAGAAATGGAGGAAATTCTTAAAATTATCAAAAAGAGTGACTTTAACATTGTCGAACAGTTGGGGCATACTCCCTCCAAAATCTCTATGTTATCATTACTGCTATGCTCAGAGGCCCATGCAAAAGCCCTGATTTCATTTCTGAAAACGGCCCATGTGCCGCAAGAGACCTCCGCGGATCAATTCACTGACTGTGTGGCTAATTTGACGGCTGACAATGGCTTAGGGTTTTCAGATGCTGACCTTACCGCAAAAGGGAAATATCACAATGATGCCCTGCATGTTTCCATAGAATGCAGGGGCACTACTCTCGCACACGTGTTAGTGGATACCGGCTCTTCCCTGAATGTTTTGCCCAAGAAAGCATTGGACCGCTTGGATTGTGAGGGCCTAGAGTTGAAACCTAGTAACAGCATTGTTAGAGCCTTCGACGGTTCTAAGAGGATGGTGCACGGTGAAGTAGACATCCTCATTCGTGTGGGTTCCTAAGTCTTCAACTCAACGTTCTATGTAATGGATATTCGTCCATCTTACTCCTGCTTGTTGGGTCGACCCTGGATTCACAAGGCTGGGGCAGTAACATCCACTCTACACCAAAAGCTCAAATACTCTGTCAAAGGGAAGATTGTTACTGTGCAGGGTGAGGAGGAATACATGGTGAGTCACTTGAATTCATTCCGGTATATTGAGATGGACGGGGAGTTTATTGAAACCCCCTTTCAGCATTTTGAAGAAGTCCCCCCAGTGTTGGCATCAGCTGAAGCAGTAGTTGAGGAAGACTTTCCGTTGAAGATGGCGTCCTTGAAGGATGCCCGGGCTGTAATCGAGAAAGGCAATTGTGCAAATTGGGGACAGCTTCCTGACTTCACTCAAAAGAACGACAAGTTTGGGCTGGGCTTTACTGCAGAGGCTCAGAGGACTGTGCGCAAGGACAAGATCAGAAAGGCTCCGGTGTTTATCTCCAACCCAAGGGTGAATGCTATCGAGGAGGATATAGAGGAAGCAGAGTTTGACAGTTGGATCTACCCGACTACCAGCAACGGACCGAGCAACTGGACGGCAAAGGATTTTACGCCTATCACATTTGTCACGCAGTAATTAATTTCTTTTGATTTCCAATTTGTAACAAACAATATGTTAAAACTTTGTTGGCTCGGTGTCCTACCCGGGGCATCGAAGCTCCATTTGTGAGGGCTTTTTGTATGACATTTCATATATCATCAATCAAAACATTGGACGTTTGTTGCATCTCAAATCTTGTGCTCTTTTTCTTTCTGTGTTATATATATTGCAAAACAGCTATATTTACACACACTCACTTATACAGGTTTCAATCCACTCTGGATCTCACTGGTAACAGCTCTACTACCGCCGGTTATGACTTCGAGAATCCGATCAACTTGGCCGAAGACGAAGGTGAAGATGATTGCGAAGTGCCTGGTGAACTCGCAAGACTGCTACTCCAGGAAGAGAGGGCTATTCAACCACATGAAGAGCCGGTAGAAACGATTAACCTGGGTACTGAGACAGATAGGAAAGAGGTCAAGATTGGGGCTAATCTAGAGCTCAGCGTGAAGCAACGATTGATCCAGATGCTACAGGATTACATGGAGATATTTGCTTGGTCCTATGAAGACATGCCTGGTTTGGATGCCGACATTGTGGTTCATCACCTACCAACCAAGGAAGACTGCCCTCCGGTAAAGCAAAAGGTCCGCCGTATGCGCCCAGAGATGTCTGAAAAGATCAAGGCTGAGGTTATGAAGCAATTCGATGCCGGGTTTCTAGCAGTAACTTCTTATCCTCAGTGGGTTGCCAATGTGGTGCCAGTGCCGAAGAAGGACGGTAAAGTCAGAATGTGTGTCGACTACAGAGATTTGAACAGGGCAAGCCCCAAGGATGACTTCCCCTTACCTCACATCGACGTTCTTGTTGACAATACCGCTCAACACAAGGTTTTCTCCTTCATGGATGGTTTTTCAGGGTATAATCAGATCAAGATGGCTCTGGAGGATATGGAAAAGACTACTTTTGTGACTCAGTGGGGCACCTTCTGTTATAAGGTCATGCCATTCGGATTAAAAAATGCTGGGGCAACCTATCAACGTGCCATGGTTGCTTTATTTCATGATATGATCCATCATGAGATTGAGGTATACGTTGATGACATGATTGCAAGGTCTCAAACTGAGGAGGAGCACCTTGACCATCTGAGGAAATTGTTTGACCGACTCAAGTTATACAAGCTGAGGCTGAATCCCAACAAATTCACCTTTGGGGTAAGATCCGGAAAATTGCTAGGTTTCATTGTAAGTGACAAAGGTATTCAGGTGGATCCTGCCAAGGTAAAAGCCATACAAGAGATGCCGACTCCAAAGACAGAGAAAGAAGTCAGAGGCTTCCTGGGACGACTGAATTACATTGCCCGGTTCATCTCACATCTGACTGCTACTTGTGAGCCAATCTTCAAATTACTGAAGAAAGATCAAGTAGTACGCTGGAACGATGAATGTCAGGCCGCCTTTGAAAAGATAAAAGAATATCTCCAAGAGCCACCCATTCTTATGCCACCAGTGGAAGGAAGACCTCTGATACTATACTTGACAGTACTTGACAATTCAATGGGGTGTGTGCTGGGGCAGCATGACGAGTCTGGCCGAAAAGAGCACGCTATTTATTACTTGAGCAAAAAGTTTACCGACTGTGAGTCTCGTTACTCACTGCTTGAGAAAACTTGTTGCGCTCTAGTATGGGCTGCTCGCCGGCTGAGACAGTATATGCTGACTCATACTACTCTATTGATTTCAAAGATGGATCCCATCAAGTACATATTTGAAAAGCCTGCTCTGTCCGAAAGAATAGCGAGATGGAAAATGATCTTAACAGAATATGATATCCAGTATACAACTCAGAAAGCAATTAAAGGAAGTGTACTGGCGGATCATTTGGCGCACCAACCTGTGGACGATTACCAATCATTGAACTTTGATTTTCCGGACGAAGATATCATGGTGGTAACCGACTGTGAAGTACCTGGACCGGATGAAGGACCTGAGGAAGGATCCCGATGGTCTATGCATTTTGATGGAGCCTCCAATGCTTTGGGAAACGGCGTCGGCGCTGTAATCATATCTCCCAAAGGAACTCATACTCCGCTCACCGCCCGATTATGTTTCAACTGCACCAACAACATGGCAGAATATGAGGCATGTATCATGGGTCTCCAAGCTGCAATCGACTTAAGGATCAAGTTTCTGAGTGTCTTCGGAGATTCCGCTCTCGTGATCAATCAGATCAAAGGCGAGTGGGATACGAAACACCCAAATCTTATTCCTTACAAGGAGTATGCATTGGCTTTGCTTCCCCACTTTGAAGAGATAACCTTTGAGCACTTCCCAAGAGAGGAGAATCAGCTAGCGGACGCACTAGCTACGATGTCTTCAATGTTCAAAGTTAAATGGGACAATGAGGCTCCCCGGATCATTATCTGGAAGTTGGACGAACCGGCATACTGCTGCGAGCTTGAGGCTGAGAAGGTGACTGAAAAACCTTGGTATCACGAGGTGAAGAGGTACTTGGAAGCTCGGGAATACCCTGAAGGTGCATCTGTCAATGACAAGAAGTTCATGAGGAGGTTTGCTGCAAAATTCTTCCTCAGCAACGGCATTCTCTACAAACGGAATCATGATTCAACTCTACTGCGTTGTGTGGATAAGGCTGAAGCAGAGAAGATCATGATAGAACTGCATGAAGGTACATTCGGAACACATTCCAGTGGACACACCATGGCTAAGAAAATCCTTCGGGCAGGATATTTCTGGTCCACAATGGAAGCCGATTTTTACCAACACTCTCGAACTTGTCATAAATGCCAGATCTATGCTGACAAGGTGCATATCCCTCTGGTTCCTTTGAACGTCCTGACGGCACCTTGGCCTTTTGCAATGTGGGGCATCGATATGATCGGTGAGATCCGACCGACGGCATCCAATGGGCATCGGTTCATCTTAGTGGCGATCGATTACTTCACGAAGTGGGTTGAGGCGACTTCCTATGCAACGGTAACCAAGAGCGTCGTGGCACGTTTCATCCGGCATAATCTGATATGTCGGTACGGCGTCCCAGAAAGAATCATTACGGACAATGGTACCAATCTCAATAACACAATGATCACTGAACTCTGTGAACAATTCAAGATACAGCACCACAATTCTTCTCCCTACCGACCGAAGATGAATGGGGCTGTAGAGGCAGCTAATAAAAATATCAAGAAAATTGTGCAGAAGATGACAGTGACCTATAAAGATTGGCACGAGATGTTACCGTTCGCTCTCCATGGGTACCGTACCTCAGCAAGGACGTCAACCGGGGCAACTCCTTTCTCCTTGGTCTACGGCATGGAGGCAGTCTTGCCAATTGAAGTCCAGATACCCTCTCTCCGGATAATGAAGGATGCGGATTTGAATGAAGACGACTAGATCCAGACTCGACTTGATCAATTGAATCTGATTGACGAAAAGAGACTCACCGCTATCTGTCATGGTCAGACGTATCAAAAACGGATGATCAGGGCATTTAACAAGAAAGTCAAACCACAAGAGTATCAAGTTGGGGACCTGGTAATCAAACGCATCATCCTTCCTCAAAGTGATCCCAGGGGCAAATGGACCCCTACGTACGAAGGGCCATTTGTGGTTAAACATGTGTTCTCAGGAGGGGCCATGATCCTAACCACCATGGATGGTGACGACCTTCCTCACCCCGCCAATGCAGACATAGTGAAAAAATACTACGCATAAATAAAAGACCCGCTAGGTTGACATACCTAGGCAAAAATAAGGGCTTCCCGGCGAGCCAAAAGGGTTCGGGCAAAAATAAGGGATGAAAAATAAAAAAAATCTGTACACCCGGCAAGTCGAAAACCTGAAAAGGCGGCTTGGGCAAAAATGGGTATCCTGGTGGACTGAAAACCCGAAAGGGCGGTCCAGGCAAAAGTTAGGGATAAAGCGTAACACTATGTCTCATTGGATCACTTCGCATCCGGAATTCGGCATCAACCATCCGGCTCAGACTTCGGCACCGACCAATCAACTTCATCTTCAACTAGGCAGTAAAGCGATGAGACGCTTGGAGACATAAAGGCGATAGCAGAGTTGGAACCCAGTGGGATCGTTCACATAGCTGTTTTGTTTTCTTTTCAAAATTGTAAACTCTGTGTTATTTGGCGGCGTCCTCTTACTAGGATGTCAGCCTCTTGTACAAAAACGCCTATTCACAGGCAAAATTCAAATCAATACAAATTCACTTGTCCATACAAATTGCCACTACTTTTCCTTTTTTCTGTTTTGTCTTGCGAAGAACGTCCAATGTTCATTTTTTGATATATGCATTTGACATTAAATTGCTGATTCATAAATATTTGCATATGAAACGAAAGATTAATTACAGGTGACATCAGAAACAGGGGCAAATGTGGAGTTGTTTGATACAGTCTGGTTGCTTTGTTCGCCAAGGTACTCAGGTAGATTCGACTGAAGAATGCGACCAAATCATCACAACATTCCCCGGCAGGTCTTAAAGCTTATCCCCAGTAGATTCTGGAAGCTTGTTCCCTGCAGAGTACGGACGTCTCTCCCGAGCTTTATTCAGAGTTATTCCTAACAAGGGCTTATAACTGGGTTATCCTCAACTAATTACCACGGAAAATCGCCCTCGACAAGGTTCTTTCAATCCCCAACGGAGTTTATCTTTGTTGTTCCCCAGCGGAGTTTATCATCATTATCCATCATTGGAGTCCTCAATAGGCCTCTCATCAAACTTCAGCAAAGTATCTCTTCCACAGAGCAATTCTCCGGCCGTTCGTCAAGGATTTATTTTCCTAAGACGAAATTACATTCATGAACATTTCACATTTTCATACATGCATGATAAAGTGCATACAACACTATCTCATGTTGAACATCATAACGTCATGCATCATGGCATTGCGTACAACCTATGTTTTTACCTTTTCAGGGAAAAAGACAATCCCAAAGACAAACTACCTTCAACTATCACAATTCCAGATTCGATATCTGTATCTAGCCAGGGCATATCTGAGGGTGATCAGTTTCCAGACTCGATTCCTGTATCTAGCCAGGGCACGTCTGAAGAGTTCGAAGATTCGATTCCTGTATCCAGCCAGGGCACATCTATCAACTACAACATTTCCAGATCCGATTCCTGCATCCAGCCAGGGCATATCTGTTGACCACATTTCCAGACTCGATTCCTGTATCTAGCCAGGGAATGTCTGAAGAGTTCGAAGATTCGATTCCTGCATCCAGCCAGGGCATATCTGTTGACGACTATTTCCAGATTCGACTCCTGTACCCAGCCAGGGCACATCTGTGAACAACCGACTGTAGATTCGATACCTGTATCTGGCCAGGGCATATCTACATAAGGAGACTGAAGATCAAACACCTGTAACAAGCCAGGAAAACATCTACCAATCTCAAATACACAAAGTTTTCGCTAAGGAATCTCTTATGCGATCAATACTTCCAAATGGCATCTATAAGCCCATTCCCGACAAAGTTCCGTCACATTTCCAGATGGCATCTATAAGCCCATCTCCCTATCTACCACCTCTCCAAATGGAATCTATAAGCCCATTCCCAACATCACATTACTGATACTTCAACATGCGAGTGCAAATTTCCGGGCACTCTAGTGTCCAATCTCCTTTTACCCTCGAGTCACGAAAGGCAAACTTGCCAATCTAACTCTTCAGGTTCAAGAAGATTGAACAGGGGCAAATGTTGTACCCCAAAATTTGCCCTCCCATTTCCTCAACATTTTCTCATCACAAGACCTTTGAAGATCAAGATCCAGTTAGGGTTTCCTCTGCTCAAGACTTCTCATTGCACTGTGGACTCAAATTAGGGTTTGTATTTGAACAAAGATGTTTTGACCTAAAATGCCTAAGATGACTTTCATGCTTCATATTGGACTCCCAAGTTTATCCTCATCAAGTTTCAAGTCTTGATTCCAAGTTTTGCCCAGTCAATTGGACAGTTGACCTAGAAATCAACTGTATTGGAAAAAAAATCAACTGTGGCCAATTGACAATCAAATCTCATGAAAATTGACCCACATCAACATTATGAACTCATATGGACCATTTGATCAAGTTTGGATCATAATTCCACAATAAATTTGATCAGATCACCAAAAGGGCAAAATGGTCATTTTCAGGGTTTTGACTGCACAAAGGCAATTTTTGACTGTTTGACCTAGCCAATGGCAAACCAAGCTCACATATGGACTCAAGGACCCCATGGAATTATCTTGACATGCTCAACAAACTCAAAAGATCCCAAGTACACAAGATTGACAGTTGAATTTCCCAGTCAATTGATCAATTTTGACTGTATACTGAAAAGTCAAACTTTGACTTTTTTGGTCAAAATCAAGAGTCAAGATTCATTTTTCATCAAGACATGCCAAATCATGAAACTTGTTCACCAAGAAATCACAAAATGCAAATTAGGGTTAGAAATTAGAATTTTTCATAACTTAGAATTTTTCTAAGTTATGAAAAACCCTAATTTTTTCCCAACTTTGCCCCACTTTCTCACCAAGATCCATTTGGATTCAAACAAAGGTCAAAACATGAAAGTTGTAGCTTGTTGCATAATCTACAACTTTGATTCACAAAGTTTTCTCATTTGAAGCTTGTATCTCAAGTTACAAATTTTTGAATAAGGGCACTAAACCATTCTTAACTTAGTGAAATTTGACCTACTTTTACAAGGTTTTCTACCCAACTTCAAGACCATTTTCCATACACTTCCACTTGGAATTTCAAATTGCATTTCAAAGATGGATTGTAGTACACATTCCAAGATTTCCAAAATGTCCAAGAACTTCTCAAACAACCTCATGGTTAGGGAGAATCGAATTTCACAATATAGCAAAAACCCACTTTTGAATTGGCCATTTTTTCATGTTCATAAGTTATGCAAACTTCTCAAAACCAGCATGCCCTTGATTACAGGTCCTTAAACCAAGTTACACTCAATAATTTAATGCTTGTTCATTGTGTCAAAGTGTTATTCTATGAGTTCAAGTATTGTATACAAGTTTAATCCATTTTTAGATAAAGTAAACTATCCATTTTTGCAAAAGTCCACTTTATGTCCAATTGGTAAATCAAGCAAGTACAAACCAAATCTCTTTGGCACAAGATTATGAACAAATTACTCTGATCAAGATAAGCTTTGCAGCAGGATTAGAGGTCCCCTACTGACCTAAAACACCAACTTGCATTTTGTTGCCAAAAGGTTAAGAAACATTGCATAACTAGGACCAACTCCCATCTCAGCTTACATACACAAGAACAAAGTTATCAAACACACTACACACATCATAACCAAGCTATTGCACGAGCCATTTGCCTCCAGAACATCATCAAACCAAAAAACACCATCAAACTGCAAAAACATAGTTGCCTCTGCAGTTTGAGTGCCAACTTCTATTCCTCTCAAGCATTCTTGCCAAAACCAGTTCATATACCTTCCATACCATCTATGCAAGCTAACCATGACCTGAAGCACGACCTGTAATCCCTCTAACCACTTCCACCATTTTCAATTTCTTGTTTTGCAGGTGAAGTTCTCTAGCTTGATTCAGAAGCTTTCAAGACAAAGTAAACATTGGAATAGCATCCCTGGACCTCAAGGAAGCTTTTCCAATCATCACCTTGCACTGAAAGTCCCTACATTGCAAGATAGAACTTCAGCTGAACAGGTATCTTGTTGAACTCGTATCTCTCTTATTATGCATCATTAGCTTAAAGTTTGTGAATAAACAAGGTTCTACTCATACCACTGAACATGTACATGTCTTTACTTTTCATTTCTTTTGCTTGAGTTGTGAGAATTTGGAGTTTGAAAATGGCAGAAAAACTAGGTTAGGATTTGGGGGAGGAGAAATTCTCCCTCATCTTAGAGAGTTAGATCAAGTTATGCATATGGTTAGAATCGTCTCTTCATGCTTAACATTTTTTGTGTTGGAAGTTTGTTCAAAAAATCAAAGAATCAGGATGTTCAAGTGGAGCTCTTGGCGCGCGTTTTCTGAATATTTTTTGTTCAGAGGTTGAAGAAAGGTGACTTTGGGCTGGGCTTGCTTCTGAGTTACTTTTCACACCACCCTTTTTGGTTTTGCACCCCTGAGCCCATTTGCTTCATTTTTAATATTTTTGACTTTTGCCTTTTTTTGATTGGTTCATTTATTTTTTCTCAGCATATTAAAAACATAAAAATATTTTTCTCCTCATTTTTTGAATTTATTGAATATTTATTTGATTATTTCTTTTGTTTGTACATAAATAAATAAATATATATATATATATATATATATATATATATATATATATATATATATATATATATATATATATATATATATATATATATATATATATATATATATATATATATATATATATATATATATATATATATATATATATATATATATATATATATATATATATATATATATATATATATATATATATATATATATATATATATATATATATATATATATATATATATATATATATATATATATATATATATATATATATACTTTTTGTTTAAAATATTGAGATAATACAAAAAAATACTTTTTATACACTTTTATTTTATTTTTACTTCCTGAAAATATTTTGTATAAAAATCCCTTTTTTTATTTTTATATTAAATATTATTATTTTTATATATAATACCTATTTAGAACTTAATATATAAATATATATATATTTTGATATACTTAGAATAAAATACTAAAATATACATATTTTATTTTATTAATATTAAAAACTACAAAAATCTTTTTTTTTACAAATATATTTCTTTTCTTATTTTATTTTTGTGTATAAATGATAAATATTGTATATATTAATAAATGATATCTTTTATTTAATAGAATTAGGGTTTTTGCCCTAAACTCAAAAATACCCCAAAAATAATGTTTTATAATACTTTTATTTTCTTTCTTATTTTACATAAATAATACTTTGCTCATACATATAAAAATTCCTTTGGCATTCTTGCATATTTTATTTACCATTTAAATTATACATTCATTTATATTGTAAATATTCAAAGCAAATGATGTAATAGTTTAGTTTAAATTTTCGTCTAAATATCTCCCCATTTGAAACATTGTACCCCCCTTCCCATATTTGGTTTTGTAATAGCTTAGTAAATTTATTTTCGCGCTTTATTGCTTTCTAAATTATACCATGTTAGAATTAGGGTTTGTATGCGAAAAAACGGCAAAAATAGTTATGACCTAATCTCAAGACAAATAAGCATGAAATGGACATACAAACCACACTTGCACCCCCTAGGGTACTCCACTTGTTGCCTTTCAAATTGGGCCATATTGCATGTTAGGTCTCTTTGGGCAAAACAAAATAATCAAATGATCATAGTCCCTCGATGACGCTTTCAAAATGTTGCCTAAACAAATGATCAAGTCCCTTAAGGAAAATTGCCCAAAGATACTTGGCACCCTTGCAATTATGGTCTAAACGATGACCCGCGCCCGTCCCTTTCACATCCTAACATGAGATTGTCCACCAAATACAATGGTGGAACAAACTTGTTAAAAGGGTTAAAACATAGCAATAAACTTTGAGAAATTTAGGAGTAGATAACCTCTTAGTTACTTGAATAAATCTTGCAAACTAAAACACTTGCCTATTTCAAAAACCACACATCACTACACTTTCAAAACAACTTTCAAAAACAAATGAAAACCTTTTCAAAAGACGTACATCTTTGTATACATCCCCACATGGATCATTACAAAGGTTGCCACCACGTTGGCCTCTTTTCAAAACATTTTCAAACCCACACACACACAAGCACCATTTCAAACAATTGAAAACAAAAGGCAAGTGATCTAAGCAAGTAGCTAAGAGCCCATGGATAACCATGGATAGAAAGGGTGCTAATACCTTCCCTTTCTATAATCTACTCCCCGAACCCAAGAAAACATCTCAAAAGGTTTTTGCTGTGCTTTTTAACCTTTCCTAGGATAAAATAAAAAGTCGGTGGCGACTCTTGCTCAACCGAAACATTTGCGAATACAAACGCAAAACCTCAAGTCAGTTCTCCCACCGTATCACACAGGTCTTCACACCAGGTTTCCTTATCTTTCTGCTGTTTATTTCAGTAAGATGGATCTTGAACAGACGGTCAAAGATCTGCAGGCACAAAACTCGCAGTTTCAACAGCTCCTTATGACCTTGGCAAAGGGTCAGGAGGATCTTAAAGCATTGTTAGGGAATAAAGAGCAAGAAAAAGGAAAAAAAGAAAAAGAAAAGAGTTGGGGTAGCTACACTGGGAAGAAGATTTGAGAATGAAGCTAGGAGAGTTCTTGAATTCCCCTCCACATCTGATGAGGGAACCGGTAAGGGAAAAGGGGCTGCATTACCTTCTGAGTCTGAGGCTGAAGAGGAAGAGGTTGAGGAAGATGAAGATTATTCAGAGCAGTAATACCCGCCAGCGGACGACAAATACAAAAACCTGGAGGATAGATTGGAAGCTATGGAGCTGCAAAGGGTTCCCGGGTTAGATTTTGAAAAATTGGGATTGATTGCTGGGATTGTGATCCCTCCAAAGTTTAAGGTGCCAACTTTTGCAAAATACGACGGTCTGTCTTGCCCGAAGATGCACCTGAGGTCGTATGTCAGAAAAATTCAACCTCATTCATCCGATAGAAATCTTTGGGTACACTTTTTCCAGGACAGCTTGTCTGGTACACAGCTAGATTGGTTTTACCAGCTTGAGAGGTCAGAAGTGCATAATTGGGAAGACTTGGCAGCTGCCTTCTATCACCAGTATCAATATAACACTGACTTGGCGCCGACTCGTACTCAATTACAAGGTATGGGGATGGCCTCAAATGAGGGATTCAAAGAATACGCCCAGAAATGGCGTGACTTGGCCGGAAGAGTGCAGCCACCTCTTTCAGATAGGGAACTAGTTGATATGTTCTTGGGGACCCTATCTGGCCCTTTCTTCAACCATTTGATCAGGAGCTCTTCCGCAGGGTTTACCGAACTGATTCTGACTGGAGAAAGGGTGGAAGCTGGTATTAAGAGTGGGAAGATTCAAAGGGACGCCTCTGCCTCCACAACTGTTAAGAAACCGTTCCCGGCCAAGAAGGAAGTGATTGTTGTATACTCTCAGAAAGGATTGGGAAGAACTGAGCACCGGCCGACTGTAGGGGCCGTGATGATTCAAAATTCGTCAAATGATCAGCCTCGTAACAATCAGTCCAGACCTAAACAGCAATGGGGAGAACGGCCATAACGGCAGTTCACCCGCATCAACATGACGCCCGCACAAGTTCTTCCCCATTTGTTGAAGCTGAATCTCACCAATATCAAAGAAGCGCCAAAAAATGTGAATACCACTTCCCCACATTATCATCTCAATGCTAAATGTGTCTATCATTCTGACAGCGTCGGGCATGACACCAACGATTGTTGGGCGCTTAAGAATAAAATTCAAGATTTGATAGATGCAAAAGAGGTTGAGTTCGACGCCCCTGAGAAACCGAACGTAATCTCCGCTCCAATGCCAAAGCATGGTCGCAATGTCCATGCTGTTGAAGAAGATCTGTTTGTTTCTACTGTTGATAATCTGATAACTCCACTACTGACAATCAAGTTGAATCTGTTGAAGGCTGGGATTTTCCCAGGTTTTAAAGAAGATTGCTACCTTTGTTCCTCCCTACCAATCGACTGTCCATTGCTGAAGATAGGCATCCAACGCCTAATGGACAACCAACAAATTCTTTTCGAAAAGACTCTTGTTACTCCAACTCCTGTCAATGAAGTTTCAATAATAACGATTTCCACCAATCTTTCCAAGGTCCCCAAAAGGCCTGTTAAGATTACATTCGCTCCGAAGATTGTACCCTTGAAGATAACCATACCTGGGCCCGTCCCATACAAATCTGACAAATCAATACCGTGGAATTATGGTGGAGAAATATACTACCACGGTGTCAAACAAATTGAGATAACTGAAGAGAGCTCTGACGAAGAAACTACTGACATTGGAAACATTGCCGGTACGAGCAAAATTACCCGAAGTGGAAGAATTTTCTCTCCAGAGATTTCCCCTCCAAAGGCAATCTTTGGACCCTCAGTTGTTCCCAAGGTTACCCCATGCACCGGTAAAACTATCTGCAAGAATGCCAATGATTGAAGAGGCTATTACTCATGTGGTTGTCCCTCCTGCTGTTGCTGATAAGGGGAAAGGGATCCAAGAAGAGCTCGTCGGGACGAGGGCTCAGCCGTTGGTCATCCCTGAAACCTCTAAGAAAGAAATGGAGGAGATTTTGAAAATAATAAAGAAAAGTGATTACGATGTGGTGGAGCAACTGGGGCAAACCCCCTCGAAGATCTCCATGTTGGCCCTGTTGCTTTGTTCGGAGGCTCATGCCAAAGCCTTGATAAGGTTTTTGAAGACATCCCATGTACCCCAAGAAACCTCAACCGATCAATTCCAGGATTATGTAGCCAGCCTTACCGCCGACAACGGCCTGGGTTTCTCTGATGCTGACCTGACTCCGAAGGGAAGAAATCACAATGACGCATTGCATGTGTCAGTTGAATGCCGAGGAACTACTCTCGCCCATGTCTTGGTCGACACTGGTTCTTCTCTAAATGTGTTGCCTAAGAAAGCTCTGGACCGGTTGGATTGTGAAGGCTTGGAGCTGAAACCAAGTAATATCATTGTCAGGGCCTTTGACGGGTCTAAGAGAATGGTGCATGGGGAGGTCGACATTCCCATCAAGGTAGGCACTGAAGTGTTCCACTCAACCTTCTATGTGATGGACATCCGCCCATCTTACTCTTGCTTGCTAGGAAGACCGTGGATACATAATGCTGGGGCAGTCACTTCTTCTCTACATCAGATGCTGAAATACCCTGTTAAGGGAAAAATCATAACTGTACACGGTGAGGAGGAGTACAAGATCAGTCATCTGAATTCCTTTCGGTATGTGGAAGTGGATGGAGAATTCATTGAAAGACCCTTTCAACACTTTGAGGAAGTTTCTCCCGAGGTGGCAGTAGCAAAAGCAGTAGCTGAGGTACCCAAGCAAGTGGCTAGGATGGCATCTCTGAAAGACGCAAAGGCTGCAATGAAGGAGGGAAAGAGCTCATTTTGGGGTCAGTTTCCTGACTTGCCCCACAAGACAGACAAGTTTGGGTTGGGATTCACCGCCGCGGGGCAAAAAGCTATGCGTCGCTCCAAAATTGAAAAGGCACCCTGTGATCGGTGGATCTGGAACTGACTGTTTAACGCTGGTTCGCGAAATGTTGCGGAAGCAAGAGTCGCCACCTTCTTTTATTTTCTCCAACAAGGAAAGGACAAAAGCACAGCAAAATTCCTTTTCGAGATGTTTCTCGGTTCGGGAGGTAGATTTATAGAAAGGGAAGGTGTTAGCACCCTTTCTATCCATGGTTATCCATGGGCTCTTAGATACTTGCTCATTGTGTTTTCAAAATGGTTTGCTTTTCAAAGTGTGAGTGGGTTTGAAAAAGTTTCGTTTAAAGATTTCAGATCGACTCTTGTATCAGTCCTCAAGAGTGTTTGAAAAATTATTTTGAAAGCTTTTTTGAAAGTGTCGGTGTGAAAAGAGTTTTTGATTTGTTTTTTGAAATAGAGCAAGTATCTACGAGTCATCTACCTACCCTAAGGAATTAGGCTGTGTAAATGTCCTTAAGATAGTGCCATCCCACCATTGAGAGGTAGGTAGCACCACCGTTGGAGGTGTTCGGGTCAATTCGAGGGTTCGGGACATTGTGGTCACCAGAGAAATAGGAAGACACCTTAGAAGCTACCCTCATGCCATGTTCATGGACATGAGGACTTACTAAAACATCCTCTACTTGACGACCACTGTTCGAGGGGCAAGACAACAGTGAGACGTACCCTAGGGGTGGTGTGTGAATTGTGTGTTATTTTCAGTTTATATTCGTCTTGTTCATGCATTGGTGATCTACGCTTTGTTTTTATGTTTGGCATTCATTCTTTCATGCAAGTTATTAACAGTTTAAAAGATGCGGAATTAAAAGTCCTACGCTATTACAAAGGCGCGGGTCTACATCGCCAAATTAATCCAAGACCCGATTTGAATACAAAAATAATGCGGAAAGATAAATGTCCTAATTAATCTATTACAAGGCTTTGGGGTAATTACATGAGATTTATAAAAAAGGAAACAAAATAAGCGCGCGAAACGGAATTATAATCGAAAGCGAGGGCGTTGGACCCTTTTAAAGAAATTAAATTACAATTAATAAATTAATTAAGTTAAAATAAAAAGAAAGAATTTTTTTTGGAGTTTTTGTATTTATGGTGTTTAATGAGAAAATTAAATTGGAATTAAAAAAGTTAATTAACCCTAGTTCTAAATTGTTTTTAATTTATTAAAAAAAATATTTTTTAGTTTGACCTAATTTACATTAATTATTTACATGGCGTATTTATTTATAAAAAATAATTAATATTTAATAATGGTAAAAGAAAAGAATAAAGTATTTAAAACCCTAATTCTACATTTTTTAGTTTATTAAAAAGACATTAAAATTAAACATAGAATTAAAACTAAATTAATTGTTAAATTTATTTACAAAAATGTTAGTGAATTAAACATTAAAACATATTTTTTATTTTTATAGTTTCTGATTTTTTTGGTATTTTTATGTTATAAAAAATTAATTTGGAAAGTTAAAAGAAAGTAATTAAATTAAAACAAATAAAAGGAAAAAAAGCAAAAAGAATGAAAGAGGGAAATACAAACAAGAGGGGGTGGTTGTCCCAAATTGGAGGTTTGTTCCAGTAATTAGGCCCATTAGAATCTTGGCCTTTTTTGACTTTTCATGGATGCGTGTGGCTCTGTTGACCAATGCGTATGGTGTTCTTCAGATCATGGCCATAGGATTGATGTTGTGGGACGCGTGGCCAGCTTAAGCGTAGGGTGCATGGTGGACTTCTGAAGGGAACGCTGCATGGAAATATGGATAGAAAAATAATATTGAGAAGGGAGGGGACCTGGGAATCGAACCCAGGTCCCAGTGCTTACCAAGCCTTTTGTCCACCAACTGAGCTATTTGAACGCGTTGTACATAGAATAAAGAACAAATAATATAAAACAAAATTGACGTTAATGATATAGAAATAAAATAAAAAAAGCGCGCTGGAATTCAAACCATCCAACCAGGTCTCGCCACATGATCTTCTTCTCCGTTCGTCCCTGAAATAAAAAGAGGTAGCGGGGGTTTTAAACCCCCCCAAAACACAGCCTTTTTGAAAATAGCAAATAGCTCGTGTGGACATATAAATAGGGCGCGACTAGTGGTTCGGAATCATCCAAACGTCCTGATTCTAACCATGGTGATTGGATGTCCTGATTTTACAGTGTGTGCAAACGCCCAATTTGAAGCTTGAGAAACCCTAAAACATTTCAATGGCATATTTCGCTACAGGCATTGTTAGTTAAATTAAAGGTTACCATTAGTCTCAGAACCTTCATATTAGTCTAAATCCATATTCAAAATGTATCAAAAATGCATGCATATTAGAACACGATTATGGAAAAAAATTGAGAAAGTTTGACATCTATATACCAATTCTTGAGGTTAGAGGCGTGGAAAAGGATTCAGAAAGTTTCCTTGAGGCCTTGGCAAGCTATTGGAATGGTCACTTTGCCTTGAAACCAACTCTAAGTGCGTTTTCAGTTTTGGACTTTTTCACAAAAAATGCCAAGTTTGTATGAGGTCTGAGGCGCAGCCTAAAGGTCTCTAGCATTAGGTTTAGCATTCTGTATATGTATGGGACGAATCAGGGTAGGAATTTGAGTCAAGAAATCAATGTTTTGATGAATCAAATATTTGATCTTTAATGAAATCTTTTTCAATCTTTTTATCATGAAACCTAGCCAATTTGCATGGAATCTTTCTTCTTTGGGCATGCACGAAATCCTTAGGCCTTGATGAGAGATTATACTGCACAAAAAGATTTGAAAACCTTATTTTAGTATTTTTCTTGTAATTAATTTTGATTAAATGAATTAAATAGATTAAATATTCAATTAATTAATAAGAAAATAACTCCCCTTTGGGTCAATGGGTCGTGCATAGCTTTTGGATGATGATTCTTGGAAGAATTTGTGGCCCATTAGTAATTTTGAGGCATTTGAAGTAAAGTTGACTTTTCAAAATTCCCAAAACTTTCCCAACTTCCACAAGGCATATCTTGCTCAATTTTTAAGCTTTGATCATGTTCTTGGACATTTTGGAAAGGTCTTGAAGTCTTCTAACCAATGCCTTTGGTCCCATGTCATTTTGATTTACCAATCTCAAGTTATGGTCTTTGACTTAAAGTCCCTTTTTGTTGACTTTTGAAAATGACCTATAATGTTGAAATTGATAACTTTTTGTGAGAGCATTTCTTGGACTTGAAGTGTGAAGAGGAGTTGTAGGAAATGTCTTTCTCTTCAAAATGAGCTTTGGATGGAATTTTTCTGATAAACCATGTGGAAGTTATGCTTTGGTCAATTTGCAGTTGACTTTTTCAACTGTCCAAATATGGAAACTTTTGCATCTGGAGACTTTTTGAGCCATGCCTTGAAAATCATGATCAAGAATTGATCAAATGATGTTTGTGGCTTCAAAATAAGATGTTTACCAAAAATTTGAACTTTTGACTGTCAAATGACCATTTTACCCCTGCAGTTGACTACTGAGTAATTAGGGCATTTGACTGTGCAATTTTGTGCTGTAAGTCTTGAAACTTGGAATGAGGATGCTTGACATTGTTTTTGTGCATGTGGGACTTGATTGGACCCTTGGAAACTTCAACTTCTTTGCCAGAACCAAAACCCTAGTTTTTGACTGTTAGGAGGCCCTTGAACTGTGCAACCCTTGGGGAGATTTTGAAGCATGCTCTTTGCAAATCTTGAAGAATATGTGAGGGAAAATTTTGGGGTACAACAGTTTCCCCTGTTCAATCTTCTTAGACATGAGGATGTAGATTGGCTGACGTGCCTTTCGTAATCCGAGGGTGGAAGATGATTGAACACTAGAGTGCCCAGAAATTTGCGCTCACATAGTAGTGTGATGGTGGGAATGGGCTTATAGATGCTATTTGGAGATTGATGGATAGGATGATGGGCTTATAGATGCCATGCTAAGAGATGATGGATGAGTGGATGGGCTTATAGATGCCATCTGGATATCGGTCGCGTAAGAGATTCCTTAGCGAGAAGTTGCGTACCTAAAAAAGAAAATGATTACCTGACCTGTTATAGGAGTTGGTCTTCAAACTCTTTGTGTAGATGTGCCCTGACTGGTTACAGGAATTGAATCTGGAGCTTCAAAAAGGTGATGAATGAACCAGGGATGGTTACTACCTCAACGGGACGGTGAGAGAACCTTGGATGTCTTCTACTGGGATAAGAATCAGGGAGATCTTAGGGTCGATCTGACTGAACCAGAGAAGGCCTTTGACTGGGTAAGAATCAGGAAAATCTTAGGGTCGATTTAACTGAACCGGACAAGGTCTTGGAATATCTTCAACTGGATAAGAATCAGGGAGATCTTAGGGTCGATCT
The DNA here is from genome assembly GCA_948472305.1 of Vicia faba. Classification (NCBI taxonomy): domain Eukaryota; kingdom Viridiplantae; phylum Streptophyta; class Magnoliopsida; order Fabales; family Fabaceae; genus Vicia; species Vicia faba. The sequence continues at coordinate 1,397,372,318 of OX451741.1, forward strand.
GACTGAACCAGAGAAGGCCTTTGACTGGATAAGAATCAGAAAAATCTTAGGGTCGATTTAACTGAACCGGACAAGGTCTTGAAATATCTTCAACTGGATAAGAATCAGGGAGATCTTAGGGTCGATCTGACTGAACCAGAGAAGGCCTTTGACTGGATAAGAATCAGAAAAATCTTAGGGTCGATTTAACTGAACCGGACAAGGTCTTAGAATGTCTTCAACTGGATAAGAATTAGGGAGATCTTAGGGTCGATCTGACTGAACCAGAGAAGGCCTTTGACTGGATAAGAATCAGAAAAATCTTAGGGTCGATTTAACTGAACCGGACAAGGTCTTGGAATGTCTTCAACTGGATAAGAATCAGGGAGATCTTAGGGTCGATCTAACTGAACCAGAGAAGGCCTTTGACTGGATAAGAATCAGGAAAATCTTAGGGTCGATTTAACTGAACCAGACAAGGTCTTGGAATATCTTCAACTGGATAAGAATCAGGGAGATCTTAGGGTCGATCTGACTGAACCAGAGAAGGCCTTTGACTGGATAAGAATCAGAAAAATCTTAGGGTCGATTTAACTGAACTGGACAAGGTCTTGGAATGTCTTCAACTGGATAAGAATCAGGGAGATCTTAGGGTCGATCTGACTGAACCACAGAAGGCCTTTGACTGGATAAGAATCAGGAAAATCTTAGGGTCGATTTAACTGAACCGGGCAAGGTCTTGAAATATAGCTGAGAACTTAACTGGATCTTTTCCTGAAAGGTAAAGGTCAGTCATATGCAATACATGATATGGATCAAGTAATGATGTTCTCAACATAAATGATATTTGTAAGATATGATGCACATATGCATGCTATAATGTATGGAAATGTGATGTTTATGAACGTATGTTTTCGTCCTAGGAAAATAAATCCTTGACGGATGCCGGGAAGTCACTCCTGGGCTGATGTTGAAGAACAATGCTTTGTTGTTTCCGCTGGGGATGATAGTTGCAAGAATACCGGTAGGAGAAGATAACTCTGTTGGGGAATAAACTTGGCGAATGGATTACTCTGCGGGGAGAGAAATACTCTAACGATCTTGCTGGGAAACAACACTCTGTGGGGAGAGAGGTACTTTGCTGAAATGTTGATGGTAACTTCGCTGGGGATACCATTGTTGTATTGGAAGTGTTAATAAACTTCGCTGGGGATAAGAAGACTTCGCCGAGGACGATCTTTCTGTGGCTTTTGGCTGAGGATAACCCAGTTATATCCTGGTAGGGAAATAACCTTTGAATAAAGCCGGGAGACGCGTTCGTGCTCTACGGGGATAAGCTTCCAGAATCTACTGGCGATAAGCTTACTGCTTGGGGAGATGGATCCCAACTTTCCTGGGGAAACTGGATTGGACTCTCCTGGGGAAAATTGGAACTATATTGGGGAAGTGACTCCATTGAATGTTTGATATACCGCCGGGTAACAATCTTTAGACCAAGACTGCCGGGGATGCTTGTTAAGAATGTATGTATATCGTGCTGAGGAATGTTTGAGATCTGCTGGAGGATACCCAACTTCCTTAAGGCTGATAGGATAACTTTGCTTGGGGAGAGTGCATTGATTTACTGACTCACTCTATGGGGAATTAGGATATACTGGTTATGTTCTTTAGCTGAACCTACCTTGGTACCTTGATGGACTGAGCAACTAGATCGTTTAGACAACTCATCATTGCCCCGGTTTCTGAGGTGGGAGAGGAAGACCTGTGAGGTGCTGATAGTCGTTGATGGACAAACCTTCTTCTGGTAAGCAGGTGACAAGATGATAGGACGTAGTCGTACGCTTTGATCCCTAACTTTTGCCTGGACCGCCCTTTCGGGTTTTCAGCCCACCGGGATACCCATTTTTGCCCAAGCCGCCTTTTCAGGTTTTCGACTTGCCGGGTGTACAGAATTTTTTTCATTTCATCCCTTATTTTTGCCCGAACCCTTTTGGTTCGCCGGGAAGCCCTTGTTTTTGCCTAGGTGTGTCAACCTAGCGGGTCTTTGATTATGCGTAGTATTTTTCGACTATGTCCACGCTCTCAGAATGTAGGGAGTTTCCCCTATTAGAAGTGTTTTGTCATACCCCCAGAAGATGTTTGATCAGGCAAGATTCGTTGCTGGAATGCCCCAAGTGACTCAGGCAGAGATTTGCCCCAGGCTATTTGGCCTTTGAGAGATTCTCCGAATCTTGATTAGACTGCCCCAGATAATAGACCATGATCATGTCTGCCCCTTGATTGGAAGTGCTTCTTCCATTTGAGCTTTTGTTGAGAAGATTTTGTTCACTGGATATTCGTCGTGCGAATTTCTCTGCTGTTCAAACAAGAAGTCATATGCAAACACTGTTATATCAAAATGCAAAGCTTATGTCTGTCTTGAAGATTTTGAAAATGCATTCTTTTTCAAGTGAATTTTTGTAAACAGTGGTGTCAACTCGTTATTTTACCGCAAGCCTTAAGGAGTCAGGATACCTTTTGTAACAGTATGCTTTCGAACTAACCCATGCTTCAGCTAGGACTTTTAAGGGTTATAACGTGGCCTGGTTCACGGTTTAAGAAACAAAGGATAAAGGCTCAAATTTTATTTGTACCCACCCGCTCTTCGTGATGTTCTCCAAACCTAAACTCAGTTGATCATACGTTAGACCTTGTTTGAGTCTTTGCTCTAATTTTCCAGTGATGGTTCGGATATTGACGATTTATTCTGAATAGGCAGTCATTTTTTGTTTTTGTTGAGGGTTTGTATGACCTCTTTCTTTTTGATTTCGCTATCCCTAAATTTTGCCTGAACTGTTTATTTTGTGATTACAGTCAGCGGGATGCCCCAGTTTTGTAAGTCTCCTTCCTAGGTTTTGACTTAATGGGTTCTTATTTTGAAAGATAATGACTGCCTTTCTTTATTGATTATTCGGAACCATCACTGTCTTTCTTTGTTTTGTAAGGACCTCTTTGGTGCCATTCGTTATGCACTTGGATCAACTGAGAGAACTACCCTGCCCCAGGTTATGATTAAGGGTTTTAATTTTCGAAAAGAAAAACTCCTACTTCTTTGGCTCAAAGGGGTTGACGAGGGATTATCTTCCTTATAACTCCAGTGTTTAGGGATTGAAACAATGCATGTACCTCATCAGCGGGGTCTGTTCAAAAGCATACTGTAAAGATCGTGGTATCGTTTTCGTCATCCTCCCTCAAGAGGCTTAGAATTATTAATCGAGCATTGATCATCAGAAAAAATATGAAAATAATTTGCATATAGTGAATACGAATGTATTGCTTCAAAACAGACGTATGCGATGCATTAATGGAATAACAATGTTTAACATGAGTAAATGTTTGAACAAAAGACAATTACAACTTGAAAATCCTAATGAACAAAAGTCTTTTCATCCTCAGGGCTTGTTACTTCAAATGGTGGGCCTTGGAGGGATGGTAGAAAAACTCAGCCTGACCATCTTGTGTGAACTCCAATGCTCCTTCATCAATCAGGTCCTGGATCTTGTTCTTCAGAGCCCAACACTCATTTGTATCATGTCCTGGACTAACAGAGTGGTAGGCACACCTTTTATTGGGATGATAGGTAGGAGATGCTGTGTTGGGGTTCCGGGGATGAGCCCTTAATGTGATCAGATTCAATCTCAACAGGCGTTGTAAAGCTTGAAACAGCGACATGTTGAGCTGGGTGAATTGCCTCCTGGGCTTGTCTGGCTGAAGCTGGTGAAGTTGCTGCTGAGTTTGTGACCCTGAAGCCATTTGAGGAGCTCTCCCCTTATCTCCTTGTCTCAAAGGTGGTTGAACGATGACTGGCTCTTTACCCTTAGACGTTTGCCCCAGTTGGTTACTCTGAAGCAGTTGGTTGAAGAGAACTCCGAGCTCTTCTTGTTTTTGAGCTAAACCTTGAATGGCAGTCACCTGCCTCAGCATCTGGGCTTTCATTGCCTCCACTTCAGCTTGTAGACGTTTCAGCCGTTCGTCCTCAGCGCTGTTCCTGACCAAAGTCCCCATGAGAAGTGTTCTCAGCTCCTCCTGCCCCTTGGATAGATTCCGGAGGATTTCCTCGAACCGAGTCTCTTGAGCAAGAAGATCCTGGTTGTATTGTCGGGAAGCCATTGCTGAAATAAACAGCGCAGATGGTAAGTGACCTGTCAAAAGGGTACCTGTTATGCAATGATATGTATGTATATATATGCAATGTTTTTCAAGGATCTCGCGGGGTAAACAAGAGAATTGTTAGAGTTGGAAACTGGTAACTTGATTGAAGGGACTTCATGTTATTGAGAGTCCTTCTTCCAGGGTCAAGGCTCACCATATCCAGTGGGTCATAGCCCCTGACAACCTTGGCTAGAGGAAAATAAATCCCCTTTGCCCCTTGCTAGACATTCTGATTCATCATGACCTGCATCACAAGCCCTTGAGATCCTTGAAATGGATTAGTCCTTATGCAGGATGTATGCAATGGTATGATGGTATGCTATGCATGGAATGATGCAGGTAGGCCCTATTATGAGTCCCAATTAAGGACTATAAACAAAACCTGCAAGAAACTCAGTATACTCTGTTATGAGTCCCAATTAAGGACTATAAACAAAACCTGCAAGAAACTTAGTAAACCCTGTTATGAGTCCCAATTAAGGACTATAAACAAAACCTGCAAGAAACTTAGTAAACCCTGTTATGAGTCCCAATTAAGGACTATAAACAAAACCTGCAAGTAGTTCATGTTTCAGATAACAAGCATGCAAGTAGTCAAGTACGAAGGCACACAAGTCACACAAAAGAAGCCCTTAGAGTTTAGGCCAGCATGGGGTCTAGGTATTACCCTCTTTCAGTTTGTTGGTTCAGACTTGTCCTATCAGAAGTAACCGGGTTCTAGAGGATCCCAATATCACTGACTACCCTCAATCGGTCATAACTCCAGCATCGCAATCTTTTCTTGCGGCCAGAACCATCACGAGAGTTTAGCCTCAATGGGCGTAGCATACTGCTACTGTTCTATTGGCCAAGTTGGGTCATTTAAGGTTCTAAGGTCGGTTGGTGCTTAATGACTCCTCAGAAGACCCATATTCTCCTCGTTGCAACACAAGGGATATCGGTACAGACCAAGGTGCCACACCAACGTAGCCACTGCTTCACTCATGTCGGTCTATGCCGGACAGGTCCCTCACAGCTTATGCTACCTAAACAGGGTATCCCCAGATCCGGGTTAGGATCTATGTAACTCCCATGCAACCCACAATTTTAAAGCAAACAAGTCAAAACAATTGAAAACACAGTTATGAACTATCCTAAGGTACACCTCACTTTATAAGAGTTTCCCCAGCAGAGTCGCCAGTTCTGTGATCGGTGGATCTGGAACTGACTGTTTAACGCTGGTTCGCGAAATGTCGCGGAAGCAAGAGTCGCCACCGTCTTTTATTTTCTCCAACAAGGAAAGGGCAAAAGCACAGCAAAATTCCTTTTCGAGATGTTTCTCGGTTCGGGAGGTAGATTTATAGAGAGGGAAGGTGTTAGCACCCTTTCTATCCATGCTTATCCATGGGCTCTTAGATACTTGCTCATTGTGTTTTCAAAATGGTTTGCTTTTCAAAGTGTGAGTGGGTTTGAAAAAGTTTCGTTTAAAGATTTCAGATCGACTCTTGTATCAGTCCTCAAGAGTGTTTGAAAAATTATTTTGAAAGCTTTTTTGAAAGTGTCGGTGTGAAAAGAGTTTTTGATTTGTTTTTTGAAATAGAGCAAGTATCTACGAGTCATCTACCTACCCTAAGGAATTAGGCTGTGTAAATGTCCTTAAGATAGTGCCATCCCACCATTGAGAGGTAGGTAGCACCACCGTTGGAGGTGTTCGGGTCAATTCGAGGGTTCGGGACATTGTGGTCACCAGAGCAATAGGAAGACACCTTAGAAGCTACCCTCATGCCATGTTCATGGACATGAGGACTTACTAAAACATCCTCTACTTGACGACCACTTTTCGAGGGGCAAGGCAACAGTGAGACGTACCCTAGGGGTGGTGTGTGAATTGTGTGTTATTTTCAGTTTATATTCGTCTTGTTCATGCATTGGTGATCTACGCTTTGTTTTTATGTTTGGCATTCATTCTTTCATGCAAGTTATTAACAGTTTAAAAGATGCGGAATTAAAAGTCCTACGCTATTACAAAGGCGCGGGTCTACATCGCCAAATTAATCCAAGACCCGATTTGAATAAAAAAATAATGCGGAAAGATAAATGTTCTAATTAATCTATTACAAGGCTTTGGGGTAATTACATGAGATTTATAAAAAAGGAAACAAAATAAGCACGCGAAACGGAATTATAATCGAAAGCGAGGGCGTTGGACCCTTTTAAAGAAATTAAATTACAATTAATAAATTAATTAGGTTAAAATAAAAAGAAAGAATTTTTTTTGGAGTTTTTGTATTTATGGAGTTTAATGAGAAAATTAAATTGGAATTAAAAAAGTTAATTAACCCTAGTTCTAAATTGTTTTTAATTTATTAAAAAAAATATTTTTTAGTTTGACCTAATTTACATTAATTATTTACATGGCGTATTTATTTATAAAAAATAATTAATATTTAATAATGGTAAAAGAAAAGAAAAAGAATAAAGTATTTAAAACCCTAATTCTACATTTTTTAGTTTATTAAAAAGACATTAAAATTAAACCTAGAATTAAAACTAAATTAATTGTTAAATTTATTTACAAAAATGTTAGTGAATTAAACATTAAAACAGATTTTTTATTTTTATAGTTTCTGATTTTTTTGGTATTTTTATGTTATAAAAAATTAATTTGGAAAGTTAAAAGAAATTAATTAAATTAAAACAAATAAAAGGAAAAAAAGCAAAAAGAATGAAAGAGGGAAATACAAACAGGAGGGGGTGGTTGTCCCAAATTGGAGGTTTGTTCCAGTAATTAGGCCCATTAGAATCTTGTCCTTTTTTGACTTTTCATGGATGCGTGTGGCTCTGTTGACCAATGCGTATGGTGTTCTTCAGATCATGGCCATAGGATTGATGTTGTGGGACGCGTGGCCAGCTTAAGCGTAGGGTGCATGGTGGACTTCTGAAGGGAACGCTGCATGGAAATATGGAAAGAAAAATAATATTGAGAAGGGAGGGGACCTGGGAATCGAACCCAGGTCCCAGTGCTTACCAAGCCTTTTGTCCACCAACTGAGCTATTTGAACGCGTTGTACATAGAATAAAGAACAAATAATATAAAACAAAATTGACGTTAATGATATAGAAATAAAAAAAAAAGTGCGCTGGAATTCAAACCATCCAACCAGGTCTCGCCACATGATCTTCTTCTCCGTTCGTCCCTGAAATAAAAAGAGGTAGCGGGGGTTTTAAACCCCCCTAAAACACAGCCTTTTTGAAAATAGCGAATAGTTCGTGTGGACATATAAATAGGGCGCGACTAGTGGTTCTGAATCGTCCAAACGTCCTGATTCTAACCATGGTGATTGGATGTCCTGATTTTACAGTGTGTGCAAACGCCCAATTTGAAGCTTGAGAAACCCTAAAACATTTCAATGGCATATTTCGCTACAGGCATTGTTAGTTAAATTAAAGGTTACCATTAGTCTCAGAACCTTCATATTAGTCTAAATCCATATTCAAAATGTATCAAAAATGCATGCATATTAGAACACGATTATGGAAAAAATTTGAGAAAGTTTGACATCTATATACCAATTCTTGAGGTTAGAGGCGTGGAAAAGGATTCAGAAAGTTTCCTTGAGGCCTTGGCAAGCTATTAGAATGGTCACTTTGCCTTGAAACCAACTCTAAGTGCGTTTTCAGTTTTGGACTTTTTCACAAAAAATGCCAAGTTTGTATGAGGTCTGAGGCGCAGCCTGAAGGTCTCTAGCATTAGGTTTAGCATTCTGTATATGTATGGGACGAATTAGGGTAGGAATTTGAGTCAAGAAATCAATGTTTTGATGAATCAAATATTTGATCTTTAATGAAATCTTTTTCAATCTTTTTATCATGAAACCTAGCCAATTTGCATGGAATCTTTCTTCTTTGGGCATGCACGAAATCCTTAGGCCTTGATGAGAGATTATACTGCACAAAAAGATTTGAAAACCTTATTTTAGTATTTTTCTTGTAATTAATTTTGATTAAATGAATTAAATAGATTAAATATTCAATTAATTAATAAGAAAATAACTCCCCTTTGGGTCAATGGGTCGTGCATAGCTTTTGGATGATGATTCTTGGAAGAATTTGTGGCCCATTAGTAATTTTGAGGCATTTGAAGTAAAGTTGACTTTTCAAAATTCCCAAAACTTTCCCAACTTCCACAAGGCATATCTTGCTCAATTTTTAAGCTTTGATCATGTTCTTGGACATTTTGGAAAGGACTTGAAGTCCTCTAACCAATGCCTTTGGTCCCATGTCATTTTGATTTACCAATCTAAAGTTATGGTCTTTGACTTAAAGTCCCTTTTTGTTGACTTTTGAAAATGACCTATAATGTTGAAATTGATAACTTTTTGTGAGAGCATTTCTTGGACTTGAAGTGTGAAGAGGAGTTGTAGGAAATGTCTTTCTCTTCAAAATGAGCTTTGGATGGAATTTTTCTGATAAACCATGTGGAAGTTATGCTTTGGTCAATTTGCAGTTGACTTTTTCAACTGTCCAAATATGGAAACTTTTGCATCTGGAGACTTTTTGAGCCATGCCTTGAAAATCATGATCAAGAATTGATCAAATGATGTTTGTGGCTTCAAAATAAGATGTTGACCAAAAATTTGAACTTTTGACTGTCAAATGACCATTTTACCCCTACAGTTGACTGCTGAGTAATTAGGGCATTTGACTGTGCAATTTTGTGCTGTAAGTCTTGAAACTTGGCATGAGGATGCTTGACCATGTTTGTGTGCATGTGGGACTTGATTGGACCCTTGGAAACTTCAACTTCTTTTCCAGAACCAAAACCCTAGTTTTTGACTGTTAGGAGGCCCTTGAACTGTGCAACCCTTGGGGAGATTTTGAAGCATGCTCTTTGCAAATCTTGAAGAATATGGGAGGGAAAATTTTGGGGTACAACACACCCGTTAAGATCTCTCCTCATGGAATCAATGCTTTGGAAGACGAAGACGAAGAGGGTAACATTGAAGATTGGATCTTCCCAACCATTAAAGGGGGACTGCACAACTGGGAGGCGAAAGACTTCGTTCCCATTACTTTCATCAATCAGTAATTTATCTTTCGAACATTTCCTGTTGGTCTGTAATAATTACTAAAACAATCTGCACACTACTTTTCACCTCATGCCTTGCCCGGGGCACGTAGGTCCATTTGTAAGGGTTTTGATTCTCTTCATAATCATATGCCATGTTTAATGAATCATTGGACGTTTTTCATTTATAAACTACTGTGTTCATTTTCTTTCCTTTTGCATTTTTGTTTGTTTAAGGATGGCTATCCCTTACACACACCCACACTCACAAATGCAGGTACCCATCCACTCCGGATTCCATGGGTGACTATTCTGTTGTATCCTTCAGAAACTCTGAAGATTTGGTCAATCAGGCTGAGTACGAAGACGACGAAGATTGTGAAGTACCGGGAGAGCTAGCCAGACTTCTACAACAAGAAGAGAGGGCCATCTTACCTCATGAAGAGTTGTTGGAAACTGTCAACTTAGGAACAGAGGAAGACAGGAAAGAAATACAAGTGGGCGCCAATCTGGAACCAAGTGTCAAGGAACGCTTAATACAGCTGTTGAATGAATACGTTGAAATCTTCGCCTGGTCTTATGAAGACATGCCAGGGTTAGACACAGATATCGTGGTTCACCGTCTCCCTACAAGAGAAGACTGTCCACCGATCAAGCAAAAAGTCTGCCGAATGAGGCCCGACATGTCTGAGAAGATTAAAGCTGAAGTAATGAAGCAATTCAACGCTGGCTTTCTGGCTGTTACATCCTATCCGCAATGGGTTGCTAACATTGTGCCCGTTCCCAAAAAAGACGGAAAGGTCAGAATGTGTGTGGACTACCGGGATTTGAACAGGGCTAGCCCTAAAGATGGTTTTCCGCTACCACATATCGACATTTTGATTGACAACACAGCTCAACACAAGGTATTTTCCTTCATGGACGGATTCTCGGGCTACAACCAGATTAAAATGGCCCCCGAGGACATGGAGAAAACAACCTTTGTTACACAGTGGGGTACCTTCTGCTACAAGGTGATGCCGTTCGGATTGAAGAACGCAGGGGCAACTTATCAACGCGCCATGGTAGCTTTGTTTCATGATATGATACATCATGAGATCGAAGTTTACGTAGACGAAATGATAGCTCGATCACAAACAGAGGAGGAACACCTTGAACATTTGCAAAAGCTGTTTGCCAGGTTGAAGGAGTACAAACTCAGGCTGAATCCAAGTAAGTGCACTTTTGGAGTTAGGTCTGGTAAACTTTTAGGATTTATTGTCAGCAACAAAGGCATTGAGGTCGATCCAGCGAAAGTGAAAGCTATACAAGAAATGCCTGCTCCCCGTACTGAAAAGGAGGTTGGAGGATTCTTAGGACGCTTGAACTATATTGCAAGATTCATCTCTCACCTGACGTCTACCTGTGAGCCAATTTTCAAACTATTAAAGAAAGATCAGGTAGTCTAATGGAACGATGATTGTCAAATTGCTTTTGATAAGATTAAGGAGTATTTGCTAGAACCTCCAATCCTGATGCCACCCGTCGAAGGAAGGCTGCTGATCATGTATCTGACCGTTTTGGACAATTCAATGGGGTGTGTGCTGGGCCAGCATGACGAGTCTGGTCGAAAAGAGCATGCCATTTATTACCTTAGCAAAAAGTTTACCGACTGTGAGACTCGCTACTCACTGCTCGAGAAAACTTGTTGCGCTTTGGTATGGGCTGCTCGCCGACTAAGGCAGTATAACACTCATACCACTTTGCCGATCTCCAAAATGGATCCGATCAAGTATATCTTCGAGAAGCCTGCTTTATCTGGAAGAATCGCTAGATGGAAAATGATCTTGACTGAGTATGACATCTAGTATACTACCCAAAAAGCTATCAAAGGGAGTGTACTAGCTGACCATCTAGCTCATCAAGCTATCGAAGATTATCAATCCATGAGATTCGACTTCCCAGACGAGGACATCATGACTTTGGACAACATTGAAGGTAACAGACCGTATGACGGACCTGAAAATGGATCCCGATGGACCCTGTACTTTGATGGTGCTTCAAATGCACTTGGAAACGGTATCGGTGCGGTACTCATTTCCCCGGAAGGTTGCCATACACCTTTCACTGCCCGACTTTATTTCAGCTGTACCAACAACATGGCCGAATATGAAGCTTGCATTTTTGGTCTCAAGGCTGCTATAGACTTGGGGATCAAATCTTTGGTTGTATTTGGGGACTCGGCTTTGGTTATCAGTCAAATCAAAGGAGAGTGGGACACCAAACATCCTAATCTTATCCCATACAAAGAACATGTCCTGACATTGCTGCCTCATTTCGAGCAGATCACCTTCGAGCATTTCCCGCGAGAAGAAAATCAGCTAGCGGATGCTCTGGCTACAATGTCTTCCATGTTTAAACTCAACTGGGATAACGAGGCTCCCAAAATCACCATCGAGCGAATGGATGAACCTGCGCATTGTCATGAGATTAATACCGAAGAAGTAGTGGAACAACCCTGGTTCCATGAAATCAAAAGGTATCTCCAGACTAGAGAATACCCCGAAGGAGCTTCCGTAAATGACAAGAAGTTCTTAAGGAGATTTGCTGCCAAGTTCTTCCTAAGCAATGGCATCCTTTATAAGCGCAGCCACGATTGTGTTTTACTCCGATGTGTAGACAAAGCTGAAGCAGAATTAATCATGACTGAGATACACAGCGGCATATTTGGCACCCACTTGAGCGGACATACGATGGCTAAGAAGATTCTAAGGGCAGGCTATTACTGGTCTACCATGGAAGCTGATTGCCATCAACATTCCCGTACTTGCCATAAATGTCAAGTCTACGCCGACAAGGTTCATATTCCTCCTGTTCCTCTCAACATTCTGACAGCTCCTTGGCCATTCGCAATGTGGGGCATTGACATGATTGGAGAGATCAAGCCCACGACATCCAATGGACATCGCTTCATCCTGGTCGCTATTGACTATTTCACCAAGTGGGCCGAAGCAGCTTCCTTTGCCTCTGTTACAAAAAATGTGGTTGCCCGCTTCATCAAGCAGAACCTCATATGCCGGTATGGTATCCCCGACAGGATCATCACAGACAACGGTACAAATCTTAACAATACTATGATCACCGCTCTATGCGAACAGTTCAAGATTTATCATCACAATTCATCTCCCTATCGGCCGAAGATGAACGGTGTTGTTGAAGCTGCGAACAAAAACATCAAGAAGATCATTCAGAAAATGACAGTTACCTACAAGGACTGGCATGAGATGTTACTGTTTGCTCTGCATGGATATCGTACCACGGCACGTACTTCAACAGGGGCAACCCCATTTTCTTTGGTATATGGCATGGAAGCTGTCCTACCCATGGAAGTTCAGATTCCTTCTCTAAGGATTATGAAGGACGCTGGTTTGAGTGAAGACGATTGGATTCAGACCCGACTTGATCAACTCAATTTGATCGACGAGAAGCGACTCACTGCTGTTTGCCATGGTCAGACGTACCAAAAACGGATGATCAAGGCTTTCAACAAGAAAGTCAGACGTCAAGTATATCAAGTCGGAGATCTTGTAATCAAGCGGATCATCTTGCCGCAAAGTGATCCCAGGGGCAAATGGACTCCTACTTACGAAGGACCGTTTGTGATCAAGAGCATATTTTCCGGTGGTGCAATGATTCTGACCACCATGGACGACGACGATTTGCCACACCCTGCGAACGCAGACATAGTCAAAAGATACTACGCATAAAATAACCCGACAAGTCGAAAACCCGAAAGGGTGACTTGGGCAAAAATGGGCATCCCGGTGAACCGAAAACCCGAAAGGGCGGTTCAGGCAAAAATTAGGGATAAAACAAAAAAAATCTGTACACCCGAAAAGTTGAAAACCCGAAAGGGCGACTTGGGCAAAAAAGGGTTTCCCGGTGGATTGAAAACCCGAAAGGGCGATCCAGGCAAAAGTTAGGGAATTAAAGCGTATGACTATGTCTCGTCAGATCACTTTAGAGAACAATCTCTTCACCAACAAGCTCCGAGCTCCTGATCAATCCAGTCATCGGCAGACAAAGCGTTGAATGGACAAGATATTCAGAGATGTGAAGGCTATAACAGAATGGAATCCCATGGAATTGTTACACATAGCCATCTTTCTTTTGTATAAAATTTTCAATTTTTACGACAACATCCTCTTACTAGGATGCCTGTCTCCTTTGTACAAAGATACTCATAAAAAGTTAATACAAACACTTTTCCAAATACAGAAATTTGCTTTGTCTTCCTTTTTACTTTTTTACATTTATGTTTTATTTGAGAAACATCCAATGTTTTGTTAAATAGGCATATGCATTTGAACATAATCATTTTCTTACAAATCAAGAAAGATGATTGCTGATAGGATGAAGGTACAAATAGATATCTTGATGCCCTTTCAGAAGAAATCCCCAGCGGAATTAAACGCCAAATTCCTCAACAAAGTTAAAATCCAGAACTTAATTCCCCACACAGAGTTAAACTTCAGGATCCTCAGCAGAGCAAAAGCTTTCTCAAAGCTGATTTCCCCAGCCAGAGAGCCTTCCAGAATCTAATTCCCCTCAGAGTTAAGTTTCAAGATCCCCAGCGAAGCCAAAACTGTTAATCGTCAGCGGAGCTAAAACTTCCAACTATCTATCCCCAGCGGAACCAGATTAGTGAACATTCTCCTCACAGAGATACCTCCCATCAGATTGAAGATTCTCAGTCTTACTTCTCCAGTAGAAGTCTACCAGGTTTTGGACTCCCCAGTAGAGATCATCAGAATTATCATTTCCCACAGGTCACCAAGGATTTTCAATCCCCAGCAGTGGTCCTAAGATCCCTCAACAACTGAAGATCTTGTTCCCCAAGCAGTCAGCAGTCAACAAGGACGTCTCAGCTTCAGCAATCAAAGATTCTTGCAATCCCCTGCAGCAGTCAAGGATTCACTTTCCCCGTCAGCAGTCAAGATTCTATTATCTCTAGCTATCCAGGATTCATCTATCCTCAGCAAGACAGCTCATCAGCTTACATGTGCATTCATTACATTCATATCATAAACATTGATATAACATATATTGCATCATACATTTCATGCAACATAACTTTGTGTTTCAGGTGATATTTTTCCCTTTTCAGGATAAGATTAATAAGCTTCAACTCCAACTTCTGAAAACAGTTTACGGATTCTCCAAACACGGATGTTAATCTATCGCTTGTTCAGACTCAACTTTTGAAAACAGTTTACGGACGCTTCCCAACATGGATGATGATCTATTGCTTATTCAATTTCAAGACTTCTGAAAACAGTTTACGGGTTCTCCAGACACGGATGTTAACCTATCGCTTGTTCAGATTCTCCACTTCTGAAAACAGTTTACGGATTCTCCAAACACGGATGTTAATCTATCGCTTGTTCAGACTCAACTTTTGAAAACAGTTTACGGACGCTTCCCAACATGGATGCTGATCTATTGCTTATTCAATTTCAAGACTTCTGAAAAAAGTTTACGGGTTCTCCAGACACGGATGTTAACCTATCTCTTGTTCAGATTCTCCACTTCTAAAAACAATTTACGGATTCTCCAAACACGGATGTTAATCTATCGCTTGTTCAGACTCAACTTTTGAAAACAGTTTACGGACGCTTCCCAACATGGATGCTGATCTATTGCTTATTCAACTTCAAGACTTCTGAAAACAGTTCACGGGTTCTCCAGATACGGATGTTAACCTATCACTTGTTTAGATTCAACACTTCTGAAAACAGTTTACGGATTCTCTAAACACGGATGTTAATTTATCGCTTGTTCAGACTCAACTTTTGAAAACAGTTTACGGACGCTTCCCAGCATGGATGCTGATCTATTGCTTATTCAACTTCAAGACTTCTGAAAACAGTTCACGGGTTCTCCAGATACGAATGTTAACCTATCACTTGTTCAGATTCAGCACTTCTGAAAACAGTTTACGGATTCTCCAAACACGGATGTTAATCTATCGCTTATTCAGACTCAACTTTTGAAAACAGTTTACAGACGCTTCCCAGCATGGATGCTGATCTATTGCTTATTCAACTTCAACTTCTGAAAACAGTTTACGGATTCTCTAAACATGGATGTCAATCTATTGTTTGTTCAGATCCCCCAGTCTAGAGATGTTCCAAACATGGACACCTTTCTGATAATCATAACAGTTCAACATACATTCCAGATGGCATCTTTAAGCCCACCCCCCGACAAGATTCTGTCGCTCTCCAGATGGCATCTCTAAGCCCATCTCCAGCAAGATTCTGTCATATCTCCAAATGGCATCTTTAAGCCCATTCCCTCAAACTACACTTTGACAAGTGCAAATTTTTCGGGCACTCTAGTGTCCAATCTCCTTTTACCTTCGAGACGCGAAAGGCAAACCTGCCAATCTAACTCTTCAGGTGTAAGAAGATTGAACAGGGGCAACTGTTGTACCCCAAAATTTGCCCTCTCATTTCATCAACATTTTCTCATCACAAGACTCTTGGAGCTCAAGATCAAGTTAGGGTTTGCTTTGCTCAAAGCCCCTCCTTGCATTGTTGACCCAAATTAGGGTTTGAGTTTGCATAAGGATGTTTTGACCTAAAATGCCCAAAATGACTTTCATGCTTCATGTTGGACTTACAAGTTTATCCATACCAAGTTTCAAGCCTTGATTCAAATCTTTGCCCAGTCAATTGGATAGTTGACCTAGAAATAAATTGTATTGGGGAAAAAGTCAACTGTGGCCAATTGACAGTCAAACTTCATGAAATTTGACCCACATCAACATTATGAACTCATATGAATCATTTGATCAAGTTTGGATCACAACTCCACAAGAAATTTGATCAGATCACCAAAAGGGCAAAATGGTCATTTTTAGGGTTTTGACTGCACAAAGGCCATTTTTGACTGTTTGACCTAACCAATGGCAAACCAAACTCACATATGGACTCAAGGACTCAATGGCATTGTTTTGACCCATTCAACAAGTTCAAAAGATCTCAAATGCATAGGATTGACAAATGAATTTTTCAGTCAACTAATCAAAATTTGACTGTATACTGAAAAGTCAAACTTTGACTTTTTGGTCAAAATCAAGTGCCAAGATTCATTTTTCATCAATACATGTCAAATTATGAAACTTGTTCATCAAGAAACCCAAAATTGCAAATTAGGGTTTAAAATGAAAAAATTTCATAACTTAGAAAATTTTCGAAGTTATGAAATGTTCTTATTTTTTCCTAACTTTGTCCCATTTTTTCACCAAGATTCAATTGGATTCAAACAAAACTTGAAACATGAAAGTTGTAGTCCATTACAAAATCTACAACTTTGATTCACAAAGTTTTTTCAAAGGAAGCATGTATCTCAAGTTATGATTTTTGGAACAAGGGTGCAAAACATTTTTAACTTAGAGAAATTTTGCCCTATTCTAGGCAGGATTTTTGTCCAACTTCTTGGCCATTTTTCACATGGTTCCACTTGGAATTTCAATTTGCATTACAAAGACGGATTGTAGTACACATTCCAAGCTTTCCAAATTGTCCAAGAACTTCTCAAACACCCTTGTGGTTAGAGAGAATCGAATTTGCAAAGTTGGCCAAAACTCACTTTTGTTCATGGCCAAAGCTTGTTCATAACATTTGCATTTTCAAGTCAGCTTGGTTTATGCTAGCTTGCAGGACTCTAAACCCTTTTAAACTCCTTAATTGAATGCAAATCTACTAAGCTAATGCATTATTTCATCCATTTGGGCATTACACATAGAATTAATCCTTATTTGGAAAAAGCTAATTTGCCATTTTGGAAAAGTAACACTTTATGTCAATACATGATCTTTGAAGTACAAGCCAGATCTTTGAGGCAAAGTTTGGTACACAAATCCCACTGATCAAGAGAAAATGTTGCAGCATGCTTGAGAGTATTGTACAGGCCTATATCACAACTTCCACTTTCTTGCTTCAAAAAGAAGAAACCTTGCAAACTCAAGCCAACTCTCACTTCCTGTCAATACAGCCAACCAAAAACCTTGTGAACATCTTTCATACACCCAAGCAGACCTAAGGCACGATTCATTGACCTCTCATACCTCAAAAAACATCAAAACACCCTCTTGCTGCAGAAACAGGGCATACCCTGCAACTTGAGTTCCACAATCCATTCCAGTCGTGCGTTTTATCCAAAAGGAGTTCAAACACATTCCATATCATCCACTGAAACTATCCCAAGCCTTAAACTCAAGCTGTAACACCCCTAACCACGTTTGCCATTTTTACTTTCAAGCTGTGCAGGTGAACTTCTACAGCACGATACAGGCAGTTTCAAAGCAAGCTAGGTACTTGGGAAGTATCCTTGGACTTCAGGAAAGCTCAACCAAAGCTCAAACTCCATTGAAGATACCTACATTGCTCTGTTCGAGTCAAGCTGAAACAGGTAAAACCATGGACTTCTATCTCTCAATCTAGGAAGAGTTAAGCTTAGGTTTGTGAATGAAACATGCTCTACTCATAGCCCTGAAGCCATACATGTGTTTACTTTTTATTTATATTAAGTATGCTGTGAGAATTTTAGCCATGAACATTGAAGAAAATTAGGTCAGAAATAGGGGGTGAAGAAATTCTCCCTGGTTTCTTAGAGTTAGGTCAAGTTTTTTACATATTTGGAATCGTGATTTGATGCTCTACATTATTTGTGTTATGAGTTTTTGCTAAAAGTCAAGGAATCAAGAGATAGCAGGTGTAGAAGGAAGCGCGCATTTTCTTGTTCAAACATGTGCTAGAGGTTGAAGACAGAGTTGACTTGGGCTGGGCCTGAGTCAACTTGCTTTTTACACCCCTTTTTTCCATTTGCACCCCCCTGGTCCATTGTGTGAAATATTTGATATTTTTGTATTTTTCTTTTTTATTTTGACTTGATATTTTTTGTCCAAACATAAAAAACTCCAAAAATATTTTTTTCACATTTTTTTTTGCATTTATTTGGCATTTATTTGGTTTATTTAACATATGTATGTAAATAAATATATATACCTTTTGCTAAAACATAAAAAATAATATAAAAATAATATATATTTTCAGTTATTATTTTTATTTACACCTTGAAAATATTTTCTTAAATATACATTTTTTTCATATACATGAATAATTAATTTTATCTTTTTATATTTAATAGGTTTAGTAAATATATATATAAATACTTGTATATTATATTTATTAGAATACTTAGGATAAAAATATGAAAATAATACATTTTTATTTTTATTAATATATGACACTAAAAATACTTTTTTTTTACAATATACTTTTTATTTTTGTATAAATTAATATATATTGTATATAATTAATAAATATTACTATTTATTTAAAAAACTAGGGTTTTGCCCTAAATGACAAAAATATTCAAATTTGACCTTTTTATTTTTGTTCATATTTCACATTGAAAAATACTTTCACATACATAAAAAATCATTTTGTGCATAATACATTCTTATTTATTTATTGTATTTACTTAAATATTGTACAATTAAATATTTGTATCCTATACATTCGATATGGTTGTAATAACTTAAATTTTATTTCCTTGTCAAATATCCCCAATGCAAACTTGTACCCCCATCCCCCATAATCATTGTTGTAATAGCTTAGCATTTAAATTTCCGCATTTAAAAGCATTCAATTATGCCATGTTTAGACTTAGGGTTTGTATGCAAATCAAATCAACAAATAGCTTGACCTAATTCAAGATAAACATGCATGAAAAAAACACACAATGCACACTTGCACCCTTAGGGTTACTCCACTTGTTGCCTTCAAAAATGGGCCATGGTTGCATGTTAAGTGTCTTTGGCAAAACAAAAACAAATCAAATGATCATAGTCCCTCGATGACGCTATCAAGTTGCCTAAAATGATCAAGTCCCTTGAGAAAATTGCCAAAGATACTTGGCACTATTGCCTCTATGGTCTAAACGATGACCCGCGCCCGTCCCGTTAACATCCTAACACAAGGTTGTTCACCAAATACAATGGTGAAACAACATTGTTAAAAGGGTTAAAACATGAGAAAGATCTTTGAGAAATTTAGGGTAGATAGCTCTTGGTTACTTGACCAACTTGCAAAACAATCCTTGCCATTTTTCAAAACACACATCACAACACAACTTCAAAACAAACTTTCAAAAATATTGAAACATCTTTTCAAAAAGACAAACACCCTTGTAAAACATTCAAACAAGAATTGTTACAATGGTTGCCTAGACAAGGCATCTTTTTCAAAACATTTTCAAAACCACACACACAAAGCACCATTTCAAACAATTGAAAAGCAAAGGAAAGTGATCTAAGCAAGTAACTAAGAGCCCATGGATAACCATGGATAGAAAGGGTGCTAATACCTTCCCTTTCTATAATCTACTCCCCGAACCCACGAAAACATCTCAAAGGTTTTTCCTGTGCTTTTTAACCTTTCCTTAGGATAAAATAAAAAGTCGGTGACGACTCTTGCTCAACCGAAACATTTGCAAAAACAAACGCAAAACCTCAAGTCAGTTCTCCCACCGTATCACATACATCAATTTAGGCTTGGAATTGGCACAAGGGTAAAATGGTCATTTGCACACTAAAAAGTCAAACTTTGACTTTTGAATCAAAATCAAGTTTCAAGGATCATATTTCATTAAGACATGTTGAAATATGAAGTTTGTTTCATCAAGAAATTCAAAAAGTCAAAATTACTTTGGAAAAGTCAAAATTCTAAAATACTTAGAATTTTTTCTAAGCGTTTAAGAAATATGACAAGCTCAGAACTTCTGATCAGATTATCACCATGATGTAAGCTGATTCTGGAAGAATTTCTAACACAAGAGTTTTAGATCTCAATAAGACCTAAAATATCACAGAATAAAACTTCTCCTGGAAATGCTGGGATTTCAAGTTAAATCCTCAAAGAGACGTCCCTGAAACTGAAGCACTCAACAAATTCTGGACACTTTCAAGACAGATTTTGGTCAGAACTTCTAGGCCAGTTTTCACAAAGGTTCAGTCAGAGTTTGCAAGGTTAATTCAAAGAAGGTTAACAAAGTGTGTTGCAAGCTTCCTGGAAATTCTGAGAGCTCCTTCAGAACATGCTGGAGCAAGGAGATACAAAGATCAGAAGTTGGATGTCTATTCTAAGTTACGCTGAAGCTGAACTTCTGATCCAGAATTAAGCAATTATGTAGAATCTCAAATTCCAGGATTTCTGCTTTGATAAATCACATCATCATTTAATGCTCACAACCACTTTTGGGTCTTTATCCAAAAGATTTCTCCACGTAGGACATAGAAGTACCATTACTGTCTTGGAAAAGAAAACTTTTGTACAAGAGTGTGCTAGGCCCATGCATTGCTTTGCTTTTGAGGTTTCCTTTCCTTAATTCCTGCTTACAAATCCGTCTTAGGCACGGCTAAAGCTGCTAACCACCATACCTATTTGAACTTACTTCAAGAACAAGTCATCGCCTATCATATAATGGTTGTACCCGTTGGCCTCTCTAAGAGACTAAACCTTTGCCTATAAATTGGACTTCATTGGCAACTGTAAAAGGGTCGAAAATTTGATAAAGAAAAAGTCTTGAACCCCTACTAAAATTCCAAAAGTCCAAAACTGCAAACACAAAAAATACAAAACCTGTTAGCTTTTGATTCTTGCATTCAAACTCTATTTTTACTCAAGTGTTTCTTGACTAAAACCATCCATACAGTTTCTGATATACGTTTAAAAACCATCCTAACTTCCGCGTTCAGACTATGACATACCCTCCATCAATATCCACTTCAAAGAAGTCAAAACTTTGCTCTTTGGCTGTTCCAAAATTTTCCAGCCATTCATAGTTTAAGTCAAAGGTTTCTAGCCTGCTGGGCATGTGAGGAAGTTGGTCAGAACATCACAAGCGGTCATAGCCAGACTCCAGCTCACAGAACATTTTCCAGCTGCTAGGTAAGCTTTTGATGACTCTCGTTATATTACTGAGGCATTGCTAGACTTGCATGTTCAAAATACAATGTAGACATCTTGGTTCTGATGTTGTACATATTCTGAGGTTTCATGTATTTTCCTGCCTAAGTAGAGAGAATTTCAGTTCAGAACTTCTTGAAGAAATTAGGACTCAAAATTAGGATTAGCAAATTCATGCTTGCTTCTGATTTATAATTCTGATATCTCTTGTTTCTGAAACATTACGAAACTTGCCATAACTGCTATATGCGCACCTTCTATTGAGAAATGACTAAGTTGCAGATGCTCTGACTAGCATGGAGAGGGAGACGAAGTTCTACCAGCGGCATCAGAACTTCTGAAATCTTCTTTGTTTCCAGCGGACCCAGAACCTCTGACCTTCCCTATTTTTTGCTAACATGTTATTTCTGTCTTGCAGCAGGCCAGAGTCAGAACTTCTGATTTCTTTTATGTCAGCAAAGCACTGATTCCGTTTCCCTTCTCCTTATTAATTTTGCCATCACTTTTATTAATCAAAAACACCAAAAAATATTTCATATTCACACGTCTTATTTTATTTCTTTTAACACAAAAAGATCAAAATATTTCCTTAAACAAAACTTATTTCTTTTGTTAAACGAAACAAGTCCATTTTACATTTCTTGTACATTCTTATCCATTCAATATGGTTGTAATAGTAACTTAGGATTTAATTTTACTTGCAATCCCCATTTATAATTTGTACACCCCCTTCCCACAAGTATTGTAATAACGTAGTAATTTTAAATTCCGTAATTTATCGCTTTATATACAATTACTAATAATTAGGGTTTGTATGGAAAGACTAAAACCAATACTTATAAAACCCTAATTCAAGACAAAATTAAGCATGAAAAAAATATACTTGCGCACAAGCACCCCTAGGATAAATCCACTTGGTTGCCTTTACAAAATGGCCATATTGCGCATGTAAGGTATCTTAGCAAAAACAAGCAAAGTATAAGATCATAGTCCCTCGATGACGCTATCTAAGTTGCCTTTCAAATTATCTTAGTCCCTAAAAGAGAATGCTAAGATACCTTGCAACATTGCTAATCATTCCTTTTGGGGGGAAATTGGATAGGTTTCAACAGATATGGCTAACTGTTTTATGCCTTTCTCGTGCAGGTTTTTGTATATGACCTTTTGGGAAAGTTTTAGACAGCAAAGATATGGACAATACAATATGCTGTATGCAGGTTTTTGGACTGACCTGTTTGGACTAATATGCATGGTTGTTTCTGGTTTGGGGCAACAGTATGGTGGAGTTAGTTTGTGCAGAGCTTTGACTTGTTTATGGATAGTATGCAGAGAAAAACAGAGCAACAGCAGATTAATGGGATGTCATTTTTCTCTTATAATTTATGGTTTTGTTACATGTATTTTCCCTCTCTTTTCCTATTGTGATTGGACTAATTTTATATTCATGTGGCTTATTGGACAACTTTGCATTATAGTATTTTTGACAAATTGATGCAAAGACATAAATGGCCTTGAGATTGATTGCAAGCTTGGCATGAATGTTGAAATAAGGTATGGAGATGAATGAAGATGAGGGTAATTTAGCATAGGCTTAGTATTTGCAATGATCTATGTATATTTAAAGTATTCTTGAATTTATTTGTACATGTATCTTGAAACTTGAATCATGAATGAATTTGGAGAGATTTGGATAGGGATTTTTAGAACTTTACAAGTCTTGCATTGATTCTTATGACATGGAAGCAAAATTCTTGAGTTATTTGATCTTGAAATTTTGATTCAAAAATGGACTTGGAATGACGAATGTTTGAATGAATTTTGAATGATAAATGAATATCTTATATTTGCTCCTAGAATTCCAAACAAATTACATGAATTGATCTTCAAAATTTGAGAAAACTTGCATCATGAGAAATTAGTTCTTTTGTATATCTTAAATCCAAAAGCAAATTCATATGAATGAATTGCGCCTCGCACACTTGAATCGATAAAAAGAATTATTCAAATTGATTCTCACATCTTCTTCTTTAAAACCCATATCTTCAATCTGTGTTAACTTGCAATACAAGCCAATAATACAAATCGTTCCTTTAAGAAATTTAATCAACAATTCACCTTAATCCAACGATCGCTAATGTTCAATTGAAAATGACCTGAAGCAGGCGACAATCAATCAATGAATCATTGAACTAGAACTCTAGTTTCATGAATTATCCCAATCATAAGAATTAAACGTCTTTTGAGAAAACGTCTGTGGCATAAATTGAACCAAGCCCAATTTGACCTCGATCTTTGAAGTAATCTCATAGACAACACTATTTATGATAATTCGCAAAAAGAATCGCCTCGGGATGTTGAGAATTGAAGAAGCTATGTCCCCCGAAAGTCAAGCACAACTGTTTTGAGATTAGGTCAAATTCGCCAAATGACCTCTAAAGTATTCGAACTTCTTGATGATCCTCCACACATAATCAGATCTTGACTAGTAAATAGGAGTTGGAGATGACGTCAAGGAGAGTCATATCTAAAAAGAATCATTCAAAAATATTGAATAATGAAGAAGTTACAATCTTTTGAACTTGATCTTGCAAAAGTTGACTTTTAGTCTAAGTGCTTTGAATCATCTCACATAGCTTGATCTTTTCTTGTGTTCCGAGACATAGTGATGCACACGCAAACCAGTGATGATAAAATCTTGTTTGTGCTCTGAGGAAGTTGTGGACAAGCTTGAGACCACTTGTCGAACAAGACGTGGAAATAAGCACATGATCCTCTGAAGTTCCAAAAGACATCTTTGATCAAAATGAGATTGAATAATGTTTGAGACTCCATGCTCTGATATTGGAGGTAGTGACTTGATGAATCAGTCTTCGAGAATCCCCAATCAATCATACTTCTAGTTTGGGAGACTCAAAACCCTAATTGAGGCGCGACGCCTGATGCTCTTGATCCATACCTGTCTCTGCACATGAAACAAAAGAAAACACGAACATACACCTTTGTATGCAATCAGAAGTTAGTGATACATAGGCTAAAAATCTTCAAAACACTTGACAATCTCTGCATATTCAATGCTCGAAGGTGAGAGGTTAAAACCGATCGTATTTCGTGACCTTGACTTTTTTATAAAAATGCAAAAATAAAAATGGGATCTTAGGTCAAAATTTGGGGTATGACACAATGTACCAGAGGGCTATGACAATACTATTCCATGATATGATGCACAAAGAAATTGAGGTATATGTTGATGACTTCATTGCCAATTCAAAAACCGAAGAAGGGCATGTAAAAGATTTATTGAAATTGTTTCAGCGTTTGAGGAAGTATCGTCTCCGCTTGAATCCAAACAAATGAACCTTCGGTGTCCTATCAGGGAAATTGCTAGGTTTCATTGTCAGCCAAAAAGGAATTGAAGTTGACTCTGATAAAGTCAAACAATTCAAGAAATGCTTGCGCCAAGAACTGAAAAGCAAGTTAGAGGCTTCCTTGGGCGATTGAATTACATTTCCAGATTCATTTCCCACATGACTGCAACGTGTGAATTGATATTTAAGTTGTTAAAGAAATATCAGGGTTGTGTATGGACGGATGATTGCCAAAGGGAATTTGAAAGTATTAAATAGTATCTGCTTGAACCTCCTATCCTGCTTCATCCCGTCGAAGGAAAACCATTGATCATGTATCTGACAGTGTTAGATAATTCTATGGGTTGTATTTTGGGACAACAAGGTGAAACAGGGAAGAAGGAATATGCCATTTATTATCTCAGCAAGAAGTTTACTGACTGTGAGTCACGGTATTCTCTGCTGGAAAAGACATGTTGTGCTCTGGCCTGGGCGACAAAACGGGTGCAGCAATATATGTTGAATCATACTACTTGGTTGATTTCCAAAATGGATCCAATTAAGTATTTTTTGAAAAGCCTGCTCTTATTGGAAGAATTGCCCGTTGGCAAATGTTGTTGTCTGAATATGATATTGAATACCGCACTCAGAATGCTATAAAAAGCAATGTGCTGACGGATTATCTTGCTCACCAACTGGTAGATGACTATCAATCTGTCAAGTTTGATTTCCCTGATGGGGATGTGATGTTCTTGAAGAAAAAGATTGTGATGAACCTTTGCCTGGGGAAGGTCCTAATCTTGAATCCCGTTGGGGTATGGAATTTGAAGGAGCTGTTAATACTTATGGAAAAGGAATCAGTGTTGTGATTATTACTCCACATGGATCACACATTCATTTTACTGCAAGGCTGGAATTTGATTGTACCAATAATATGGCACAATATGAGGCTTGTATCATGGGTCTTGAGGAAGCCATTGATCTTAGAATCAAAGTTATAGATGTATATGGTGATTCAGCTTTGGTAATTAACCAGATTAAAGGAGAATGGGATACTCGTCACCCTGGCTTGATCCCTTACAAAGATTATGCTAGAAGATTATTACCCTTCTTTAACAAAGTTGAATTCCATCATATTCCCATAGATGAAAATATGATGGCGGATGCTTTGGCAACTATGACTTCTATGTATCAAGTGAATACTTGGAATGATGTGCCTCGTATGACAGTGCGACATTTGGATAGACCGGCTCATGTATTTGCGGCGGACGAAATAGCAGATGAAAAGCCTTGGTATTATGATATCAAGCATTTTCTCCAGACTCAGGAATACCCGGCTGATGCATCGAATAAAGATAGAAAGACATTAAGAAGGTTGGCAGGTATCCTTTTCCTCAATGAACATGTGTTGTATAAAAGAAATTATGACATGGTCTTGCTCAGATGCGTGGATATACACGAAGCATACATGTTGATGCATGAAGTCCATGAAGGTTCCTTTGGTACTCATTCCAATGGACATTCGATGGCGAAAATGATGCTTAGGGAAGGTTATTATTGGCTGACAATGGAATCTGACTGTTATAAATTTGCAAAGAAGTGCCATAAATGCCAGATTTATGCTGACAAAATCCATGTGCCTCTAACACTTCTCAATGTTATTTATTCACCATGGCCCTTCTCTATGTGGGGTATTGATATGATTGGAATGATCGAACCCAAGCCATCAAATGGACATCGTTTAATCTTGGTGGCAATTGACCACTTCACCAAATGGGTGGAAACAACTTTATATGCTAATGTCACTAAGCAAGTGGTGGTGCGCTTCATCAAAAACAATCTCATATGTCGGTATGGTGTGCCAAGCAGGATTATAACAGGCAATGGCTCGAATATGAATAACAAGATGATGACAGAACTTTGTGAAGAGTTCAAGATTGTCCATCACAATTCATCTCCCTACATGCAAAAGATGAATGGGGTTGTTGAAGCTGCTAATAAGAACATCAAGAAGATCATCCAGAAAATGGTTGTCACTTATAAAGATTGGCATAAGATGCTCCCTTTTGATTTTCATGGGTATCCAACATCTGTCCGCACTTCAACAGGGGAAACCCCTTTCTCTCTTGTGTATGGCATGGAAGCAGTGCTCCCCATTGAATTTGAGATTCCCTGTTTACGTGTGATAATGGAAACCAAGTTGTCATAGGCTGAATGAGTCCATAACAGGTTTGACTAGTTGAATTTGATTGAGGAGAAAAGAATAACGGCCTTGTGTCATGGGCAGCTATAACATAAGAGAATAAAGAAAGCTTTTGATAAGAAAGTCAGGCCTCGTGAATTCAGAGAAGGCGACCTCGTGCTTCAACGCTGATTCTAGGGGCAAGTGGACTCCGAATTTTAAAGGCCCATATGTTGTTAAGAAAGCCTTCTCTAGCGGTGCATTGATTCTTGAAACAATGGATGGCGAGGAGTTCCCACGTTCTGTGAATGCTGATGCAGTCAAGAAATACTTCGCCTAGAAAAATAAAAAGAACACCTCGCTAAGACGAAAGCCCTAAAGGGTGGCTTAGGCAAAAAGCAGCGTCTCGGTAGGCCGAAAACCCAAAAGCACGGTCTAGGCAAAAATTAGAGGCATAAACAAAATAAGTTTTCCCTCTAGGTTGAAGACCCGCAAGGGAAACCTAGGCAAAAGTTAGGGATTTCTTGGCAAGTAACTGCATCAGACAAGACTCGATCATTTGAAGCAACAATCTTCTTGAATCTTCACCACTCTTCAACCAAAGTCGCTGCTCAGGAATTCAAAGTTGTTAGGGAGAATAATGGTCATTTTATTTCAATGTGTCTTTTCCAATATATAATACCATTTTCCAAACTTTGTAATCATCTATGGAGTCTCTCCATTCACAGACTACCATTCTATTAATAAAGTTTGAGCTTTTATCCAAATTCTTTGCAATTCTTGTTTTATTCAGCTTACAAAGACTTCATTTATTATTGATAGTAATTTTCAAAGAAAAAAAATTAAATAAAAAAATTAATTTTTGAAAAGAGTTTAAAAATTACTTATCACTTTAGATTTTGTGACTCAAGAGGAACAAAAATAGTTACCCCAGGAACGGACGAACTCGCAAATTTTGGAAGTCTGATTTCCCCAGGAAGGTTCTCCCAAGGCACTTTTGTTAGATTGAGCATGTTCTTCATGTTTTTCTCAAATAGTTGAAGACGATACCAATTGATGTATGGTGCGGTGTTGGGTTTGTGATCCCGTTTTCCCCAGTGAGGCAACCAGACAAGGGCAATGTCTTTTCTAAAAAGATGTTGAAACATTTGTCAACTTTTTAGGTTTTCTCCCGCCAAGTGCTGAATTTGATTTAAAATCCCCATAAGTTTGATTTCTTGTTGTAATATTTGACTTCTTAAATCCCTGGATAAGGCTATCCCCGTGAAGTTTCATAAGTTCTCTCTAGAGAAGTTGGTACAATCCTCGCTCTCAGTATTGAAGAATGTATCTTGGTTTCCCCTCGACGATGTGTTATTTCCCTCCCCAATAAAGTCAATACAATATTCGTAGTTGATGTCTCAACAATGTGGTATTATCTTCCCCATTAAAATCAGTATCACAATCCCCAGTAGAAGTACAGACCGTGAAACATTTGTTTTCCCCATTGAAGTATGTGTGATATTCCTGGTGAAGCCTGGAGGAGGATGTTATACCCATGTATCTGTGCTGATTTATTGTTATGATTTGATTATTTTTAGATTATGTTTTTTCCCAGTAGAGTTGAGCCATGAAGTAGGGATTTGTTTCATCAATCGATGCTTACTTTCTCATGAAATTTTCACCTTGGATGTGTTTTAGCCGAGTATTAACTGTACCCAAGTTAGTTTTGTGTGGTTATCCCCAGATATGTCTTTTTGGTCAGCATATACATGATAACATTCATATATTCATACATACATCATGCATAGTTGAATTTAGAAAACCATTGTTCATTTGCATTCATTAATATTTTGTTGACATATTACTACGTTTTGCAGAGTTGTGTTATCCTCTCTCCAATAGAGTGTCAACCTTAAGCGGAAAGTGTATATTCTTTCAATTTCCCCACTGAGTTATCCCTCATGGAAGAATTTTGCTTTAGCCTTCCTGTTCAATTCATCGTCTGGATGGAATGTGGTTCCCTCTTGAGTTTATTTCTTATGAGGTGTTATTTTGGTCGACTGCTTTATTCTGGTTTATTTTTGGTTCGAATGGGTGGTCCCTAGCAATATTATTATTTTGATTTCGACAAGCTTTGAGCCTCGGTTTGAGAATGTGCATTTATTTTGCACGTGACAATTTTTATCTCTTCAACAGGAATATATTGGCATTTACCCAGGAAGTCATATTACCTTCCCCAGGAAATCACTATTGCAATTCCTCCTCATAACAACAAGTAGCAGGTCTCTTTATTTGAGCAACCTGTACTTCCCCAATAAGTCCGACAGTTCTCAAAGAAGATTCAAATTTGTTACTCCAATGAATGGTGGCCTTGTCATTATGGAAGGTAGTTCATTTCTGAGGTTTTGTTACTCCAATGAATGGTAGCCTTGTCATTATGGAAGGTAGTTTGTTGCTGAGATTTGTTACTCCGATGAATGGTAGCCTTGTCATTATGGAAGGTAGTTCGTTGCTAAGGTTTTATTACTCCAATGAATGGTAGCCTTGTCATTATGGAAGGTAGTTTGTTGCTGAGGTTTTGTTACTCCAATGAATGGTAGCCTTGTCATTATGGAAGGTAGTTCGTTGTTGATATTTTTTACTCCAATGAATGGTAGCCTTGTCATTATGGAAGGTAGTTCGTTGCTGAGATTTATTACTCTAATGAATGGTAGCCTTGTCATTATGGAAGTTAGTTTGTTGATGAGGTTTTGTTACTCCAATGAATGTTAGCCTTGTCATTACGGAAGGTAGTTCGTTGCTGAGATTTGTTACTCCAATGAATGGTAGCCTTGTATTATGGAAGGTAGTTTGTTGCTGAGTTTTGTTACTCCAATGAATGGTAGCCTTGTCATTATGGAAGGTAGTTCGTTGTTGATATATTTTTCTGATGAATGGTATCCTTGTCATTATGGAAGGTAGTTCGTCATTGAGATGATATTGCTCTGAAGGAATTCACTTGTTTCTAGTTGTAAGTACTAGTCGCTTACCCTAATATTGGTATTTATCGGGGTTATCTTACCACTTCCTCCCCCGGTGGGTCAATGTTACTTTTTTTCTATCTCCTGAATGAGTGGATAGTTCGCAGTCATCTGTCAATCACTATTATCCTTTATCTCCTCTCCTCAATCTTTGAGTCGATGACACTTTATCTCCTCTTTGGGCCTTACCCCAGTAGAGTATGGTCTTTTGTTCACCAGTGATTTATTTTCCTGGTTGGGTTTTTTCTTTTGATCCATGTTTTTATTTGCTACATCCCCAATGAGGTCTTGCATCATTTTTGTATTTGTTCATTTGAATTCATAATCATAAGCACTGCATGGTATCTTAGGGCCAAAAATAGGGCTTGTTTTATATTTAAGTATCTTCAATCGCGTCAACACAAAGATTTTTTAACCTTTGCATCTCCGGATAGAAGACACTTAAATAAGGGCAGCTGTTGTACCCCAATTTTTGCCCCTAAGATTCATCTATAATCTCATACCATCATAATGCAACAAGATCACACACTAGGGTTTGGTTCTTATTCTTATCTTTAGCTTTGTTCATGGGGAATCACCAAGCACCTTGACTTGTATTTTGTGATCATCTATGTCTTGTATTGATTAACTTTTAACTAATAAGTACAATGAATATTTGCTCTAATTGTTGGTATTATAGGTGAAAGTACAATACATTCCATCAAGTTGATCCATAGGTTCATGAGTTTATTTCCATGCCTTGTTCAACAAATCTTAATTGAGATTCAAGCTTCATTATTGAAGATATTTTGAAATAATATCATAACAAAGTCTATTATGGTTCATCATGCCTCAAGTTGTCAAAAACATTTCAAAGGTGCAAGGGTCGATTGAAGAAGTATGACCTAGTTGGACAAGTCTTTGGTTTCATTGATCACAAGTGCATATCTCTCTCAATTCTCCAAATTTGGAAGTGGTTTTGGTTTCTATGGCTTCTCATTATCATCCTTAACAAATTCTATTGACATGACAAAATTATTTGTGCAAGAAATTTGATCAAAATTGCAAAGGTTTCCCAAGGTATTTTGTTACTCTAGGAGTTAAGGTTTTGAACTTCAAAGGGGTATAGCTTGCTCATCTTTTGGTATTTTTGGGTAATTCCAAATACATCCTTCTCTTCAAAGGGATATCAACAAATCACTTCAAAAGTTTCAAGGAAATTTTGTGAGAAAGATACCTAATGATGATGAAAGATTACAAGTCCTCTAAATAAACCATCAAATTCCCATAGATGACTTCAAAAGATCACAACTTGGTCAATTTTTATCACCTTGAGCCCACTCTTTTTCCACAATGATCTTAAAGATATGGACCTAAACACTTAGTTTAAGTGCGAAGTGTGAAAATGAATGGAAGATGCCCTAAGGATGCAAAAGATTATAAGTCATTTTATGAATTTTTTCCAATTTCAACAAGTCATAACTTTCTCATTTTTTGGATATTTTAAATGGTTCAAGTCTCAAAATGTTATTCAAGAGATCTACTTCATGCCATCTTTTTTGGTCAAGAGCAAATTTCAAATGGAAGGCCATGTTTAGATGCAAGACATTATAAGTCATTTTTGAAGAAAAAACTTAGAATTTTTATAAGTACAAAAGTCAACATCTTTTTCTCAACTTTGACTCATCATAATTTTCAGCTCAAGCATCCATTTGATTCCATTCTTTTCACATTGTAAAGCTTGTGATCTCATCTTTCTAAAGCTTCAAGAATCATGTCCTAAGACTCCTTGAGCTGAGAATGCCATTGATTTGAACTTGGTAACTTGAAACCGAAGTTTCTTCAGAAGACCAAATTTGAAATCCTTGATTTAGCTTCTAAACACATTTTTTTCTGTGCGCTTTTTCTTCTAAACACGTTTAGTGAACCTCTAGAAGTGATTATCATATTAAAACGCAAAGTTTGGATGAGTTTTGATCAAATTGGAAGTCACACTTTTTTTGTTTGCAACTTCACACGATTTCCCTCCAAACTTCATCATTTCACACGCTTGAGCATTCAATCAGCTTCCCTACAAATAGAGAATCACACCTCATTCATTTTCTCAAGCTTAGAGAGCCAGAATCACCCGACCAAACTTCCTCTTGAACTCAATTTTCTGCAACTCTGAATTTTCTCTTACAGGCTTTCTCAATCATTTTTCTTTGTCAATTCACCTTCCTTGAACCTCACTGAAGCTAACGGAAAAAGAATTAATCTCTAAGACTTCCTAAATCGTGCTAGCCAAGTCCAGTTTCAGAGCTCTGCAACTTAACTTCAATAGGTAGATTCCTTCACCAACTCTCTCAAACTTTGATACTGTTATGAAGCTCTTATCATCCTGATTCTAGTCGCAACACTTGTTTTCAACTGGAAGTACATTTTGACCATGAAATTTCAAATCCCTTTTCATAACTTCTTTTCAAAAACGACTGAGCTACAACTTATATAAATTTTTCGTGAAGGTACCATTGGAATCATCTTGAAGAGACGAAGCGAATGGTAACGGTCTCGTGTCCTAATTTTACAGTTTCTGGAACCTGCAAATTCGTTGGTTGGAGGTTGAAGATGATCAACGTGTCATCTATCAACCAATAAAGGCGTGCCACGCATTTTTTCAAAATCTGATTTAATTGTTGATTCCATGCATTATTCAGTAAAGACCATGATATGCACAGTGCGTCTGATCTATTGGATTAGCTTACTAATGCATTTTGACTCTCATCCATTGGTCCATATTTTTTTGACTTTATTTTATTTTTTTATTTTTATATTTAACTTGTTTTAAACTTCAAAAAACCATATAAAATTCATTTTAACTTCAAAAAATCTGAAAAAATCATGAAAAATACTTTTGATTTTTCTCTTTTTGATTATTATTTTTTCACAATTTTATTTTGTGTTATAATATTTTTTTATAATTTTTTACTTTATTTAAATTGTTTTAAATGTTTAAAAATACTTTTCTTAATTTTTAAATTCTGAAAAAAATATGGAAGGATCCAATGACCTTTTGACAAATATTGGTACCTCATTTTATTTTTATTTCTGACTTTACTATTTTTCATGATTTTTGGTTTGTTTTGCCTATTTATTTTAATTTTAAAAATAGTTTTTGACTTTAAAAAATAACCAAAAATTTTGTATAAATATTTTAGCTTATTTATGATTTTTCTATGGTCTTAGTTGATTTTTCTTGGATGTTTTAAATATAATTGCTATTTTCTCCCTTTATTTTCATTTAAAACTCATTTTAAAAATCTTTTTTCTTTATTTTAAAATACCATTTTATTTTGTATTATATTCTGCCTGATCTTGGACTACGAAATTTTGATCATAAGCTTTATTAACATCATTGGATCCATGGTGTTGAATTTTACTCCACAAAAAATGGATGAATGATTTTAATAATAGTTTGATTAAATTTTTGATTCAAATATGGTTTAATTCTTACCCCATCCCTCTTCATCTTATCCCCTTCTTATTGTACCAAATGTTATTGGAGAATGATTTCCATATCATTTCTCAAAATATATGGTACATAGATTGCTATTGACCGACATCAAAATAGTTGCGACTTCTATATAAGTCCACTTACGATTGCTTAACATAACACTAAATTTTGTCCCGATTTGAGAAAATGATCATTCGTGGCCCAAACCCATGTTTGTAAGCCCAAGTATGTTAATTTGAACATTTTTATCCAATAACCTTGAGATTCATTGTTAGGAGGCTTTGGTCCTATCAATTATCTAATGAATTTTGATCAACTTTGGTCAAATTAGATCATTTAAACATCGTTGATCATTTATTGTTGCCTTGAGAATTTTTAGATGGATGATATACTTGACAAAAAGCAAATGAAACTTGTTGTTGAGAGGCTTTGATTTTATCAATCTTCTAATGAGTTTCAAATGCAAGTTTCAAGATGGTCATTCAACTAACCTCTAATTTCTAACTCATTAACAATTAACTTTATTTTATGCTTTTACTTTAAACACATTTATTTTGGCATTTACATTTCATGCTATTTTCATCTTTGCTTATTTGAACATTTACTTTTATGTCATTTTTATTTTGCTCATTTGAGATTTCATTTTCTTTTTGAAGATACCTAATAATCAACTTGAATCATAAAAAACTTTAATCTTACTTTGACTACTTGGCTACTATCCTTAGCATTAGGATTAGAAGCTGTGATCTAATTTGAGACCTTGTGACCTCAACTATTATTTTGTCTTGAGTTCTTGGAGTTTACCCCAAGATATTCGGTTGTTTGTTTGTTTGCTTTGTGTAGCGGTTATTGTGATTACATGCTTTGTCTGTGATCATGAATTCATCTGTATACAACCATTACTCTGCCCAATTTTTATGAAGACTTAATGGAATTGAAGCTTGGTTTCTTAAGAGGTTTATTGTCTTTGCTTGTTTGGTTTCAAATCCAAAGGATATGAATTCTATATTGACTCATTGTATCAAGTGTTGGCTTCTTGTCGGCTAGATGGTTCTTTTTCCTAGCTTTTATCTTATGCTTTAGGATAGTCCCTTCATCTCCTCTTATCTTCTTTAATTTCAAAAAATCTTCTCCCTCCTTTTGAAAACTCTGCTTGTTTCAAAACTTGAACCACTTTCATGATAAATTTGGACTTATGCCCATGCATTTTCAAAATATTTTCTTTATCAAATTTTAATTAACTTAATAAAACTTTAACATTTTTGTGAGAAGACTAAAAGTCAATCAATTTCATTCAAACCATTTTGCCATTTTGACTTTTTACCTTAAAATTTTCTCAAAAAGATTAGACTCTTGTCAATCCTTATAGTGATACGAGCTACTATACTTCTACAATATGTAGTAAAGTGAGATATTTTCCACTTGAGTGTTGAGTGAGGCTTTATTGATTTTAAAATTCAAGCTATATCCTCCACTTTGAGATGATGCAAATTCTCCTTTCTCATAATTGTGGATAGTAAGTATGTTTTCCACTCGGATAATGACGATGACGTCTCGTCTCTTAAAATTTAACCAACACATTTATGTTATAATTTTTTTATAAGAAAGATGAACTACGAGTACCCTGATCCCCTATTGCACGGAAGGTGGTACGTGGGCACTAAATGTTCGCAACTGCGGCGGATGCGAAAATCATAAAAAATACTTCTTTCTTCATCTCTACAATCCATTTTTTTATACAACATTTATAGCCAAAATACACAGATTTACAAAGAGGTTTCTACAGAGTACAATAGATGTTTAGGGTGCTAATATCTTCCCTTTTCATAACCAACTCCCGAACTTAGATTCTCTCCTCCTCTTTTTGGGTTATTCGCTCTTTTCCCATTCCTTTGGAAACAATAAAGCACGGTGACGATTTTTATTTTGATCTGTGTGATTCAAGTCAATCCAATGGCTTAGTCTCAACATTTCTACCTCTACATATCAAAAATCTCAACAAAAAAAAAGTTTATCATTTGCATTTTAATTTATTTTTAGTCAAAAATTTTTGAATTAAAGTTAATCTTACTAATAATCCATAATATTTAATTATTGAATTATTTAGTAATTGAGATTAATTACTATGTACTGTCAGTGTAAAACTTTTTACATTGTCAGTACATCACAACCATCCACTAATACTATTTAATAAATAGTTAATATAAAAATAAAATATAATTTATAATCTAACGGTAATGATTTACTGACACTGTAAAACTTCTTTACACTGTCAGTGTATTCCAATTAAATTCTTAGTAATTTTATTCTATAATGCAACTAATTTTGATATTTTGTCCTTAAAATTGATTTAAACTTTCAAATTGTAATCATATTCAATTTTAATTGAATTTCTAACAAAGATTCAATTTAAAGTTTAATTTGGTCTTTTAAAAATTGTCTTTTTATTCTAATAACTATTTAGATTTGATTTTTTTTTCAGTTTAAAATTTAGTTTGATCTTTTAAAAATTATCTTTTTGTTTCAATAGTTGATTTGATTTGAATTTTGATTTTAATTCAAGTTGAAAATATTTTTTTAATTTGAATTATTATTAAAAGTTAAAATCATTTTAAATCTTTTCATTTAATTAAAATTTTACTTCTTATTCTAACCAATTTATTTTTTCATTTATCATAATTAATAGTATTGTTATTATTATTATTATTAGTAGGATTGCATTCTATTTTAATATTTTTGTTCTATTATTACTAACATCTTTTTTTTTAATTCTTTCTTTTATTCTTATTATTATGATTATTATGAAATTCAATCCTCAATTTTCATCACAACTCAATCTGAGCCATCGATTTAAACTCTGTCAAATTTTCAACAGTCTTCTCCATTCCAACATTCAACATCAACGCAATTGCACTCAGCAAGACAAAAAGAAGAAAATTGCATCACAAAAATCAGAAGCACGCAAAAGAGGAGATCATATACTATACTTTAAAGATCCGTTGGAGAATCTCCGATTTGGTAACCTTGTTTCTTTCCTCTCGTTATTTCTGTTATTATCATGTAAATGTTGTGTGTGAATTCAATAATAACAAGCAAAGTCTTGGGCCTGAACTGGTGACCTTTTTTTAATTCCTATAGCCCATTCCAAAAATTCTTCACACCCCTCTTTTACTGATTTTTTAAATTTTCTTTATTATTGTTATTTTTTAATGATAATTAGTTTAGGTTAATTATTTTATTTTAGTTTAATTGTTTGTTTATTTTTGTATAATAATTAGTTTTGTAATTAATTGTGTTAATTGTTTTTATTTACTCTAATTAATGTTGATCAATTAGTTTTAGTAAATATTTTCATTTAATTTAATTAATTTTTTGTTTGTTAATCTTTTAATTGTTTATTTGTTTCGATTATTTAATTTCATCTTTGCATACTTTGTAATTTTTAGTTAGTTAATCAAATATTGATATTAGTTAGCTAATTTTGTTATTAAAAATTAATTAGTCTTGTTAATTAATTTTTTTAAACCTAATTAATTAATTTTATCAATTCTTGATTAATTAATTAAACACTTAATTCATATTTCATTTTTTTTATTTAGCCTTGATGCATGACTTTGACCATTTGGACTTGAGTTCTTACTTCATACGAGATATTTGGATTATTTCTCTGCTATCATGGTCTTGTCTATTTGTGTGAATTTTTATCTGATGCATGGATTTTTATTTAATATCTTGATGATACTTTGAGCTTTATCTGACATCTTGAGCTTACCCGGTCACTGTCTCGACTTGTGATTTATTTTTACATGATGAACTTGATTTGTTGCTTTGAGTTTTATCTGATGTCTGGGGTTTCTTTGACGCTGTCTGGTTGTGATTTATTTTCAGTTGAGGTTTGATATACTCTTGGCTTATTTATCTTCTCGTGGCTTTAAATTCAAAGGGATGTGAAGGCTATATTGATTTCTTTATATCAAGTATGAGCTTCCGTTCAGTCATATTTTCTTTACCTACCTTTTACCTTCATGTACATAGGACACTCTCTTCATCTCTTTCTCATTCTTTAATTTTTAAACCCTTCTCATCTATTTTCAAAACCTTTCTTTTTTATAAACTCAAACCTCTTTCAAAATAAACCTCGACTTTGTTGAGTGTTTTTTCTTTTAAAACTTCTTTTCTTCTCAAATTTCCCAAAACACTTAATAAATAATTGATGAGAGCCACACCTCTAAGAGTCTTTAGTAATGGGAAGGATGAGAGGGTACAGATCCTGACTGGTCCTTCTTTAACTCACAAAGTCTCTGGTGTGATTCAAATTCCAAACTCTGTTTTCACAAAGTATAGGGATCATAAGTGTCCTAGTAGTGGGATCAATTTATCATACCTACAAAAACTTCAACTCATTCAAGCCTTTTTGTGCGCTCGAGCACCTTTTCTCTTTAAAACCTTTTTCAAGATTAGACATGATTCATTTATAGTTGAGACATTATTTTCCTATCCTCACGGTTGTAAATATGTCTACTTTTCCACTTGAGTACCAAAGGCGTTCTCAAACCCTCACTCTTGTTGATGCATTGTCCCTCTTTCGTACACCTTGTGGGAGGTTAGTTGAGATTTCTCTCCTAAAAATGACGACTTGTCTCTTCATTTAAAATCAACCAACAGACAATTCTTTTCTAGCTGAACTACGGTGTTCTGAATTTCCAATTGTACGAGGGAATACATATGCACTAGGTCTTACGATCAAAGGCGAGCAAAAATAATAAAAAAAACATTTTCTTTTGTTTGTAAATACGTTTTCATTCATTCCCTTTAGCAAGTAAGCCTTTAAATAACACACCTTTTGAAAGAAAACAAACAAAGTGGATCATGTGGAGTACCGTAGATGCTTAGGGTGTTAATACCTTCCCTTAGCATAACTGACCCTCGTACCTTGATCTCTGATCTTTTATTTCATTTTGGGTTTTGTTAGTTTTTTTTTTCTATTTCCCTTTCGAAACAATAAAGTGCGGTGGTGACTTCATTGTGTGAGTTAAGTCAATTGATGGCTTAGTCTCAAATCTTTACCGCTACATTTTTCGCATTTTTACACATTGCGATACATAGCTTCTTCTCTTTGTGCATGTCAAGCAACATGGATCGTGAACTTGGTCGAAGAAATCACAGGAAAAGATCATGGAGCAATTACTATGAAGATTGACATCATATCAGCTATCAATTTGACGAAGAACCCCATAGCACATTGTCGAAGCGAGCACATCGAGGTGATATTCCATTATCTAATAAAGCAGGTAGCAGATGGGAAGATGAACTTGGAACACTGTAGAATTTCGAATCAGTTTGCAAACATCATGATGAAGGGTGTGCGGGTCAAAGTGTTCATAGGACTAAGAGCAATGATGGATATAGATAGCTTAGACACAATAAATTAGTTGGTGTGTTGAAAGTTTAATTTCTTGTGTCGAAGCAGGTTGTTGCTCGACACAAGGTGTGTCGAAATTAGTTTGTGTCGAAGTGTACCGAGTAGTGTTAGCTATCGAAGTGTCGAAGCAGGTTGCTTCTCACATGATTTCGACTTAGATCCAAAATATGTATTTTGATCTTTGACTTAGGGAGAAAGCTAACCTAAAATTATAAATAGAGGGAGTAACTCCTATTTTTGTAATCAACTCATAACAACTTGTATTCACAGAATTTCGCAGTTGTAAAGTGAATAAAGATTTTCCACAATTTGTAGACAAAGAGTTACTCTGCAGAAACCCTAATCTCTTATCTTCTTTAATTTTCTTTTCTTTTCATTGTCATTGTATGGTGATAACAATCTTGTTCATCAAGATTGATAGAAATTCTCCATAGATTTTAGTGGATTTTCAACAATTATATTGAACCAATGATTGAGATGGATAGTTTTGTGTTTGATTGAATTGATTCGATTGTGAAATTTGGTTTGAGTTTGTGTTAGTTACTTGCAAAACTGCGTGAGTTCAAAGTTGATCTCCAAACTGATGATGTATGTATGATATAGTGTTTGTATGATGCTTATGTTTAATGTATGTGTTTGTGATGAATTGTTAACTGGTTTATTTTTCTGTTTGATGTATGATGATTCTATGATGATAACTGAACTAGTTTTTTTTTCTTCATGTTTGCAGCTTGGTAATGGTTGATGCTATGGTGTACGTGAAGCATGGGTTTGCAGCATGAGTATGTGATGCAATAGAGCTGATGCCAACAAGATGTGGACTTGCTTTTGTTTTTTTATGTATTATATATATATATATATATATATATATATATATATATATATATATATATATATATATATATATATATATATATATATATATATATATATATATATATATATATATATATATATATATATATATATATATATATATATATATATATATATATATATATATATATATATATGCTATGGATGCAAATTCACGTGGGAAACTGTAAATGAAATTTGTAATTGACATGAATGACAAAAGAGATATAAGACTTTGTCTTATTTAAAAAAATTGTCTTGTTCAAAGTGGATCCATTTTGTCTTATCTTAAAATAAACTCAATTAAACTTGATTCATAATGCAAACTTAAATGATTTTTAATAATGTAAAATTTTTTAATGTTGAGGAGCTCATATTCTAAGTGTGATATGCTTAACGAAGACTTACTCATTTTATCATTTTAGTTTCGGGGCCTCATCCAAAGTCCCTCACTTCCACTTACTAACTAATAAGAGATATTATTTAAGAATTCATATTTCAAACTCGGATCCCGTTCGTTAATTCTATTTAAGATTAACGAACTCTAGCCACTCCAAGTCAATGTAATTTTTTAAAATATGCATGATTAGAATTTTCACAAAATATGCATATGCTAAGGATTAGCACATTGGAATAAGAACAAAATATAATCACAAAAATGAACATGGATGACTTTAATGGATGCAAAAGCATATGATATGAGGAGAAAAAAGAAGTCAACTTTTGACTTTTATCTTTTGGTTACTTTTGCTAATTAACGAAATAATTTTTAGGTGTGATTTTTACTATTTTTTAATGAAAATATGACAAGTGTATAATGTTTTCTTACAAATAAACAATTTTTCTATTTTACACTCCTTTAAATTCACTTGTTATATTTTCATTAGAAAATAATAAAAACCACACATAAAAAGTTGTATCTAAATTTTGTCTTTAACCTAATAATGTATGTAAATGAATGGTTGTGGAGAGTCAATGATAAAATGGCATGGTTATTATGTAGATGACCTAAATAACATATGAAAATGGATATCAAGAACTAAATAATTTAGATTTTAGAGAAAAATCAAAATACTTAACCAAATGATATGAAAAAGAAAGAAAGACAAAATTAAGATATGACACATATATTAAAATTGGGATATAACACACATGTCAAAATTGTGGATAATAACAGCATTGAATATCAATGCTACCTTAGAAAATTTATGGCTAAGTCACTCAACTGATCTAAATATAAAGTTAATTGAGTACACATTACTGATTTTGATTTTAATTGGTTGTGAATAACTTCTAAAAAATGTAGAAGTTGTTGATTATAATTTATCTATGAATAATAAGTGTCATAAGTGTTAAATATGCTTGGATCTCAACCTAAAAAATTAATTCTTCGGGTTGAGATCCAAGCATATTTAACATAATATCAGAGCATAAATACTAAATTATAGGAAAGACTAAATTACCCTTACAAAAATTCAACAAAATAATATAATAATAATAATAATAATAATAATAATAATAATAATAATAATAACTAATATCTCTCCTGAAACTCAAGATGCATTAGCAGAGAGCATCGAGAGTTTGTCAATCAAAAAACAAAAATATTTAATGAAATGCGTTTTCGTAAACATATCAGCAATGTGCAAAACAGAGGAGACAAACAGTGGAGTAATTGTCCCATGCTGAAGGTGATGGCAAGTGAAGTGACAATCAATCTCAATGTGTTTGGTACGTTCATAAAAGACTAGTTATGGGCAATTTGAGTGGCACTTTTGTTATCACAATACATAGAAGTTGGTTCAGAAAGAACGACACCCATATCAGAAAGTAACCAACGCAACAAAAATATTTCTATAGTGGTGGATGCCATAGCACGATACTCAACTTCTGTAAAAGAATGAGAGACAATATCTTGGTTTTTTACTCTTCCAAGAAATAAGAGAATCTCCAAGAAAGACACAAAACCATGTAGTAGACTTATAATTTGTGGGGTCAGCAACTCAATCTGCGCCAAAATAAGCACGAAGTTTCAATGAGGACGATGAGGGAAAGAGAAGGCTTTGAAACTGGGTTTCCCGAAGATAACGACATAAGCGAAGAACAGCTTCCCAATGCACTATAGTAGGAGAGACATCAAACTGACTAACAACATGAACAACATAAGAAATATCTGGTATAGTAATCGTAAGGTACACCAGGCTGCCAACCAAAGTATGATATAAAGTGGGATATGACAGTGGAACACCATCAGATGAAGCATATTTCACATTCAACTCAAGAGAAATATCTTCTACTCTAGTATCTGAAAGGCGAGTTTGATCAAGAATATTGGTAATATACTTGGATTGAAAGAGAAAATATCCTTTAGAAGAGTAGGCAACTTCAATTTCCAAGAAGTAGCAAAGTGTGCCTAAGTCCTTCATCTCAAACTGTTTTGCTAACTCTAATTTCAAATAATTAATTTCACCCATATTATCACTTGTAATAATCATATCATCAACATATAGTGAGAGTAAAATTCGACCATGATTTGTGATCTTGATAAACAATGCAGAATCATGATCACTAGAGTGAAATCCAATAAATATAATCATAGTGGTAAACTTCTCAAACCAAGCTCGTGGAGCTTGTTTCAGACCATATAATGCTTTCTTCAACTTACACACTTCCCCTTGATTATGAGAAACACCTTGTGGGGGTACCATATAAACTTCCTCTTGAAGATCACCATTTAGAAATGCATTTTTAACATCATTTTAAGAAATATGCCACTGGCGAACAGATGCAACTATAATAAGAGTGCGAATAGTAGTCATTTTAGCAACAAGAGCAAAAGTTTCTTCATAATCCATACCATATTGTGGGGAGAATCCCTTAGAAATAAGGTGTGCTTTGTAGCGCTCAACTGACCCATAAGACTTAGTTGATATTGTATATCCAACGAGATAACACACTTTCCAGGAGGGAGAGGTACTAAATCCCAAGTATTTGTTTTATGCAAAGCCAAAGTTCTTCTATCATAGCCTGCTGCCAAAGAGGGTCAAGGAAAACCTCTTTATAGGAAGAGGGCTCAGACAATCCGGACATTGTGCTTTCTAATGACCTTTCTCCTTACAAAAAGCACATTCAGCAATACCTATCCAATCCTACCTTGAGGTTTTCCTTTGTGAAATAGAGCAACAAAAACAAATAGAGAAGTGGAGAGAAATCCTTTATCTGAAATCAAATTTGAGTGGGACTTTAGTCTAATTTCTTCTGTCAATAATTCATTAAAAAATGAATCAACACTAGGAAGAGGATTACGATGCAGAATACCCTCCGGAGGCCCTCAAAGTCATCTTTAAGCGCCATCAGAAATTAAACAAGGTGTTAGTCTTCTCTTTGATCAATGTGCGCTTTGACAACTTTCAATTCAGTTGATTCCGTAAGAGTCAATTGATCCCACAAATTAGTCACCACTGAATAGAATTCTTGAATGGTCATATTATTCTGTTTGAGAGATCTAATATCACTCTTCAATTGATACTGTTTTGCAAAATTTGATTGAGCATACAAACGTTTCAAATGGTCTCAAATCTCCTTAGCAGTATCATATTTTTCTAATTGCACATCTATTGACTGATAAACAGAATTATTGATTCAAGTAAGAATCTTTGAATTGCTAACATCTCATATTTGCAACTCTTTTGCATATTTTGCTTCATCCTTTTTATCTGTAGGTTTAACCGAGATTCCATCAACAAAATTCCACATCTTTTTTCCTTTCCAAATTTTTATCAATATAAATAATTTTCTTCCATGAATTAGACACTAACTGACTCGAAAGAGTCGTCTATATATTACTCATTATAATCAACTATATAAGATAACTAAAACATCACAATTGAGCCAAATATCAAATAAAGTTAACACACACAAAAAAATTGTCACTGTATCCAAAATTATTGTACTCAACAAGAATCTATTTTCTCTTTATACTACCAAAAGTTACTTTCTTTATACTACCAACTATGAGAGTATAAAGTATTCAAGATACAGTAACCTAAACTACCAAAGATCCAAGCACTAATTTTCATCCAAAGAAACCGTGACGGTATGGTACAGTAACGTGTGCCAAAGAAATTAATTAATACACAGTGACCAACCTTCAAAGAATTATCCAATACTTTAGTTAATCAAAATCACCTTTAAATTCCAATGAATTATCAACTTAGATCACCGATGAAATCGCTGCTCCAGCAACTCACAGAAGAAAAAAAATTGTTGCTCCAAGTCATAAAATATGCAAACTACCTTATGATAGTTTCAAAAATCAAACCAAGCTCTTTAATATCATGTTAATAATAATGAACATATAGAATCATAGAGAAGAAAAAGACTCTTTAAA
Organism: Vicia faba; assembly: GCA_948472305.1. Taxonomy (NCBI): domain Eukaryota; kingdom Viridiplantae; phylum Streptophyta; class Magnoliopsida; order Fabales; family Fabaceae; genus Vicia; species Vicia faba. The sequence goes on from OX451741.1 coordinate 1,397,416,219, forward strand.
TTAAAATTTCAATAGAATGAACAAAAACTACAAGAATAAGAGTTACACCAGAGTAATGATAAAGATGACTCTCTTCGAATTGAAATTCAAATATATTTAATATAGTATCCGAACATAAATACTAAAAATTATAAGAAAGACTAACTACCTTTACAAAAATACAACAAAATAGTAATATAATAATAATAATAATAATAATATCTAACAAGCTCACAAAATGAAAGTGATTCATTAATTATTATAACTTAAAGTGTCGATGCTACATAGTTATGAGAAAATAAGATGAAATTCAAACCCAACCCTGTTTGTAACGGGTGAAGAGGTCTTCTGTTTGAGCATTCTTAAAGGCACTACAAGCAATGACATAGACCCATATAAGTACAACCACAGCCACAATGAGAATTATATTTGCTTTCCTCCATTCTTTTCTTAGGTTTCCAAGTAAACCAGCCTTACAAGCATTACAATTGTAGCATAGTTGGCTCTGATCATTGTTCCATAAATTGCAATCTGAATCAGCCATGGGATTCACAGGGTTTGTCCAGATTATAGGACTCACATAATTGTATCCACAAACAGTTGGAGGTTTGCAACATCCTGACTGCAACAAAAAAAAAAAACAATCAAACAAAAATTTCAATAATAAAATTGAAATAACAAACTGGATTGGGATAACTTTAGTTGAGTTTTGAAAGAGACCGGTCCATAACTCAATCAATCGAATAACATTATAAGAGATCAGAGGATAAATTGGTGTGCATGACATGGCGTGTTATAAGATCGCCAGACCCAAACCATCTCACTTTAGACATGTGCGTCAAGCCCAAACCGAGATTATTGAGTTATGATAGTATTAATATGTGGTACACCATGTGTTTCTAAAAGAGTTGTTATCGCTACTTCTCTAAGGAAGAAACCACCTGTCCCATTGACGGGGAAGACCTAGTTTTCCTATCCCCACGGTCTAATCGAGCCGTTAGGATGAAACCGAGTCTTCACCCACGACTTGACCCATGAACTAAATCTATAAATATCTCAACCTTAACAATGTGTTTGAATGAAATATTTTAATGAGGAAAAATGATTTTTTGAGGGAATTTAAAATGATATGATCAAATTCTATTGTTTGAATAACAAATATGGAGAATTGTTGAAATGATATAAATTTATGAAATATTTTATTCAAGTCAAACTTAAAGAATTTCAAATTACACCAAAAAGTATAGAATTTGAGATTGTTCCATAATTTGAATGTTGAATTGTTTATTATTAATTTATCAAAATTTTAAAAATGGTCCTCATATTTTATGAAAATTGTAAATTTACTCCCAAAATTTTCAAAAAATTACAAATAAGTCCCTAAATAATTTTCAGATTTTATAAATTGGTCCTGGAAATTTTCAAAAATTGCAAATTTTTGTCCATATTTTTCATATTTTAAATTTGACCCAAAAGTTTAAAAATTTACGAAAATGACCCTAAAAATTTAACAATGAATCATTTTAATACTACATCCAAATAAATAAAAAATTTAAATTGAATGAGTTTCAATTGAATTATTTGAATTGGTTAGAATTTTGAATTTCTTAAAAATTCTTAATTACCTCATCTAAACACACTCTTAAGAGTTGAAAAGAATCATTCACTCTTTACTTATCTAGAGTCTATCTAAAATCTTTTACATTCACATACGTGAGCAGAGTTCATCTTATTGTATTTTTCACAAGTACACAAACATAATTCAGTGATTGGTTGGTACGCAGAGAATGCGAGTGTCGTAAACTATGAGATATAGAGTTAGATTTCTAATTATGAAAAACACAGGGGTAGACAACGACCAAACCATGTCACAATGCAAGCTGTGAACAATAACATATTTATCTTGTGCAATAGAGACAAAACAATGAAATTAACAATCCAAAGCTGATTAAATTAATGTCTAAATTTCTAATGATTTCTCTGAATAAGTCAGTTACTATCTGGCATGGAACTTTCATGGTGCCTCAATCATTGTCCCCATAAAATATAAGAAAGGTTCCACAAGCTGGTAACAAGGGATGTGTCTAATCTCATTTTCAAGATTCAAGACATGTTGAGTGTAAACCTCTGATTTCAAACAAATAATAATCCAATGTCTAATTGGTAGGTCAAGTTAAGAATAAGATTGAAAACTATGGATTGAAATTCACATTATATGACAAGTAGTTTATCATTGTCACCAGCAATAAAAAGTATCTTTGGATCCACCAAACATATTTTATTTAACAAATGCATTATGCATATTATAATATGAATGAGACGGTGCACAATTTATTGGTCCAATTAAAAAGTCACAGACACTATCTTCCCCTACAAGCTACCAAAACAATATAGTAACCTCACAAACTAAAGTCTTCCATTTATGATTATGATGTATGAATGTAAAAAAGTACAGTAGTTATTGAATTCAGTAATTGGAATTAAACATAGTAACATGGTACCATGTGATGTGGGCCTAAGATTTTAGGTACAGACAAAAGAGCAACAATAAATAACCCCAAAAATAATTTTTCTTTTATGGAATCAATCATTTACGTCTTGAGCCTTGAGCCGTCTCTGAGGATGTGCAAGACAGACCATAGTAGAGGCTCTAAAACCTCTTGTTATACAGAATCTCTAAAAAGTTAAGACGACTCTGCATGTAATGAAATTATCTTGTTTTATCTACAAACTTTGAGAAAGATAAAGAAAAAAAGAGACTTGAGTTTGTTACCTGCAATGGAGAGATGTGAGAACTGTAGAATTGATCAGCAGTGATATAATTCTGGTTGAGTTTAACACAAACACCAGAAGCAGCCAAGCACGGTCTAATCTTCTGCCAACTCCCAGAGCCAGTCACCCTTTTCCTCAACCAAGACGAAGCTCCATTCAAACCATACTCCTTGTAACCTCTACCAGGAACAACATAGCTTCCATCGGGTCTCGTGACAACGAAGGCGAAGACGAGGACGATGAGGAGGACAACGATTAGAACCGCCATAGTGAAAAGGTAAAGTGCTAAGAGACCTTGTTTGTTCCAATAAGCACCGACGAAACCAGACAAGGAAACGAGGAGGAGGAGGATGCCGATGATGACAATTGGCCATCGGAAGTTTGTGATGCATTGGTTGTCTGGTTTTGAGGCTAGCCATATGCCGGAGGCTATTATTGGGATTGAGGAGAGTGTTGCTATGAAGTTTAGAATTGCGGTTATGTTGTTGCTTACAGCCATTCTATTACTAGTCACTAAGTGCCTTTTGTTTTACTTTACCTTTGGAAATAAAAGTTTTGATGAAGGTGCTGAATTTGAGAGTTTTAAGATAAGTATAAAGTATACTACTCTCTACTTCTCCCTCTCACAATATATATCTTCTTTTCTATTTTAATTTTTCTTAAATTATTTATTCTTTTAAAATATCAATATGATATTTATTATTTCTTTTCATTAATTTATTATTATTTATTGTATTTTAAATCATATAAATATTATACTATTTATTATTAATAAGAATATTTTAGTAAATAATATTTATTTTATTATTGAAATCAACACAATTAATCATTATCTTAAAAAATATAAAAATCTAAAAAAAAAAGATAAAATATTTTTTTTAGTCCCTTAATTTTACCTCTGGGTCCATTCTGGTCCCTTATCTCTAAAAAGTTTCAAAGTGGTCCTTTAATTATTCAAAAAGGATCACAGTAGTCATTTCCGTCCAAAAGACACAAACTGACGTTTGTTTTGTATGCGTGGCAGCTGATGTGAAATCCTATTTTTATCTTCTTCGTTCACCTCTTGCAGGCTGCGTCGTATTTTCATCTTCTTCGTTCATCTTCTTTGTCCATTTCTTTCTCTTCTACCTCATGCTCCCCCAAATTCTAGGGTTCAATAAATTTCTTCCCCTTATGATTCTGTAATTGCTTGAGGAAAATGAAGCAATCTTCATACGATCCGAAGGGCTGTGGAGATGGTAATTTGCGATGAAAACTCATATTTGACTGTGGAGACACGGCTGTTCTTCGAATGGCTTCAATTCACACGAATTTTGGGAAACAATTCTGGGATCGTCGTCATTATAAGGTAAGAAAGAAATTAAATGTCTTATTCATATTATTTTTTCTGATCTATCCAAATTTGGACTGACACAGAGTTCATCTGAAACTGGACGTGGATACTTTCAATGGTTCTATGATGATGTTGTGGATGAGAAAGAGTAGTTTACAAAGAAGCAAAATAGTAGGTTGGAGAAGCTTCAAAATAACCTTGATGCGGCAAAAATGGAGATACTGTCTTTAAATGAACAAAAGGATGGACTGAAACAAAAGATAAGGAGGTTACAAATTGAAATGAAGAAAATGATGAATTCTGAAGAAAAAAATGGAAAAGAATGTTTTGTATGTTGTTAATTTTTCTAATTTGGGTGATGTTGTAAATTACAGTATCATTTATAATGTCATTTGAAAAAAAGATGATGTTGTTAATTGATGAAGTTGTATGTTCTATTTGTATCATTTTGTTATGAATTTTGGAACTGGTGTAAATTCCAGTATGCAACTGTATGAAACTAGTGTAAATTCCAGTATGAAACTGGTTTAATTTTGGAACTGTATTTTTGATGAATTTTGTAAACAATACATAATTTTGAGTCGATGCATGTTAGCATGAGTCGACTCATTTTAGTTATGTAACACAAAATGAGTCGATACATGTTGTTATGAGTCGATGCAAGCAGATATTACAATATATTATAGAGCCAACTATTTTACATGAGTTGATGCATAACACGTATGTGTCGACACATACTGAATTGAACTTTTGATTTTTGAAGACAAAATGTGTTATGAGTCGATGCATGATGTTATGTATCGATGCATAAAAGTTCAAAAATGTTTTTCAGGAACATCAACATATCATGTGTCGATGCATAAAGGTTGAAGGTTGTATTCCAGGGGCATCAACATGTTATAATTCGATGCATAACATGGAGGTGTCGACTCATACTGAAGCATAATCGTTTTTATGATTCTTTGCTTAAGTATGTGTCGATGCAAAGCTGTTTGTGTCGACTCATAACAATATTTTATGTGTAAAATACATTCTTAACCCATTTTAAACATGTTATACTATATTTTTTACAATGCACACATGTAGGTAAAGCGTTTTTAACATTCATTGATTATTTCACATATATTTGCTATCATTGAAAACCAATTATATGAAGGGGTTTCTCACAATAAATTTGAATGAAGTCAACAACAATACATAAGGTGGTGGATACCACTAATATTCAAAAATTTCATGTTCAAAAAATTTCATATTACAGGTCCAAAAACACTACTATTACAGATCCAAAAACCATACTTTACAATGAATCATGTCCTTGCAAGTTAGCTTGTTGTGTCCTGCTTTCTTACACCTGCTACACTTTATAATGAATCCTGTCCTTCTCATCTTTTTACTAGAACCATCTATCTCACCTTGCTCTAAATTCCTCCTTTTTCCCCATATTCCACTTCTTCTGTACCTTCTCCTTAATGTCCTTAATTTTCATTCTAGGGTTGGTTTTAAGTGAATTCTACAACCTCTTGCTCAACCATTTAGTCTTCATTAAATTCACATTATATTCTCTACTGCAACTATGAATGTCTACTACCTTTTGTAGTTTCCAAGAATCCTCAGTGGACAATTTAGCACAATAGGATTCCCATTCACATCCTTCCTTACACCTAACCCTAATCCTAGTCTTGTCATTTTTAATGAACTTTAAATTTCTGCCAGATTGGACCGCATAAGAGGTAATGGCTTCCTTGAAAGTTTATGTTGTACTAAAGTAGGTTCCCACTTCCCATTTGTAATTGCCCATATCCTTTTGAAGCTTGAAAACTGGATACTTCTTTCTCCTAACTCTACTGCTATCATCACTATCACAGTCACTTCCTAGATCATCACTTTCATTGTCACTTCCTTTACTATCTTCTTTGTTTTCTTCACACTTTTCTTTACCTTTTTTTCTTTTCATGTGTTCATAGTTAATTAGGTTACCCTCTTCCTCTTCCAAATCAGTGTCATACTCATCAGAGTCATCATCAAGTACTACCTATGTTGCACTATCATAGTTGAAGGTGCTATCATCAGAACTATCATCATCATCAGTCAGTCTAACAACATCATCAACCTCACCAGCCCTATGTCCAATATCATCACTTTTAACCTCATTAACCATTGGCACATTATCATCAGTTCCTACTGCATGAACACCATCTTCCCTAATATCATCTTCCCTAACACCATCCATGCTAACATCCTCTTCCCTAACATCACCTACTCTAACACCATCTTCCCTTACATCAATTTCATTCAACATCTCTTTAAGCGCAACTACTACCTCATTAACTATCACATTAAGGAGTACCTCATCTAACACAACTTCAGTCTCATCAGCATTATCAGGCTTTGACAACGTGTATTGAATAAAGACTTCAACACTAATATGAACCATATATAGATCAACAATCTCTAATGCCCCCTTGTCATCAACCAACATATTCACCCCAGCAGTAGGATCCATGTAATATATATTCTCTACATTTGCATAACCTGACTCTTTAATAGCACCTATCAATTCAAAATAGCTCCACTTATCAACATCTACTCTTAAATCATCAATCTCACCTCCTTCGTAAACACTCATGTCCTCAATAACAAATTCGCCACTATAGTGTATTGTAATATTGAGATATTCATCCATTTCAGACTAGGTCCTAAATGAATAGGAAGATATTTGATTTCAGAAACATTAATTTCAAAAAACCCTAACTACGAAAATCATAGTTTTACAGAAACTTACCTACAATGAGCAATGTTGTGGTCGATTTCACCTTCGCTTTGATTCAATTATAATGTTGTGGTCGGATTGTGCCTTCGCTTTGCTCACAACTTGTTCGCAGATTGGAGCTACCAATAATGGCTGCCCGAGGATTACCTTCTAAGTGTTGGAGATGTAATCTGATCCTTTAACACGTGCAATGCTATAACCATTTTTTTAAAAATACTTTAATCCACATGGACAAAAATGTAAACACGTGCAATGCCACATATATGCCACATAAGCTCTACCATTGACTTTGACTAACAGTCTAGACGGAAAGGATAAACGTGGTCTTTTTTGAACAATTAAAGAACCACTTTGGAACTTTTTAGAGATAAGGGACCAGAATGGACTCAGAGGTAAAGTTAAGAGACTAAAAAGGGTATTTTGCGAAAAAATAACACTTAAGACAGAGGGAATAATTAATTAAGCGAAAAAGAACCATGGACACATTAGGAGTCATAAACTTGTAGTCTAGGCCTTATTTATGTTGGTTTTTTTGGGGGTTTAATTGTACTTTTGCGTCATCTTGTTTCACTAACACGTGATTTTGGTAAAATATATTTGTGAGGTATATTTGGATTTTTTTTATTTAAATTTATTTTATATTATGTACATTTCAGAAATTATAGGGCCTGCCGGCTCAGTGTAAAGGTATTCGGGTTGTATAAGGATGATAATTTGGCTCATCCTCTATGGGTATCCATAAAAATACCCACAACGGGTAGGATAAAAATCCGCACAAATGGGTACAGACACAGGCTCAGGTAACTACCCACTTAAATTATCGGATATGGGTACTTTAGTACCCACCCCGCCCCATACCCGCACTATATATATATATATATATATATATATATATATATATATATATATATATATATATATATATATATATATATATATATATATATATATATATATATATATATATATATATATATATATATATATATATATATATATATATATATATATATATATATATATATATATATATATATATATATATATATATATATATATATATATATATATATATATATATATATATATATATTTATATATATATATACTTTAATTTATATTACTTTATTAAAATAAATGTCTGTCAATTTTCAAAAATACATCGATGTTAAACCATTACATTCGTAACACGAGTGTTCTTTTATTTAATAATTCAACAATAAGTTTATTGAAAATATTTAAATCTTATTAACAATTTAAAATAATATGATATTTCATATTTTATATATTTATTTTTTATTAGCAATGCGGGTAACGGGTACGAGTATGGGTACTTACATATCCAGAGGGCAGGAGTACGGATGCTAACATTGTTACCCGAGTGCGCGTGGGTTCGGGTACAAAGAATTTTTACAACCACATGTATGGGGACAAATACTATGGTACCCTACCCATACTGTGATACGGTGGGAGAATTGACTTGGGATTTTGCGTTTGTGTTCGCAAATGTTTCGGTTTAGCAAGAGTCGCCACCGACTTTTTATTTTATCCTAAGGAAAGGTCAAAAAGCACAGGAAAGACCTTTGAGATGTTTTCTTGGGTTCGGGGAGTAGATTATAGAAAGGGAAGGTATTAGCACCCTTTCTATCCATGGTTATCCATGGGCTCTTAGTTACTTACTTAGATCACTTTCTTTGTATTTCTATTGTTTGAAATGGTGCTTTTCAATTGTTTGAAATGGTGCTTTGTGTGTGATTTTGGAAAATATTTTGAAAAGAGGCCATCATTGTGGCAACCTTTGTAATGATTCTTGTTTGAATGTATACAAAGGTGTTTTTGTCTTTTGAAAGGTTTTCAATGTTTGAAAGTAGGGTTTTGAAATTGTGTTGTGGAGTGTGTTTTGAAAAGTAGCAAGGATGTTTTTGCAAGCTTGATCAAGTAACTAAGAGCTATTTACCTTATTTTACTCAAAGATCTTTCTTATATTCTTAACCCTTTTAACAGTGTTGCTTCACCATTGTATTTGGTGAACAACCTTGTGTTAGGATGTTTAACGGGACAGGCGCGGGTCATCATATTGACCATGATAGCAATTGTGTCAAGTATCTTTGGCAATTTTCTTGAGGGACTTGATCATTTTATTTAGGCAACTCAGATAGCGTCATCGAGGGACTATGATCTTTTTGTTTGTTTTTGTTTTGCCAAAGTACTCAACATGCAACCATGGCCCATTTTTGAAGGCAACAAGTGGATGAAACCCTAGGGGTGCAAGTGTGTATTGTGTTTGTTTTTCATGCATGTTATCTTGAATTAGGTCAAATTAATTGTTGATTTTATTTGCATACAAACCCTAAGTCTAAGCATGGCATAATTGAAAGCTTTTAAATGTACGAGAATTTAAATGCTACACTATTACAACATGATATAGGGAGGGGGTACAAATTTGAATTGGGAGTATTTGACAAGAAAATAAATTCTAAGTTATTACAACCATATCGAATGTACAAGATACAATATTTAAATGTACAATAATTGAAATAAATACAATAAATAAATGTAAATAAAATGTATTATGCCAAAATGTTTTTAGTATGTAAAAAGTAATTTTCCAATGTGAAAAGTAAAATAAAGAAGATCAATTTTAATTATTTTTCCTATTTAGGGCAAGAAACCCTAATTCTTAATAAGTAAAAAATTATTTATTAATTATGTGCAATAATATACTAATTTATAAAAAAATAAAAGTATATTGTAAAAATGACATTTTTGGTCCAAAATAATAATAAAAATGAAAATGTAATATTTTTTGTATTTTTGACCTAATTATCTAATAAGATAAAATATATAAGTATATTTATACATTAAATATATTAAATGTGAAAAAAAATTGAAATAAATTATTTACAAAAATGTATATATTTCAAGAAAATATTTTCAAATGTATATAAAAATAAAAATGAAAATAAACATATTTTTTACATTATTTTTAGATTTAAACAAAATAACATAAAGTATTTAAACATTTTTATGGTGGAAATAAATAAAATAAATACCAAATAAATGCAAAAAATTATAAGAATATTTTTGGATCATTTTTTATATTTGAAAATAAAATATCTAAGTCAGAAAAGAAAATAAAAATGCAAAAATATTAAAATATAAGAAAATGGGCCAGGGGGTGTGAAACTGAAAATGGGGGGGTGCCAAAAGTAGGAAGTAGCCAGGCCCAGCCCAGCTACTTCATCTTCTTCCTCTGTCCAACAGAATTTGAAAAAACGCGCGCTAGCTACCCCAACCTGTATCTCCTGATTCTTTGATCTTTTGACAAAACTCAAAACATAAAACTTGTAGAACATCAAATAACGAATCTAACCATATAAAAAACTTGGATTAACTCTCAAAGACCAGAGAGAATTTCTCTGGCCCTAATTTTTAACCTAGTTTTTTCAGAAAGTTCATGAGTGAAATTCTCTCAGCACGATTAATGTAAATGAAAGCTAAGCATATGTATCGCTTCAGGGCTATGAGTATAACATATTTCATTCACAAACCTAAGCCTAACCATTCCTAGATAGGGAGATAGAAGTCCATGAAATACCTGTTTCAGTTGACTTCGAGCTGGACAATGTAGCAACCTTCAATGGGGTTTGAGCTTCTGTTGAGCTTGCCTGAGGTCCAAGGAAGCTTCTCCAATGTTTGGCTTTCTTTGAAACAACTTAAATCGTGCTGTAGAACTCAACCCGCAGAGCTTTGAAATGAAAATGGCAAAGTGAGTTAGAGGTGTTACAGCTTGCAATGGGGGCCTGGGATAGTTCAGGTGAGTTGATTGGAAGGTGTTGGGACTATCTTGGGACAAAACGCACGATTGAATTTTGTTGTGGCTTGCAAAATGCAGAACCTGCCCTATTTTGCAGAAAAATAGTGGTTCTGAGTATCAGGAGGTATGAGTGGTGAAAGGGTCGTGCTTTAGGCTTGCTGGGAGATATGGAACTTGTTCATAAAGTTCTTGTAAGCTTGTCTTAACAGATATGAGAGCTTGCTTATGTTTTGCCACTTTTCTTCTACTTGAAGCAAGAGAATGGAAATGATGTTATAGCCCTGTATCATCCCTCCTATCATGCTGCAACTTTTGTTCTTGGTTACTGGAATTAGTGGACTTGATCTTGCCTCAAAGATCTGGCCCCCATGCTTCAAGGATTTGGTTTTGACATAAAGTGAAATTAGGCAAAAATGGCAATTTGCCTTTTTCTACTTAAGGCTTAATCTTGTGTATAATGTCCAAGTAAACAAAACAAAGGCTTAGACTGATGGATTGGCATTAAATTATGGAGTTCAAATTGGTTTTGAGACCTGTAATGTTGAACCAAGCTAGCTAGATCAGAATTGCAAGTTGTTATGAACATGTATTGGCCATGGATAAAAGTGAGTTTTTGCCAACTTCAAGCATTCGATTCTCTCTAACCACAAGGGTGTTTAAGGATTTCTTGGATAATTTGGAAAGCTTGGAACATGTACTACAATCCCTCTTTGAAATGAAACTTGAAACTCCAAATGGAACTATGTGAAAAATGGCCAAGAAGATGGGTCAAAATCATGCCTAAATTAGGGCAAATTTTCTCTAAGTTAAAAGTTTTAGGTACCCTTGTTCCAAAAATCATAACTTGAGATACAAGCTTCTTTTGAGAAAACTTTGTGAATCAAAGTTGTATACTTTGTGATGGACTAAAACTTTCATATTGCAAGTTTTGTTTGAATCCATTTGTATCTTGGTGAAAAAGTGGGACAAAGTTAGGAAAAAATAAGAAAATTTCATAACTTGGAAAATTTCTAAGTTATGAAATTTTTCCATTTTAAACCCTAATTTGCATTTTTGGGTTTCTTGATGAACAAGTTTCATAATTTTACATGTATTGATTAAAAATGTCCCTTGGCACTTGATTTTGACCAAAAAAGTCAAAGTTTGACTTTTCAGTATACAGTCAAATTTTGATCAGTTGACTGAAAAATTCATCTGTCCATCCTATGCATTTGAGATCTTTTGAACTTGTTGAATGGGTCAAGACAATGTCCTTGAGTCCTTGAGTCCATATGTGAGCTTGATTTTCCAATGGTTAGGTCAAACAGTCAAAAATTGCCTTTGTGCAGTCAAAACCCTAAAAATGACCATTTTGCCCTTTTGGTGATCTGATCAAATTTCTTGTTGAATTATGATCCAAACTTGATCAAATGGTTCATATGAATTCATAATGTTGATGTGGGTCAAATTTCATGAGGTTTGACTGTCAATTGGCCACAATTGACTTTTTCCCCAATACAGTTGATTTCTAGGTCAACTGTCCAATAACCTGGGCAAAGATTTGAATCAAGGCTTGAAACTTGGTATGGGCAAACTTGTGAACCCAACATGAAGCATGAAAGTCAATTTGGGTATTATAGGTCAAAATATCCTTGTGCAAACTCAAACCCTAATTTGGGTTAACAGTGCAAGGAGGGGTCTTGGGCAGAGCAAACCCTAACTTGATCCTGAATTCCAGGAGTCTTATGATGAGAAAGTGTTGATGAAATAAGAGGGAAAATTTTGGGGTACAACAGTTTCCCCTGTTCAATCTTCTTGAACCTGAAGAGTTAGATTGGCAAGTTTGCCTTTCGCGACTCGAAGGTAAAAGAGGATTGGAAACTAGAGTGCCCGTAAATTTGCACTCGTCAAAACATAGGTGCGGGAATGGGCTTAAAGACGCCATTTGGAGATGGAAAAATCTTGCTGGAGATGGGCTTAAAGACGCCATTCAAGAACCTTTGTTGAATTGCAATGTTGTAGGCCAAAAGAATGAGTATCAAAATGGTATCCGTGTCTAGAATGCACTTGAACTGTATCTGGAGACTGAGTTTGTATGAGCAAAAGAATGGCGTCCGTGTCTGGGGCGTATCTGAGCTGTAACTGTGTTTGAATGTTGAATGAATATCAGAATGACTGCCGTGTCTGGAGTGTATCTGTATTGTATCCGGGTAATAGAGAAATATCTGTGTATGGAGCAACTGTGTGCTGGGGATAAACTCTGAATGAGTGACAGAATGGCAACCACGTCTGGAGCGTATCTGGACTGTATCTAAAGTTGAGATCTGTATGAGTAGTAGAATGACTTCTGTGGCGACTGCACTGAGGGAATCAAACCGCTGGTGTAAGGGTCAGAATGGCATCCGTGTCTGGAGCATATCTGAACTTGAGGTTGATAATTGAATCTGAATGAGAGATAGAATGGCCGCCGTGTCTGGAGCGTATCTAGTCTATATCGGATTGATGAAGTCTGAATGAGTAGTAGAATGACCGCCGTGTCTGGGGTGTATCTGTACTGTATTTGACTTGAAACTCCGAATGAGTAATAGAATGACAACCGTATCTGGGGTGTATCCATACTGTATCTGAATAATTGTTAATGATAGTCTTTTAATCTTATCCTGAAAAGGATAAAATGTTAGCTAAAACACAAAGTTATGTTGCATGATATGTATGATACAATGAACTGTATTTCATCAATTTTTATGATATATGAATGTAATGGTTATGCATGTAAGCTGAGTAGTCGTCTTGTTGAGGAAGATAAAATCCGGATAGCTGGAGATAACGAAATCTTTGACCGCTGCCGGGGAAAATAAATCCTTGACCGATGCTGAGGATTTGAAGATGAGAAAAACATTGCTGACTGCTTGGGGAATAAGGGAAACTCTGAAAAATCTCTAATGGGGAGTTAAAACCTGGGAGACCTCTGCTGGAGAAATGAGACTGAGAATCTTCAATCTGCTGGGAAATAAATCTGTGGGGAAATGCTCACTATTCTGGCTCCGTCGGGGATAGGATTTTCAGGGTTTTTGGACTCCACTGGGGATCTTGAAACTTGACTCTGATGGGAATTTTGAAATTCAGCTTAGCTGGGGAATCAAGCTTTAGAAAGCAGCGGCTCTGTCGAGGATCTTGAAGCTTAACCCCGCTGGGGAAATATATTCCAAATTTAGCTTTGTTGAGGATCCGAATGATGTATCGTAGGGGATTTCTTCTAAAATGGCATAAAGATATCTTCCTACACCTTCAACCTATCAATAACTATCTTTTTTTCAATTTCGTTTTATTTGTAAGCAGTGATTATGTTTAAATGCATATGCCTATTTAACAAAGCATTGGACGTTTTCAAATATAACATAAGTGTAAAAAAGAAAAGAAAGGCAAGCAAATTTATGCACTTGGAAGTGTATTTGTATTAACTTTTGTGAGTATCTTTGTACAAAGGAGACATACACCCTAGTAAGAGAATGTTGTCGTAAAAATTGGAAAATTTTATACAAAAGAAAGATGGCTATGTGTAAAAATTCCATGGGATTCCCATTCTGCTATAGCCTTCACGACTCTGAATATCTTGTCCATTCACTGCTTCATCCGCCGATGACTAGGTCGATCAGAAGCTCAGAGCTTTTTGATGAAGAGATTGTTCTTTAAAGTGATCCGACGAGACACAATCATACGCTTTAATTCCCTAACTTTTGCCTGAATCTCCCTTTCGGGTTTTCGATCCACCGGGAAACCCTTTTTTGCCCAAGTCGGCCTTTCGGGTTTTCAACTTGCCGGGTGTACATATTTTTTTGTTTTATCCCTAATTTTTGCCTGAACCGCCCTTTCGGGTTTTCGGTTCACCGGGATGCCCATTTTTGCCCAAGTCGCCCTTTCGGGTTTTCAACTTGTCAGATTGTATCATGCGTAGTATCTTTTGACTATGTCTGCGTTCGTAGGGTGTGGCAAATCGTCGCCGTCCATGGTGGTCAAAATCATTGCCCCACCAGAAAAGATGCTCTTGATCACAAATGGTCCTTCGTAAGTAGGAGTCCATTTTCCCCTGGGATCACTTTGCGGTAAGATGATCCGCTTGATTCCAAGATCTCCGACTTGATATATCTGACGCCTGACTTTCTTGTTGAAAGCCTTGATCATTCGTTTTTGATACGTCTGACCATGGCAAACAGCAGTAAGTCGCTTCTCGTTGATCAAATTGAGTTGATCAAGCCGGGTAGGAATCCAATCGTCTTCACTTAAACCAGCGTTCTTCATAATCCTTAAGGAAGGAATCTGAACTTCCATGGGTAGGACAACCTCCATGCCATACACCAAAGAAAATGGCGTTGCCCCTGTTGAAGTACGTGCCGTGGTATGATATCCATGCAGAGCAAACGGTAACATCTCATGCTAGTCTTTGTAGGTAACTGTCATTTTTTGAATGATCTTCTTGATATTTTTGTTTGCGGCTTCAACAACACCGTTCATCTTCGGCCGATAGGGAGATGAATTGTGATGATAAATCTTGAACTGTTCGCATAGAGCGGTGATCATAGTATTGTTCAGATTTGTACCGTTGTCTGTGATGATCCTGTCGGGGACACCATACCGGCATATGAGGTTCTGCTTGATGAAGCGGGCAACCACATTCTTTGTAACAGAGGCAAAGGAAGCTGCTTCGACCCACTTGGTAAAATAATCAATAGCGACCAAGATGAAGCGATGTCCATTGGACGCCGTGGGCTTGATCTCTCCAATCATGTCAATGCCCCACATTGTGAATGGCCAAGGAGCTGTCAGAATGTTGATAGGAATAGGAGGAATATGTACCTTGTCGGCGTAGACTTGACACTTGTGGCAAGTACGGGAATGTTGGTGACAATCAGCTTCCATGGTAGACCAGTAGTAGCCAACCCTTAGAATCTTCTTATCCATCGTATATCCGCTCAAATGGGTGCCAAATATACCACTGTGTACTTCAGTCATGATCAACTCTACTTCAGCTTTGTCCACACAACGAAGTAGAACACAATCATGGCTGCGCTTATAAAGGATGCCATTGCTTAGGAAGAACTTGGCAGCAAATCTCCTTAAGAACTTTTTGTCATTGACGGAAGCTCCTTCAGGGTATTCTCTAGTCTGGAGATACCTTTTGATTTCATGAAACCAGGGTTGTTCCACTACTTCTTCGGTATTAATCTCATGACAGTGCGCAGGTTCATCCATTCGCTCGATGGTAATTTGGGGAGCCTCGTTATCCCAGTTGAGTTTAAACATGGAAGACATTGTAGCCAGAGCATCTGCTAGCTGATTTTCTTCTCGCGGGAAGTGCTCGAAAGTAATCTGCTCGAACTGAGGCAACAATGTTAAGACATGTTCTTTGTATGGGATAATATTAGGATGTTTGGTGTCCCACTCTCCTTTGACTTGACTGATAACCAAAGTCGAGTCCCCAAATACGACCAAAGATTTGATCCCTAGGTCTATAGCAGCCTTGAGACCAAAGATGCAAGCTTCATATTCGGCCATGTTGTTGGTACAACTGAAACAAAGTCGGGAAGGGAAGGGTGTATGGCAACCCTTTGGAGAAATGAGTACCACACCGATACCGTTGCCAAGTGCATTTGAAGCACCATCAAAGTACAGGGTCCATCGGGATCCTTGTTCAGGTCCGTCATACGGTCTGTTACCTTCGATTTTGTCCAAAGTCATGATGTACTCGTCAGGGAAGTCGAATCTCATAGACTGATAATCTTCGACGGCTTGATGAGCTAGATGGTCAGCTAGTACACTCCCTTTTATAGCTTTTTGGGTAGTATACTGGATATCATACTCAGTCAGGATCATCTGTCATCTAGCGATTCTTCCAGATAAAGCAGGCTTCTTGAAGATATACTTGATCAGATCCATCTTGGAAATTAGCAAAGTGGTATGAGTCAACATATACTGCCTTAGCCGGCGAGCAGCCCATACCAAAGCGCAACAAGTTTTCTCGAGCAATGAGTAGCGAGTCTCACAGTCGGTAAACTTTTTGCTAAGGTAATAAATGGCATGCTCTTTTCGGCCAGACTCGTCATGTTGGCCCAGTACGCACCCCATTGAGTTATCCAAAACAGACAGATACATGATCAACGGTCTTCCTTCGACGGGTGGCATCAGAATAGGAGGTTCTAGTAAGTATTCCATGATATTATCAAAGGCAACTTGGCAATCATCGTTCCATTCAACGACCTGATCTTTCTTCAACAGTTTGAAAATTGGCTCGCAGGTAGATGTCAGGTGAGAGATGAACCTCGCAATATAGTTCAAGCATCCCAAGAATCCTCTAACCTCCTTTTCAGTACGGGGGGCAGGCATTTCTTGTATAGATTTTACTTTAGCTGAATCAACCTCAATGCCCTTGTTGTTGACAATAAATCTCAGAAGTTTACCAGACCTAACTCCAAAAGTGCACTTGCTTGGATTTAGTCTGAGCTTATACTCCTTCAACCTGGCAAACATCTTTTGCAAATGTTCAAGGTGTTCTTCTTCTGTCTGTGATCGAGCTATCATGTCGTCTACGTAAACTCCGATCTCATGATGTATCATATCATGAAACAAAGCTACCATGGCGCGCTGATAGGTTGCCCCTGCGTTCTTCAGTCCGAACCACATCACTTTGTAGCAGAAAGTACCCCATTGTGTAACAAAGGTTGTTTTCTCCATGTCCTCGGGGGCCATTTTGATTTGGTTATATCCCGAGAATCCGTCCATGAAAGAAAACACCTTGTGCTGAGCTGTGTTGTCAACCAAGATGTCAATATGCGGTAGTGGAAAATCGTCTTTAGGGATGGCCCTGTTCAAATCCCTATAGTCCACACACATTCTGACCTTGCCGTCCTTTTTGGGTACGGGCACAATGTTAGCAACCCATTGTGGATAGGTTGTAACAGCCAGAAAACCAGCGTTGAATTGCTTCATTACTTCAGCCTTAATCTTCTCAGACATGTCATGCCTCATTCGGCGAACCTTTTGCTTGGTCAGTGGACAATCTTCTCTTGTGGGGAGACGTTGAACCACGATATCGGTGTCTAGCCCTGGCATGTCTTCATAAGACCAAGCGAAGATTTCAACATATTCATTCAACAACTGCACTAAGCGCTCCTTGACACTCGGTTCCAGGTTGGCACCCACTTTTACTTCCTTCCTGTCTTCCTCTGTCCCTAAGTTGATGGTTTCTAACAGCTCTTCATGAGGCAAAATGGCCCTCTCTTCTTGTTGTAGAAGTCTGGCTAACTCTCCCGGCACTTCACAATCTTCGTCAACTTCGTACTCAGCATGATTGACCAAATCTTCATAGTTATTGAAGGCTAAAGCAGAATAGTCACCCATGGAATCCGGAGTGGATGGGTACCTACATTTGTGAGTGTGGGTGTGTGTAAGGGATAACCATCTTTAAGCAAACAAAAATGCAAAAGGAAAGAAAATGAACACAACAATTTATAGATTAAAAACGTCCAATGATTCATTAAAACATGGCATATGATTATGAAGAAAATCAAGCCCTTACAAATGGACCTACATGCCCCGGGCAAGGCATGAGGTGAAAATAGTGTACGAATTGTTTTAGTTATTACAGACCATAAAAATGGGAAATTGTTCAAAGATAAAATTACTGGTTGATAAAGGTGATAGGAACAAAATCCTTTGCTTCCCAATTGCTCAAACCCCCTTCGACAGTCAGAAAGATCCAATCTTCAAAATGGCTCTCCTCATCTTCATCTTCTACAACATTGATTCCGTGGTGTGAGATCTTGACGGGTGGTCCTCCGACCTTAGAGCGACGCATAGCCTTTTGGCCTGCAGCAGTAAACCTTAAACCAAACTTGTCCGTCTTATGGGGAAAGTCAGGCAATTGTCCCCATACTGTGCTCTTCCCCTCCTTAATCACAACCTCTATGTCTTTGAGAGATGCCATCCTAGATGCATGCTTTGGAACGATAGGCTCCTCGACCATTGTCTTCGCAACTGCTACCTCAGGAGAAACTTCCTCAAAATGTTGAAAAGGCGTTTCGATGAACTCGCCATCTAACTCCACATATCGAAAGGAATTGAGATGACTAATCATGTACTCTTCCTCTCCGTGCACAGTTATGATTTTACCCTTAACAGGATATTTCAGCATTTGATGTAAAGAGGAGGTAACTGCCCCAGCATAATGGATCCACGGTCTTCCCAGCAAACATGAGTATGACGGACGGATGTCCATTACGTAGAAGGTAGAGTTGAACACTTTGGTGCCTACCTTGATAGGAATATCAACCTCTCTATGAACCATTCTTTTGGAACCATCGAAAGCTCTAACGACGATGTTACTAGGTTTAAGGGTCAAACCTTCGCAATCCAAACGGTCTAAGGCCTTCTTTGGCAGCAGATTCAGGGAAGAACCAGTATCAACCAAGACATGGGCGAGAGTGGTTCCTCGACATTCAACTGAAACATGTAACGCATCATTGTTCTTCCTTCCTTTGGGAGTTAAGTCATCGTCGGAAAAGCCCAGACCATTGTCAGCAGTAAGACTGGCCACACAATCCTGAAATTGGTCAGCCGAGGTCTCTTGGGGTACATGTGCCGTCTTCAAGAATTTAATCAGGGCCTTAGCATGGGCCTCTGAACAGAGCAGGAGGGCTAACATTGAAATTTTAGAAGGCGTATGCCCTAGTTGTTCTATAACATCGTAGTCACTTTTTCTGATTATTTTTAGGATTTCATCCATTTCCTTCTGAGTGGTTTCAGGGATAACCACAGCATGAGCCTTCGTCCTAACAGGAATTTCCAGTATCCCCTTACCCTTGTCGGTATTATCAACAGATGGTCTTTCTTCAGGAGTGTTTAACTCTTCAATCACTGGGCCTTGCACAGAGGGCCCAACAGGTGCAGAAGGTTTTAAGGGTCCGAAAACTGCTCGGGGGGGAGCAATCTCCGGAGAAAAGATCCGGCCACTGCGGGTTATCTTACTTGTACCCGCGATGTTCCCTATATCAGGGTCTTCTTCAGAAATCTCTTGGACTGTTTCGATTTGTTTGATGTCGTGGTAGAAGATTTCTCCCCCATAGTTCCACGGTATCATTTTGCTTGATTGGTACGGGACAGGTCCCGACATGGTGATCTTTAAAGGTACACATTCAGAGTCGGGTGTAATCCTGACAGGCCTTTTGCAAGCCTTGGGAGGATTGTCGGAAATGGTTATGATGGCAATATCGTTGGTTGAAGTATCACAAGTATCAGGAGTAATCGGATTGAAAGTGTTAACATGGGTTTTCTGGAAAAGTATTTCTTGAGTATCCATCAGGCGTTGGACACCTGACTTCAACATTGGACAATCACCTTGAATATTTAAACAAAAATAACAGTTTTTACCACAACCAGGAAAGATCCCGACTCTCAACAAATTTTCTTTAATCACAATCAAAGGAGTCAACAGATTGGCAACATCAGTAACATGGAGGTTTTCCAAAATGGCATGCACATTGTGGCCGTGCTTGGGCATCGGAGCAGATATAACATTGGGCTTCTCAGGAGCGTCAAATTCAACCTCTTTGACATCAATTAAATCCTGAATTTTGTTCTTAAGTGCCCAGCAATTATTGGTATCGTGCCCAGCACTGTCGGAATGGTAAGCACACTTGGCGTTGGAGTGACAGTATGGAGAGGAGGTGTTAGGGTTTTTTGGCGCCTCCTTCAAACTAGTCAGATTCAGCTTCAACAAATGGGGAAGAACCTGCGCGGGTGTCATGTTGATGCGGGTGAACTGCCATTGTGGCCGTTCTACCCGTTGTTGATTAGGTCTCGACTGATTGTTACGAGGTTGATCATTTGACGAATTTTGAATCATTACGGCCCCTACAGTCGGTCGGTGCTCAGTTCTTCCCAATCCCTTCTGAGAATACACATCAGATGCTTCTTTCTTGGCTGGAAAAGGTTTTTTAACAGTTGTGGATGCGGAGGCATCCTTTTGAATCTTTCCACTTTTAATACCGGCCTCCACCCTTTCGCTGGTCAAAATCAGTTCAGTAAATCCCGCAGAAGAGCTCCCGATTAGATGGTTGAAGAAGGGGCCAGACAGGGTCCCCATAAACATGTCAACTAATTCCCTATCTGATAGCGGTGGCTGCACCCTTCCAGCCAGGTCACGCAACTTTTGGGCGTACTCCTTAAACCCTTCATTTGAAGTCATCCCCATACTTTGTAACTGGGTACGAGTGGGCGCCAAATCAGCATTGTACTGATACTGACGATAGAAAGCAGCTGCCAAGTCTTCCCAATTGTGGACCTCTAATATCTCGAGCTGATAAAACCAATCTAATTGAGTGCCAGACAAGCTGTCTTGGAAAAAGTGCACCCAGAGGTCTTTATTGGATGAATGATGTTGGATCTTTCTAACATACGACCTCAAGTGCATTTTAGGGCAAGACAAACCGTCGTACTTGGAAAATGTTGGAACCTTGAACTTGGGAGGGATAACAATCCCAGCTACCAACCCCAGTTCCTCAAAATCCAATACGGGCACCCTCTGCAACTCCATAGCTGCCAATCTGTCTTCAAGGTTCTTATACTTGTCATCCGCTGGTGATATCCAACTTCCTTAAGGCTGACAGTAGATTAACTCTGCTTGGGGAGAGCGTTGCTGACTTGCTGGAGATACTATGCCTTGTTAGGGTTGATGGGAGACCAACTCTGCTCAGGGGAGTGTATTGTTGAACCTTGACTTACTCTGTGGGGAGTGAAGGTATCCTGGATTCATTCTTCACCTTCTGTATGGCTTTCACCTGTGCAGGATCCACTTGAATACCTTTGTCGCTTACGATGAAGCCTAGCAATTTTCCAGATCTTACCCCGAAGGTGCACTTGTTCGGGTTCAACCTCAGCTTGTACAACTTCAGACGGTCAAACAGCTTCTGTAGATGGTCAAGGTGTTCTTCCTCAATTTGGGACCTTGCAATCATATCGTCAACATACACTTCGATCTCATGATGGATCATGTCATGAAATAAAGCAACCATGGCCCGTTGGTAGGTTGCCCCAGAATTTTTCAACCCAAAAGGCATGACCTTGTAGCAAAAGGTGCCCCATTGAGTAACAAAGGTAGTCTTTTCCATGTCTTCAGGAGCCATCTTGATCTGATTATAACCGGAGAAACCGTCCATGAAGGAGAACACCTTGTGCTGAGCAGTATTGTCAACCAGAACATCAATGTGAGGTAGAGGGAAGTCATCCTTAGGGCTCGCCCTGTTCAAATCCCTGTAATCAACACACATTCGGACCTTACCATATTTCTTCGGCACTGGAACCACGTTGGCAACCCACTGAGGATAAGAAGTCACTGCTAGAAAACCGGCATCGAATTGTTTCATAACCTCAGCTTTGATTTTCTCGGACATCTCTAGACGCATACGGCGGACCTTCTGTTTAACTGGAGGGCAGTCCTCCTTGGTAGACAAGTGATGAACCACAATGTCGGTATCCAACCCAGGCATGTCTTCATAAGACCAGGCAAAGATTTCCACATAGTCATGCAACATCTGAATCAACCGTTGTTTCACACTGAGCTCTAGATTGGCACCAATCTTGACTTCCTTTCTGTCTATCTCAGTACCCAGATTTACCGTTTCCACTAGCTCTTCATGTGGCTGAATGGCCCTCTCTTCCTGGAGAAGCAGTCTTGCAAGCTCACCAGGCACTTCGCAATTATCTTCACCTTCGTCTTCGGCTAAGTTGATCGGATTTTCGAAGTCATAACTGGAAGTAGCAGAGTCGTTACCAGTGAGATCCAGAGTGGATTGGAACTTGTATAAGTGAGTGTGTGTAAATATAGTTGTTTTGCAATATATAAAGAAATAAAGGGAGCACAAGATTTGAAATGCGAAAAACGTCCAATGCTTTTATTCATGATATATGAAAATGACAAATAGTAAGCCCTCACAAATGAAGCCACGGTGCCCCGGGTAAGACACCGGGCCATAAAGTTTCAAATTATTGTTCGTTACAAATTTAAAACAAAAGAGTTCATTACTGAGTGAAAAAAGTAATAGGTATGTAGTCTTTAGCAGTCCAGTTGCTTAGTCCACCGTCGGTCGTTGGGTAGATCCAGCTGTCAAATTCAGATTCCTCCGTATTGTCTTCAATAGCATTCTCTCCTGGGTTGGTGATGAACACGGGAGGTCTTCCAATCCTTGCCTTACGCACAACCCTCTGAGCCTCTGCAGTGAAACCCATGCCAAACTTATCAGTCTTTGGAGTGAAATCAGGAAGTCGGCCCCAGTTTGCACACTCACCCTTCTCAATCACAGCCCGGGCGTCCTTTAAGGAAGCCATCTTCAAAGGAGAGTCTTCTTCAGTCACAGTCTCTGCTGACGCCAATGTCTGGGGAACCTCTTCAAAATGTTGAAAGGGGGTCTCAATGAACTCCCCGTCCATTTCTATATACCGGAACGAGTTAAGATGGCTAACCATATATTCCTCCTCCCCCTGCACTGTAACAATCTTCCCTCTGACCGGGTACTTAAGCTTCTGATGTAATGTGGAGGTCACAGCTCCAGCCTTGTGGATCCAAGGACGACCCAGCAAACAAGAATAGGATGGACGAATGTCCATCACATAGAAAGTAGAATCAAAGACCTGAGAGCCAACCCTGATTGGAATGTCAACTTCACCATGTACCATCCTTTTGGACCCGTCAAAGGCCCGGACAATAATGTTACTAGGCTTCAGGTCCAAGCCCTCGCGATCCAATCTGTCTAAATCTTTCTTGGGCAATACGTTCAACGAAGAACCGGTGTCTACCAACACATGGGCAAGAGTAGTGCCCCTGCATTCAATAGAGACATGCAGGGCATCGTTATGGTTCTTTCCTTTGGCAGTCAGATCGGCGTCAGAGAAACCCAACCCATTATCAGCAGTCAAATTGGCCACACAATCAGTAAATTGATCAGCAGATGTTTCTTGTGGCACATGGGCAGTCTTCAGGAAGGAAATCAAGGCCTTGGCATGGGCCTCTGAACACAACAACAGTGATAGCATAGAAATCTTTGATGGGGTGTGCCCCAGCTGCTCAACTACATTAAAATCACTTTTCTTAATGATCTTGAGGATCTATGATTCGGCAGCAGGGGTAGAAACAGGAACATGGTCAGGCAGAGAAACAGGTACACTTGCAGGTGTAATGACGAGAGGTCTCTGAATAGCTGGAGGTGCAATATCTGGTGAGAAGAGCCTACCACTACGAGTAACCTTGGCAGGTCCGGTGATGTTGCTGATGCCGGTACCAGTATTGAACTCTTGCTTTACTCCGAGCACATAAACGTCTGCCCCATAGTGCCACGGGACAGCTTTGTCAGATGTATAGGGGAGGGGCCCCGGAACAGTAATGATGATAGGTGCAACAGACATAACTTTGACAGGCTTCTTTGAGGGAGCCTTAGGAGAGTTGTTGAAGATAGTGACAATTGAAACTTCTTCAACAGGGGTAACAGGAACAACAACCTTCTCGAACAAGATCTCTTTGTTATCCATCAGGTTTTGGACGCCTGACTTCAACAAAGGACAACCAGCAGGTGAAACAGAACATAGAAGGCAACCTTTATTACATCCCAGAAATAAACCGGCTAGCAACAGGTTCCTTTTGACGGTCAACAACGGAGTAACAATATCTTCCACAGAGGCTACATACCGGTCTTCTTCCACAACGCTCACTCCATGCTGGGGCATGGGAGCAGTCACAACATTGGGCCTTTCGGGCGCCTCGAACTGTATTTCTTTAGCATCAATAAGGTCCTGAACCTTATTCCTTAGAGCCCAACAATCATCAGTAGCATGCCCTGGGCTATCAGAGTGATAAGCGCATCGGGAGTTGGGGTTGTATTTTGGAGAGGTTGTGTTCACTACCTTCGGAGCTTCCTTGATAGTTACCAGATTGTTCGACAGCAGTTGCGGCAGGATCTGAGACAAGGTCATACTAAGCCGAGTGTACTCCCTTCTGGGTCTCTCACCTCTTGGTTGGTTAGATTGCCGAGGAGCGGCAGCAGCCTTTGAAATTACCACCGCGTTGACAGCTTGGCGGCGTTCCGGTTTATTTTGTTTCCTGGAACCATAAACAGCACTGGATTCCTTTTTGAAAGGCTTCTTTTCAGAACTTGAGGATGCACCTTTCTGTATCTTCCCCGATTTGATACCAGCTTCGATCCTCTCACCAGTCAGGATCAGGTCTGTAAACCCAGCAGAGGAATTACCAATCAGGTGGTTAAAGAACGGACCAGACAGGGTCCCCAAGAACATGTCCACAAGCTCACGGTCATTCAGCGGTGGCTGCACCCTGCCAGCCAGGTCTCTCCACTTTTGCGCGTACTCCTTAAAACCTTCTCCCGATCCTAGCGACATACCCTGGAGTTGGGTACGTGTAGGAGCAAGGTCGGCATTGTACTGATACTGCTTATAAAATGCAGTAGCCAAGTCCTCCCAGTTTCGAATACTGGCTCCATCCAGCTGATAGAACCACTCGAGTTGAGCCCCTGAAAGGCTATCCTAGAAGAAATGGATCCATAAGTTCTTGTCTGCAGTATATGGTTGGATCTTCCTCACATAAGATCTGAGATGCAGCTTAGGGCAGGAAGCCCCGTCATACTTCGCAAAAGAAGGCGCCTTGAACTTGTGTGGGATCACCACCCCAAAAGATAAACCCAGATCTCCAAAATCCAACCCAGGCACCTGTTGAATCTCCATGGCACTCAGACGGTCCTCTAATTGCTTGTACCTATCTTCAGCGGGAGGGTACTGCTCATCATTGAAATCTGTCTCGTTGTCGGAGACCACAGGACTAGGAACCCTTCCCCCTTGGGGACTGTCTTTCCCTACAGAGGAAGCAGCTTGATCAGCCTCATTTTACAGTGTATTACCAAACCTCCGTCCAGTGTTGAACAATACAGTTCTCTTCTTCTTCTTCTTCATCAGCAGAGCCTTCAATTCCTCTTGACCTTGAGCTAAACTCATGACCAGCTCTTGAAACTGGGCGTTCTGGGCCTGGAGGGCCTTGATAGCTTGTTCGTTGGATGATTCAAGATTCATGATGACTGCTGAAATAAACAGCGAAGAAGATTAAGAAACCTGTAAAAAAGAGTACCTGTTATGCACATGATGCATGATATGCTATTTATGCAATGCATTCAAGGGTTCGAAAGTTCAAATTCATTGTAGACAAAAAAGGAACACACGTTATATTAGGAAATAATCTGTTCAGTACATCAGGGCCTCATGGGCAAAACATTACAAAATGATTAATCCCAAAAGACATTGCGCATCCTTTTTGGAGCTATGTAGGTGTTGAGGGTCTTTTCCTCGTGAAGTAGGCGGGTGAGCTCCAAGACCTTCTTCTCACTGGCATGCAGACTGGTTTCAAGAGAATTCCGTTCTTCCTTGAGTTGGATCCAGCTCTTTTGCATTTCTTCCCAAGACGTTGGCATGTTAGGATGTTGAATGGTGTATGGCACCTCTCCTTCCAAAACTGTCTCTTTGATCACGGGGAGAACATGAGGATATGGCATCACCAGCTTCTGGGAGCAGGCTCGTACCCATTTGAGATAAGGCTCGAGGGGGATGGAGTTCTTGTGCCCCAGTGTCTTGCTATCTACCCTGTTGGGCATCCTCCAAGCTCTGATAAATCTCTGGCGAAGTCCTTGTGCATCGTTGTCGAAGTCAAAAACTATGTCAGGAATCAACATGTCATGAGGGCCATCCCTCCGAGCATATCCAAATTGTCTCAAAGCCAGACATGGGTTGTAAGTAATGCCCCCTCTGATTCTAAGTAAAGGAACATTAGGGAACTCTCCGCAACGATCAATGATAGTGACATTCCCTCTGGACCGAGAACACCAATGTATATCAGCATGTGTAAGAGTCATTAATCGTTGTGACCATCTCAAACCCTGTTCGTTCTTCAAAACTGATTGCGGAAGGTGCGAAATAAACCACCTTGCCAGGAGAGGAGTGCAGCACATGAGAACACCTATTTTTCTCATGGTTCGAGTGTAACATGAGTGAAGGATGTCCCCAAGCAATGTAGGTATAGGATTCCTAGACATGAAGATCTTGACAGCATTGATATCTATAAGCTGATCTGGATTCGGGAACAACACCAACCCATAGACAAGGAGTGCCACAACTTCTTCAAAGGCTTGTAGGTCAAGGGAGTTCCAACATTCTTGGGTCTTCTCAAACAGAAACTTTACCAAGAATCCTTTGATACCATTTCTGACTTCCCAATGTCCCTTGATGTCAGATGGTTGTAGACGTAATGCTTTAGCAACCTCTTCAAGTTTTGGTTCCCTCTCCGTACCGTTGTAGGGTAGTTGACTGAGAATGGGAACCTTCAGAAGCTGAGAAAACTCTTCCAAAGTAGGCACCAATTGATAATCCGGGAAAGTAAAGTAGTGGTGCAAAGGGTCAAAGAACTGGAAGAGAACCTTTATCATATCCTCTTCAATGTTGGTGTTGACCAAGCTGATGAGTCTACCATGCCTTTCACTGAAGGAAGAGTTCTCGAGAATCCTGGATGTAAGCTCCTTAAGTTGAGGAGGGACCCTTACAAGGTTGACCTGAATTGTCTTTCTGCGGATAGTTTCCATGTCCTACAAAACAAGAACAAAGATGAAGATTCGAACCCTTGAAGTGGTTAGTGGATGCATATGATGCTGTATGATGTTATGATGTTATGATAAAAACACACCACAAGTATTCACAAAAGGCAAACATGATAAGGCACACAAGTCACACAAGACAACCCTTAGAGTTTAGGCCAGCACGGGGTTCGGGATACTACCCTCTTGAAGTTGGTGGGCTCAAAACCTGTCCTATCAAAAGTAACCAGGTTCTAAGGATCTCAATATCATTGGGTTGTTTTCTGTGTTCATCGTTTTGATTTAGCCACTGGACTGGCGATCAAAATATTCCAAGAAAACAACCCTCAATGAGTGTAGTATCGAGTATCAACCAACTTCGGACTGCACCAAAGTCGGTCATCTCACTACCCTAAAGAGGCCAGGATGGTCAAGTAAGGTTCCTAAGGTCAGTTGATGCTTCACGACACCACGCGGCGGCCCCGTACTCTCCTTGACTTGACTCAAGGGTTACCGGTACTCACCAAAGTGCCACATCAACGTAACAACTGCTTCAACCGTGTCGGTATACCCTGCACAGTTCCCTCACAGTTTGTTGCTACCTAAAAGGTATCCCCTAGATCCAGGTTAGGATCTATAGAACTCCCAAAACAGGCTCACAATATTAAAGCAATCAAAACAGGCAATTGAAAACATAAGAGTGGTCTAATCCTAAGGTACACCTCACTTTAAAGAGTCCCCAGCAGAGTCGCCAGTTCTGTGATCGGTGGAAATAGAACTGACTGTTTAAAGATGGATCGCGTATGTCGCGGTAAGCAAGAGTCGCCACCGCTTTTATATTCTCCAACATGGAAAGGACAAAAGCACAGCAAAATTCCTTCTTTGAGAATGCTTCTCGGTTCGGGAGGTAGATTTATAGAAAGGGAAGGTGTTAGCACCCTTTCTATCCATGGTTATCCATGGGATCTTAAGTACTTGCTCTTATATTTTCAAAAGATGTTTGCTTTTCAAATGTGAGTGGGTTTTGAAAAAGTTTCGTTGAAAAATTACTAAGTAACTCTTGTATCTGTCCTCAAGAGTGTATGAAAAATTTGTTTTGAAAACTTTTGAAAGTGTCAGTGTGAAAACATGTTTTGTTTGTTTTTGAACAGAGCAAGTACCTATGAGAATCTACCTACTCTAAGGAATTAGGCTGTGTAAGAGTCCTTAAGATAGTGCCATCCCACCATTGAGAGGTAGGTAGCACCGTCGTTGGAGGTATTCGGGTCAATTCGATTATTAGGGACAATGTGGTCACTGAAGCAATAGTAGGACACCTTAGAAGTAACCCTAATGTCCTAGATCTTTTGTATTCGAGGCAACCGTTTCGAGGCGACTGGATCTTTAGACAGGAAGGCGACCTCTAAGACACCCTATACTTGATGACCACGTTCGAGGCAACCAATGAGGCGTACCCTAGGAGTGGCATGTGCATGTGTGTTCAATTCAGTTTATGTTTATCTTTGACCAGACATTTGTGAGCTACGATTGATTTTATTTTACATACAGTCTTGCAGGCATAATTAACAGTTAGGAGTACGGAAAATTAAAGTGCGGAAATATGAATCTACGCTATTACAAGGCGCGGGTCTATACATCGCCAAAAACAAGAACCCGTTTTGGAAATAAATATGGAAAGTAAAGAAAGCAATAAAATCCTAATTAACTATTACATCCATTGAGAAGATACATAAATAATCAAAATAAGATAATGCGCGAAAGAATTAAATTGGAACGTCCTAGGGTTTTTGACCCTTTTGAGAAAGTATGAGTTTTTTGGTCCTTTGCATTTAATTAAAATTAACCCTAGTTTACTAATTAATTAATTAATTAAAAATAAAAATATTTTTTTATGTTTTTTAATGTTTTAATGAAAATAAAAAGGAATTAAAATTAAAAGTTAAGAAAAACCCTAGTTCTAAATTTATTTTATTTTTTGTGAAAGAATTAAAGTTAACCTATTTTAACTAATTTAATTAATTTACATTTTATTTACAAAAATACTAATTAATAAATAAAAATAATGATAATAAGAAAATATGATTAAAATTTGTCAAACCCTAATTCTACATGATTTTTATTTATTTATGAAAAAGGGATTAAAATTGACCTAAATTAAACTAATTTATTTGTTAGTATTTTATTTACAAAAATAATAATTAGTGAATTTAATAAATAATAAAAATATTTACAATTTTTATATTACCTGAGTTTATTATGAAAAATTAGTTTATTAGTTAATGATAATAATAATAATTAGTTAAAAGAATTAAAAAGAGAAAGAAAAAAAATAGAAAAAAAATAGTAAACCAGGGGGGGTTTGATGGCCCAAGGGAGGTGTTGTTCTGGAATTCAGGCCCATGAACACCAAGCCTATGTTGACTTTCATAATCAAGCGCCTGTTGGTTGACTAGAGAATATAGTGTTCATCACTTTTTGGCCCTTGGATTGATGATCATGGCCACTTGGCAAGCTGATGCGTGAGTTGCATGGTAGAGCGCTCTTGGAAAGTTGCATGAGATAACATTAGAAAAAATAACATTGAGGTTTGGGTGGACCTGGGAATCGAACCCAGGTCCCAACAATTGCCAAGCACGTCACCAGCCACTACACCATTTGAGCGCATTTGTTAATACAATAATAAGTGAGAATAATATATGGAAATAATCACATGTGCTGGAAACGTAAAAAACGCGTGCTATATTCAAACCCACCAACCACACGTCAACACGCAGTCACCTTCTTCGTTTCACCTGCAAAAATAAAACAAGATAGCGGGGTTTTTTAACCCCCACAATGCAAAACTGCCAATAATAGCGATTAGGCGTACAGGGCATATAAAAAGGGCGCGATGGTTGCAATGAATTCGTCTTGTCATTCTGAGTTCAACCATGGGTATCATTGGTTCTAATTTTACTTATGCTGAAAAGCCCCAATTGAGAGCTTCGAAAACCCTAGATTTCTCCAATGGTGGATTCTGATTCAAGACGTTTCAATGCAATTAATCTATACCAAAAGCTTCAGAATGATGTTAGCAATGCAAAGCAATAATCAAAACAGGTTAATGATGCATAAAACTTGAGTTTCGATTATGGAAAAGAATGGTAAACCGTGTGACTGTTATGGCGTGTTCTTGGAGTGTTAAGGCTCGTTCTTGATTGCAAATCGTTCCTGGGAATGTCAGCAATGCGTTTGAATTACTCTAAGGCTTTGAATTGGCCTACAAGTGAGAATTCAGTTATCAAATTTTCTTCAATTTTTGGAATTTGGTTTATGGTGTTGCAGCAGCTTTTGCACGTCCACAACACTAGGGTTGGCTTCAGTATTTATAGCACAATAGAATTAGGGTAAATCTTGCACAAGAAATCCTTTGAATTCATGTTTTGCATCCTTGATTTCCAAT
Source organism: Vicia faba (assembly GCA_948472305.1). NCBI lineage: Eukaryota > Viridiplantae > Streptophyta > Magnoliopsida > Fabales > Fabaceae > Vicia > Vicia faba. The sequence continues at coordinate 1,397,446,981 of OX451741.1, forward strand.
CAAATCTTTTCCAATTTTTTTGATTGATAAAACTTGCTAAAATTGGATGATTTTGTCTCCTTGATTGATACATGAGATCTTCAGCATGTGTTGATCATATTTGCTCCACAAAAGATTTGAAAATAATATCTTTTGAATTTTCCTACAATTAAATCAATTAAATGAATTATTAATCAATTAAAAATCCAAATAACTAATAAAAATAAGAAAATAATTCAAATTAATCTTAATGGGTCGTGCATAAGCCTTGGGCAATGTTTCAAGAAGGAATTTGAGGCCCATTAGCAAAAATGAGGTGTTTTAGGCAAAGTTGACTTTTGCAAATTCCCAAAAATTTCCCAACTTCTCCAATGCATATCTTGCTCAATTTTGATGATATGAACATGTTCTTGGACATTTTGGAAAGGTTTTGAAGTCCTCTAACCAATGCCTTTGGTCCCATGTCATTATGATTTACCAATCTCAAGTTATGGTCTTTGACTTAAAGTGCCTTTTTGTTGACTTTTGAAAATGACCTATAATATAGAAATTGATAACTTTTTGTGAGAGCATTTCTTGGACTTGGAATGTGAAGATGAGTTGTAGGAAATGTCATCCCCTTCAAAATGAGCATTGGATGAGATTTTTATGATGAACCATGAAAAAGTTATGCCCTGGTCAATTTACAGTTGACTTTTCAACTGTCCAAAAATAGAAACTTTTGGCATCTTGATGATTTTTGAGCCATGCTTGTGGAATCATGATCAAGAATTGATCAAATGATGATTGTGGCTTCAAAATAAGATGTTGACCAAATTTTTTGACTTTTGACTGTCAAATGACCATTTTGCCCCTGCAGTTGATTGTGAAGCAATTAGGGCTTTTGACTATGCAACTTGATGCTGTGAGCCTTGAAACTTGGCTTGGAGATGCTTGGCAATGTATATAGGCATATGGGACTTGTTTGAGCCCTTGAAAACCTTAACTTCCTTGCAAGAACCAAAACCCTAGTTTTGAATGGCTTAGGAGGATGTTTGACTGTGCAACCTTTGAGAAATCTTGAACCATTTGAAGGTTGATCTTGACAAATCTTGAAGAATATGGGAGGGAAAATTTTGGGGTACAACAGGTAGTATATTGTATGTCATATTCTGTCAGGATCATCTGCCATCTCGCTATCCTCCCAGAGAGAGCAGGTTTCTCGAAGATGTATTTTATTGGATCCATCTTAGATATCAACAAGGTAGTATGGATCATCATATACTGTCTTAGCCGGCGAGCAGCCCATGCCAGAGCACAACAAGTTTTCTCGAGCAACAAATATCTTGTTTGACAGTCGGTAAACTTTTTGCTCATGTAATAAATAGCGTGTTCTTTTCGCCCAGACTCGTCATGCTACCCCAACACACACCCCCATTGAATTTTCCAAAACAGTCAGATACATGATCAATGGTCTTCCCTAGATTGGTGGCATTAAAACAGGAGGCTCTTGCAGGTACTCTTTGATTTTGTCGAAAGCAGTTTGACATTCGTCATTCCATTTGAATACTTGATCTTTCTTTAGTAGTTTGAAGATTGGTTCACAAGTAGCTGTCATGTGAGAAATGAATCTGGCAATGTAGTTCAAACGTCCCAAGAATCCTCTGATTTCCTTCTCAGTATGAGGAACATGTGTAACACCCCAATTCTACCCCAAGCAATTATACAATTAAATCAGAGTTATAAAATTTCAATCATACAAATGAATCGGGACGTCACAAATTCTTCTAACAAATTCATTGCATTCATCATGGATATATAACACGTTTTCAAAACATCGGATGAACCATCTTCAATAACATCTTTAAATAAAACAGCAACTTTGAAACATCTCATATTTAGTAAATAAACAATTTAAAGTTCAACAACTAAAAATCAGCAATAAAAAATCAGCAATAAAAAATCAGCAAGCGTTTATCCCCCCGAGTGTTACATATCAGAGCAATGGCACCGACTCGATCTATTGAAGGTATACGACATTCACTCTCGATTACCTGCACGTTACCAACATAGGGGAAACATTCAAACAGAAGGGGTGAGATATCTAACAATATAATAAAGCGCATGATAATTAATATATTAAATTAGATAAATAATATCACCACTTCTCATCTCATAATCAACAACAATTACAGCATATATCCTCATTCATCAACATCAAATACATTTCATTATTCATTCATATAATGCAACTCAAAACTATGCAAATGCATGTGGTACCATTGGAGCAGAACTCCCATCTCAAAATCTGCCAATTAATAGAGGCATCAACAAGGCATAGCCTTCATCTCAAAATTTGTCAATCCAGGCCATCTCAACAAGCATAAGCTCCATCTCAAAAATGCAATGTATGTGACTCATCATGAATGTAATGTCAACACTCAATCAACCACATCTCAATTATCTCAAAACAATAACATCTCTTAAGCATCTCAGAACAACAACATCTCATAAACATCTCAGAACAACAACATCTCATAAACATCTCAGAACAACAACATCTCACAAACATCTCGGAACAATAACATCTCATAAACATCTCAGAACAACAACATCTCAATCATCTCAAAACATCTCTATTACAGTATCTCATAAACATCTCAAAATAATTTATTAAACATCATTTATTTATCAAACGTCGTTGGTTTGTCATAATTACCAAACACAACTTTAATAACCACGTCTCATTAATAACTCAGCTGTATATCGATAGTACAATAATCCATACTGTTATTCTTCTATTGTACATCATTATTGTCACTAATCCTACTGTCATATTTCTAACAGCAGTCTCTAACATCTCATATTCATCATTCTGTCCAAAATCCAGCATAATTGTCAATCACGGGAATTAATCCTAAATCCTAAATTTGTTACTAAGATTACACTTCTTAATCATCATCTAAATCATCTAGAATAAAGTTCATCGCGTTAGCTAATCAACGCTTCGAACGACATCTCAAACAACATCCTAAAACTCAAGTTACAACAACTAAAAGCCAATTCTGTCAATAATCAAACCTTATGGGTCGACACAAAACCCTATAGATTGACTCATCCTGCTTCTCCTTTATAACATGGGTCAACGCAAAACCCTATGGGTCGACTCATCCTGACTTCAAAATGCAGCATGTATCGACACATGCACTTCACCGATCGACTCATCCTGAGTCTCACACACTCATGTATCGGCACATCCTCTCTTCGTGTCGACTCATCCTGAGTCTTGTACTTATCATGCATCTACGCAAGCCCTCCATGGATTGGCTCATCCTGAGTCTAACAGTGCCTATGTATCGACACATTCAGTTTGGGGTCGACACATCCTGCTACAGTCTGCATAATTTTCTGCGTTTTCTGCTGTAATTTCACTACGAGAATTATGTTACAGTCCTACAAACCTCATCATAAACATGGTAATTCATCACTTAACATTATACTTTATTGCTCCATCGATCAAACAACATGATAACATCATTATTCATCAAGAATTCATCAATATTCACCATACATCATTCATAACACATCCAATTCAAGAACAAACAACAATTACATCTAACCTCACATATCAAATATCATGAACCCAATTATAAAGTCAGAACCCCACCCTTACCTTGGATTGAAAGTCGCTCTACAATCTCTGGGTTGAATCTTCGTTCTTGCCATTTTCTACTATTTCCAGCAGCTTCACGTTCTCTTCCAAATCCTTATTTTCTTCTTACTGCTTCCTTCCTCTATTCTTCCTCACAAATGATAAAATAACCTAATATTATTATATTATTCTTATTGGCTCCAAACCTACACCCCGTTATTACTTCCACTCACACAATATAGACCCACATTAAATAATATTAACTTCTAACATTATTTCACCAAATAGTAATATTATACCTCTAATATTATTATTTCTCCACTTAATAAAATAAATCCATTTATAATATAACACTTCTTCACAAATATTCCAAAAATAATTTAATTAAATAATTAATTAAATTACGGGCGTTACAAATCTCCCCCACTTAGAATATTTTCGTCCTCGAAAATTTACCTCAATCAAACAATTATGGATAGGAGTCTCGCATCTTGCTCTCCAATTCCCAAGTCATGCTTTCACCAGCAGCTCCTAGCCAAACCACTTTAACCAGAGCAATCTCTTTGCCCCTCAGCGTCTTCATTTCACGATCCGCGATCCGTACAGGCATCGTCTCCACCGTAAGATTATCCCGTACTTGCACATCGTCCATATGAATCACATGAGATGGATCTGAAATATACTTCCGAAGTTGCAACACATGAAACACATCATACAAATTCGAAAGATTAGGCGGTAAAGCCAATCTGTAAGCAATATTCCCCACTCTCTCTGAAATCTGATACGGTCCAATAAAACGAGAAGTGAGCTTCTTAGACTTCAATGCTCGCCCAACACCAGTCACAGGTGTAACTCTCAAAAACACATGGTCGCCAGCTTGAAATTCTAAATCCTTCCTTCGCTTGTCGTGATAACTCTTCTGTCTACTTTGGGCAGCTTTCATCTTTTCTCGAATCAACTTCACCTTCTCAGTAGTCTCACGAACAAGTTCAGGTCCAAGCACTACACTTTCACCAGATTCATGCCAACATAATGGAGTTCCACATCTTCGACCATACAACGCTTCAAAAGGTGCCATCCTGTTGTACCCCAAAATTTTCCCTCCCATATTCTTCAAAGTTTTGACAAGCATCATCTCAATTTGCTCAAGTCTACTCAAGGGTTGCACAGTCAAACCATCCTCCTAAGCCAGTCAAAATTAGGGTTTTGGTTCTTGCAAGGAAGTTGAGGTTTTCAAGGGCTCAATCAAGTCACACATGCCTATAAACATTGTCAAGCACCTACATGTCAAGTTTCAAGGCTCACAAGGTCAAGTTGCACAGTCAAAAAACCTAATTGCTTCACAATCAACTATAGGGGCAAAATGGTCATTTGGCAGTCAAAAGTTAAACATTTTGGTCAACATCTTATTTTGAGGCCACAATCATCATTTGATCAAGTCTTGATCATGATTCCTCAAGCATGGCTCAAAAATCATCAAGGTGTCAAAAGTTTCTATTTTTGGACAGCTGAAAAGTCAACTGTACCTTGACCAAGGAATAACTTTTTCATGGTTCATCAGAAAAATCCCATCCAATGCTCATTTTGAAGGGGATGACATTTCCCACAACTCATTTTCACATTCCAAGTCCAAGAAATCCTCTCACAATAAGTTATCAATTTCAACATTATATGTCATTTTCAAAAGTCAACAAAAGGGCACTTTAAGTGAAAGACCATAACTTGAGATTGGTAAATCAAAATGACATGGGACCAAAGGCATTGGTTAGAGGACTTCAAGACCTTTCCAAAATGTCCAAGAACATGTTCATATGATCAAAATTAAGCAAGATATGCATTGGATAAGTTGGGAAATTTTTGTGAAATGGCAAAAGTCAACTATCCTTGAAACTTCAATTTTTGACAAAAGGCCCCACTTTTTTCCACTTGATTCAGCCTTGTCATGCCACCCACGTGTCCCATGATCAATTTCAAGACCAAATAATTATTTTTCTATTTTTATTTAATTTTTATGGATTTAATTCATTTTAATCCATAATAATTCAAAAATCAAAAAAATTAATTCAATGATATCTTGTGGTTTGAATGACCTTGATGAAGCATAATGCACCTACCAAATTCGTGTAAGGTCCATTTTAAGCATAAAATTCAAATTTGAACAAAATTGGCAAGTTGCTTTAATGGTCGTTAAGACAAAATCCAAAGCTTAATTGCAATGGTTAAAGGCTCCTAAATGTGACTTATTCTCACTCATTACTATATATACAAGCCTTGCAAGCCTCATTCACAACCTAGAGTGTGCACAAACGGCCAGAGCAAAATCTAAAAAGTGTCAAAAAAAGTGTGAGATCAAAAGGAGTGTTGCAAGCATTTTCAGGCCGAAAGGAGAACGTGACTCTCTTCTTTGCCATACTCTGAAGCTAAAGCAACCCTTGCCACGTCCTAAGGTCCATCATACCGCGCTGTAAGTTTTCCCAGGTCCCCCAAATAATTGTTTCATTTTTTCTTAACATGTTCGTGTGCAGGCAGTCCAAAGCGTACCACCATGCATCCCACAAATCCAAAGTGCCAAGTGTCCCAAGCGTCCATCCAAGGGCCAAGAGGTGAGGAGCACCATGCTCTCAGTCAATAAGCATTCTTGGCAATCCAGAAAGTCAACGTGACTAGATGCAAATGGGCCACAACATTGTTAAGCGAACACCCCATTCTGGCCCAAACCTCCCTTGGGTTTGCTCTTTTTTATTTTATTGTCATTTTATTTTTTATTTGCCTTATTTTATTTCTTATTCTTTTTTTTATTAACTATTAACATAATTAATATTTCAATAAAAAAATCAAAAAAAGAACTAATATTATTATTATTATTAATTTCATTTTATTTTTGTAAATAAATACTAATAAATTGAATTAGTTTTTATTAGGCAAGTTTAACTTTTTTTTTCTTAATAACTAAAATAAATTTAGAATTAGGTTTTTATTAACTTTTAATTTTAATTCCTTTTATTTTATTTCATTAAAAACATAAAAATACAAAAACATTTTTCTTTCAGTTAAATTAATTAATTAGTTATTAGTTAGTTTTAATTTCATTTCAATTACAAAAAAAAGGACAAAAAAATTCATTTCTTTTCTTAAAAGGGTCAACACCCTAAAGACTTCCCGATTTAATTTCTAATTTGCGCGTATTTTATTTCGATTATTTATGTAACTGTCTCCAGATATGTAATAGTTAAATAGGAATTTTACCGCTTTATTTAATTTCTCGCACCTTATTTACCAAAAACGGGTCTTTGTTTTTTTTGGCGATGTATAGACCCGCGCCTTATAATAGTTAGAATTTATCTTTCCGCAATTTATTTTCCGCACCCCTAACTGCTAAAATGCATGAAAGAATGTATGTAAATAAAATTAATCCGTAGCTCACCAATAACATGTACAAAAACAATTAACTGAAAAACAACACACAAAGCACATGCCACTTCTAGGGTACGCCTCACTGGTTGCCTCGAAACGTGGTAATCAAGTATAGGGTGTCTTAGAGGTCGCCCTTCTGTCCAAAAGACCCAGTTGCCTCGAAACGGTTGCCTCGGATAAAAGGATCTAGGACATCAGGGTTACTTCTAAGGTGTCCTACTATTGCTCCGGTGACCACACTGTCCCTATAATCGAATTGACCCGAACACCTCCGACGATGGTGCTACCTATCTCTCAATGGTGGGATAGCACTATCTAAAGGACTCTTACACAACTTAATTCCTTAGAGTAGGTAGATTTCTCCTAAGTACTTGCTCTTTTCAAAAACAAACAAAACAACTTTTCGCACCTACACTTTCTAAAAGTTTTCAAACAAATTTCTCATACACTCTTGAGGACAGATACAAGAGTTACTTAGAAACTTTTCAAACGAAACTTTTTCAAAACCCACACACACTTGAAAAGCAAACAAATTTTGAAAACATAAGAGCAAGTACCTAAGAGCCCATGGATAACCATGGATAGAAAGGGTGCTAACACCTTCCCTTTCTATAAATCTACCTCCCGAACCGAGAAACATTCTCAAAGAAGGAATTTTGCTGTGCTTTTGTCCTTTCCATGTTGGAGAACATAAAAGATGGTGGCGACTCTTGCTTACCGCGACATTTCGCGAACCAGCTTAAAAAACAGTCAGTTCTATTTCCACCGATCACACATCCCAATACTAGAATGATAACTATTATTATAAGTGAACTCTATCAAAGGAAGATAAGTATCCCACGAACCTCCCTGCTCAAGAACACATGCTCTCAGCAAATCTTCCAACGATTGAATTGTCCGTTCAGTCTGACCATCTGTCTGAGGATGATATGCTGAACTCAACCTCAACTTAGAACCCAACGCTTCTTGCAAACTCTTCCAAAATTCAGAAGTAAATCTTGGATCTCTATCTGACACAATGCACAAAGGAACACCATGCAGCTTCACAATCACACTAATATAAATCTCAGCCAACTTCGACACTAGAAAACTGATGTTAATAGGAATAAAATGAGCTGACTTTGTAAGCCTATCAAAAATCACCCAAATCGAATCATGTCCTCTCGAAGTACTAGGCAACCCCGTAACAAAGTCCATTGAAATGCTATCCCATTTCCATTCAGGAACCTCCAACGGTTGCATCAATCCTGCAGGCTTCTGATGTTCAACTTTCGACTTCTGACAAGTCAAACATTCATACACAAAACGAGCCACGTCACTCTTCATTTCAGGCCACCAAAACAAACCTTTCAAATCCTAATACATCTTTGTAGCTCCTGGATTAATACTCAACTTAATTCTATGACTCTCCTCTAGTATCACTTTCTTCAGCTCAGCATCATCAAGAATACAAATTCGATTACGAAATCTCAACACACCTTGCTCATCTAGCTTAAAATCACAATTCTCAGATTGATCAATCCCAACCCTCAAATCTACCAGTTTCACATCCAACTTCTGAGCTTCTCTGATACTGTCTAAAAATTCATTATTAATCTTCAACATACCCAACATAACACTCTGCGGAGTAACCTCGCAAACTAAGCTCATATCTCTGAACTGCTCAATTAATTCCAACTCTTTGATCATCATTGCTGACATATGTAAAGTCTTTCGACTCAATGCATCAGCTACCACATTCGCCTTTCCTGGATGATAATTCAAACCGAAATCATAATCCTTTAACAATTCTAACCATCTTCGTTGCCTCATATTCAACTCTTTCTGATTAAACAAATACTTTAAGCTCTTATGGTCACTAAAAACTTCAAATCTAGAACCATAAAGATAATGCCTCCAAATCTTCAACACAAAAACAACTGCAGCAAGCTCTAAATCATGCGTAGGATAGTTCTTCTCATGAGTCCTTAACTTCCTTGACGCATAAGCAACTACCTTACCATTCTGCATAAGCACACCTCCTAAACCCATCTTAGAAGCATCACAATACAGCACAAAAGGTTCTCCTAGATTAGGCAACGTCAAAATCAGAGCCGACGTCAACCTCTTCTTCAATTCCGTAAAACTTTCTTCGCACTGAACATCCCAAACAAATGCTCTACCTTTACAAGTCAACTTAGTCAACAGAAGTGACAACTTAGAAAACCCTTCAATAAACCTTCTATAATAACCAGCTAATCCCAAGAAGCTTCTAATCTCAGTAGCTGACTTTGGAGTTTCCCATTGCAACACAGCATCAACCTTCGATGGATCTACAACAATGCCACTACCTGAAATCACATGACCAAGAAAACTAACCTCTTTCAACCAAAATTCACACTTGGACAGCTTTTCATACAACTTCTTCTCTTTCAAAACTTGCAATACTATTCTTAAATGTTCAGCATGCTCTTCTTCTAACTTGGAGTAAATCAAAATATCATCGATGAACACTACTATAAACCGATCCAAATAAGTATGAAAGATATGATTCATATATTCCATGAATACTCCCGACGCATTAGTAACACCAAAAGGCATCACCGAATACTCGTAATGTCCATAACGCATTCTGAAAGTCGTCTTATGAATATCTTCATCCTTCACTTTAATATGATAGTAACCCGACCTTAAATCAATCTTACTAAACACACGGGCATCCAGCAATTGGTCCATTAAGTCATCTATTCTTGGAAGCGGATACTTGTTCTTAATCGTCACTTTATTCAGCTGTCTATAATCAACACAAAGCCTCATACTTCCATCTTTCTTCTTTACTAACAACACTGGAGCTCCCCACGACGATACACTTGGTCTTACAAACTTCTTCTCAAGTAACTCTTCCAGTTGCTTCTTTAACTCTGACAACTCAGATGCATACATCCTGTATGGTGCCATAGACACAGGTCTGGTACCAGGTACAAGATTAATAGCAAATTCAACTTCCCTCTTCGGCGGTACATCAGGGATCTCATCAGGGAAAACTTCAGGAAATTCACACACCACCTGCAATTCCTCAATTATAGCTTGAGTCTCTACAGATAGCGACACCATCAATGAGAACATCTGTGCTTCCTCTTGCATCAACTTCCTCATATGTCTAGCAGACAACAAACTATCTTCCTCTTCTTCAGGAGTAGAAAACTTCACCGACTTGTCATAACAGTTAATATGAACACAGTTATGCTCTAACCAGTTCATACCCAAAATTACATCCAAACCACTTAACGGCAAACAAACCAAATCAACAACAAAGTCTCTGTCGAAGATCGACAAGGGACACTTAGCACACACAAAAGAAGTAGTCACCGACCCCTTGGCTGGAGTATCGACGACCATTTCTCCATTCAAAGAAGACAACACAAGACCCAATCTTTCAACACAATCAGCAGCAATAAAACAATGCGTAGCACCAGTATCAATAATAATAATTAAAGGAGTACTATTAATGAAACATGTATCTCTTATAAGTCCGTCCTCAGCAGTTGTCTGATCCTCAACCAAAGCAAACACTTTACCACTTGACTGAGCCTTCTTCGGTTTCAGACACTGACTAATAATGTGCCCTTCCTCTTTACAGTTGAAACACACCACATTATTATGCTCGCACTCAGATACAACATGTCCGTTCTTACCACAATGGTAACATCTCTTCACTTCAGCAGCGCACACATTACTCCTGTGCCCAGGCTTCCCACACTTAAAGCAATTCCCACAAGCAGGAGCATCTCCCCCACTAGTTCTCTGACCATGAGCAACTTTCTGATTACCCTTACTAGCTGGGGCATCATAAGGCTTACTACGATTCTGTTGGTGCTTACCCCTCTTCTCACTGATAATCTTGTAATGTGCATTATTATCCTCCTCATAAATCCTGCAGCTATCAACCAAATCAGCAAAGACACGGATTTTCTGGTATCCAACTGCCTTCTTAATCTCCGGGCGTAACCCGTTCTCAAACTTAATATACTTCGAAAACTCAGCATTTTCCTCAGTGTAATGCGGATAAAACTCAGCCAACTCAGCAAACTTGGCATCATACTCAACAACAGACATACTTTCTTGCTTCAGCTCAAGGAATTCAATTTCCTGCTTACCACGGATATCTTCAGGAAAATACTTTCTCAAAAACTCCCTACGGAAAACAGCCCAAGTGACATTCTCACCTGCAACTTCCAACTTCTGGCAAGTCTCTGGCCACCAGTCATCATCCTCGACCGCTAGCATATGAGTCCCATAACGAACCTTCTGCGTTGGAGTGCAGTCCATCACGCGGAAGATTCTCTCAATCTCTTTCAACCACTCCAATGCTCCGTCAGGATCATATTTTCCCTTGAACGTAGGTGGATTCTCTCTCTAAAAAGTCGCCAAGCTACGAGATCCAGCATTCCCGTCAACATTCAGCTGACTTTCCATCGCATGAGCCATTGCTTCTAGAGCAGCAGCAAGTGCAACATCATTCCTTCCATCCATCTCAACTTATCACTACAACACAAACAACAATTAGAACTCAAAATAACAATACTCAATTGTTAGACAACTAAGACTAGACGACAAGGTCGGACCAACCTTTTTCTCTGATACCAACTTTGTAACACCCCAATTCTACCCCAAGCAATTATACAATTAAATCAGAGTTATAAAATTCCAATCATACAAACGAATCAGGACGTCACAAATTCTTCTAACAAATTAATTGCATTCATCATGGATATATAACACGTTTTCAAAACATCGGATGAACCATCAACATGACATCTTTCATTAAATAATTCAACAACTACGCAGTGGAATTCTTCAATAACATCTTTAAATAAAACAACAACTTTGAAACATCTCATATTTAGTAAATAAACAATTTAAAGTTCAACAACTAAAAATCAGCAATCAAAAATCAGCAAGCGTTCATCCCTCCGAGTTTTACATATCAGAGCAATGACACCGTCTCGATCTATTGAAGGTATACGACCTTCACTCTCGATTACCTGCACGTTACCAACATAGGGGCAACATTCAAACAGAAGGGGTGAGATATCTAACAATATAATAAAGTGCATGATAATTAATATATTAAATTAGATCAATAATATCACCACTTCTCATCTCATAATCAACAACAATTACAGCATATATCCTCATTCCTCAACATCAAATACATTTTATTATTCATTCATATAATGCGACTCAAAACTATGCAAATGCATGTGGTACCATTGGAGCAGAACTCCCATCTCAAAATCTGCCAATTAATAGAGGCATCAACAAGGCATAACCTTCATCTCAAAATTTTCCAATCCAGGCCATCTCAATGAGCATAAGCTCCATCTCAAAAATGCAATGTATGCGACTCATCATGAATGTAATGTCAATACTCAATCAACCATATCTCAATTATCTCAAAACAATAACATCTCTTAAACATCTCAGAACAACAACATCTCATAAACATCTCAGAACAACAACATCTCATAAATATCTCAGAACAACAACATTTCATAAACATCTCAGAACAACAACATCTCATAAACATCTCAGAACAACAACATCTCAATCATCTCAAAACATCTCAATTACAGTATCTCATAAACATCTCAAAATAATTTATTAAACATCATTTATTTATCAAACGTCATTGGTTCATCATAATTACCAAACACAACTTTAATAACCACGTCTCATTAATAACTCAGTTGTATATCAATAGTACAGTAATCCATACTATTATTCTGCTACTGTACATCATTATTGTCACTAATCCTACTGTGATATTTTTAACAGCAGTCTCTAACATCTCATATTCATCATTCTGTCCAAAATCCAGCATAACTGTCAATCACGGGAATTAATCCTAAATCCTAAATTTGTTACTAAGATTACACTTCTTAATCATCATCTAAATCATCTAGAATAAAGTTCATCGCGTTAGCTAATCAACGCTTCAAACGGCATCTCAAACAGCATCCTAAAACTCAAGTTACAGCAACTAAAAGCCAATTCTGTCAACAATCAGACCTTATGGGTTGACACAAAACCCTATAGATTGACTCATCCTGCTTCTCCTTTACAACATGGGTCGACACAAAACCCTATGGGTTGACTCATCCTGACTTCAAAATACAGCATGTATCGACACATGCACTTCACCGGTCGACTCATCCTGAGTCTCGTACACTCATGTATCGACACATCCTCTCTTCGTGTCGACTCATCCTGAGTCTTGTACTTATCATGCATCGACGCAAGCCCTCCATGGATCTACTCATCTTGAGTCTAACAATGCCTATGTATCGACACATTCAGTTTGGGGTCGACACATCCTGCTACAGTCTGCATAGTTTTCTGCATTTTCTGTTGTAATTTCACTACGGGAATTATGTTACAGTCCTACAAACCTCATCATAAACATGGTAATTCATCACTTAAAATTATACTTTATTGCTCCATCGATCAAACAACATGATAACATCATTATTCATCAAGAATTCATCAATATTCACCATACATCATTCATAACACATCCAATTCAAGAACAAACAGCAATTACATCTAACCTCACATATCAAATATCATGAACCCAATTATAAAGCCAGAACCCCACCCTTACCTTGGATTGAAGGTCGCTCTATAATATCCGGTTTGAATCTTCGTTCTTGCCGTTTTCTACTATTTCCAGCAGCTTCACGTTCTCTTCCAAATCCTTATTTTCTTCTTACTGCTTCCTTCCTCTATTCTTCCTAACAAATAATAAAATAACCTAATATTATTATATTATTCTTATTGGACTCCAAACCTACACCCCCCTTATTACTTCCACTCACACAATATAGGCCCACATTAAATAATATTAACTTCTAACATTATTTCACCAAATAGTAATATTATACCTCTAATATTATTATTTCTCCACTTAATAAAATAAATCCAATTATAATATAACACTTCTTCACAAATATTCCAAAAATAATTTAATTAAATAATTAATTAAATTACGGGCATTACAACAGGAATCTCTTGTATCGCTTTTACCTTGGCGGGATCCACCTCAATACCTTTATTGCTGACGATAAAGCCTAGGAGTTTTCCAGACCTTACTCAAAACGTGCATTTATTAGGATTCAACCTCAGCTTGTACTTCTTTAGTCTCTCAAACAGTTTTTGTAAATGATCAAGATGCTCTTCTTCTATTTGAGATATAGCTATCATGTCGTGTACATAGACCTCTATTTCGTGATGTATCATGTCGTGAAATAGAGCTACCATGGCACACTGATATGTTGCCCTTGCATTCTTCAGTCCGAATGGTATAACCTTGTAGCAGAATGTGCCCCACTGGGTGACAAAGGTTGTTTTCTCCATGTCCTTAGGCGCCATTTTGATTTGGTTGTAACCTGAGAAACCGCCCATGAAAGAAAACACTTTGTGTTGTGCCGTATTGTCAACTAGGATGTCAATATGGGGAAGTGGGAAATCATCCTAGGGCTTGCCCTATTTAAATCTCTGTAGTCCATGCAAATTCGTACCTTGACTTCCTTTTTGGGCACGGGAACAACATTGGCAACCCATTGCGGATAAGAGGTGACAACCAAGAATCCAACATTAAATTGTTTCATGACTTCTGATTAAATCTTCTCTGACATATCTGGTCGCATTCGACAAACCTTTTGTTTTACTGGTGGACAATTCTCTTTTGTAGGCAGACGATGTACCATAATATCTGCATCAAGTCCTGGCATGTCTTCATACGACCAGGAAAAGACCTCGACATAATTGTGCATCAATTGAACCAGACGCTCTTTGACACTGGGTTCTAGGTTGGCACCCACCTTGACTTCTCTTTTGTCTTCCTCGGTACCTAGGTTGATTGTATCCACGAGTTCCTCGTGGGGTTGAATAGTTATCTCTTCTTGCTGTAGTAGTCTGGAAAGTTCCCCTGGTATTTCACAATCTTCCTCACCTTCGTCTTCGGCTTGGTAGATTAGATTTTCAGAGTCACAAAAGGCCATAGCAGAACCGTTACCCATGGGATCCAGAATGGATGTAGACTTGCATTGTGAGTGTGAGTGTGTGTAAGGGTATAACTATCTTTGAAAGAAATGAAAATGTAAAAAGAAAAACAATGAGCACAAAGTTTGTATGCAAAACGCCCATGATTCATTGATGTCATATGGAAATGAGATAATAACCCTTACAAATGGACCATTGTGCCTCGGGTAAGACACAAGGTTTTAAGCGTCTGAATTGTTTTAATATTATAGATCCAACAAAATGTAAAGATAAATTACTGTGGGATAAACGTGATCGGGACAAAATCTCTAGCCTCCCAGTTGCTGAGCCCTCCACTGATAGTTGGGAAGATCCAATCTTCTAGGTTGTAGCCATCTTCATCATCCTCTACCGTGTTGACTTCGCGGTTGCTGATCTTCAGGGGTGGTCCTCCAGCACGAGTGCGACGTACAGTCTTCTGAGTACCTGAAGTGAAACCCAGGACAAACTTGTCAGACTTGTATGGGATATCTGGGATTTATCCCCAAATAGTGCACCCACCTTCTTCTATCACTGCTTTTGCATCCTTCAAAGATGACATCCTGAGTGGAGGCCTTGTGATCTTGGGAACAACCTTGGTCATTTCCACTTCTTGCGGGACTTCTTCAAAGTGTTGGAATGTAGTTTCAATGAATTCACCATCTAATTCCACATATCTGAAGGAATTGAGATGGCTGATCATATACTCTTCTTCTCCATGAACGGTGATAATTTTCCCTTGAATTGGATACTTCAGAATTTGGTGCACCATAGAAGTAACAGCGCCAGCATTGTGAATCCATGGTCGGCCTAACAAGCAGGAGTATGAAGGGCGAATATCCATTACATAAAAAGTTGAATCAAATATTTGGGTTCTAACCTTTATTGGGATATCCACTTCCCCATGCACCATCCTTTTCGAGCCGTCAAAAGCTCTCACTACTATATTGCTTGGTTTCAATGTCAATCCTTCACAGTCAAGACTATCAAAAGCCTTTTTAGGCAATACATTCAGAGATGAGCCAGTGTCCAGCAAGACATGAGCCAAGGTTGTGCCCCTTGTAACACCCCTTCTAAATAACCCGCGAATATATTAATTAAATCAGAGTAACATGAAATACAGGGATGTCACAATTCAAGATAAATATAAAACCTCAAATTTATAGTTGTCATGCTTTACTGAAGGAATTATTAAAATAAATATTCGAATCAACATCATGTTCTACACAGCGGAAATATCTCAAAACCGGAATAACTTCACTTCATAAGTATTCCCAAACATAATTTAAACCATAGAGTATAAAACAAAACTCATCATTCAAACGTTTCCCCCCAGTGTTACAACCTATCAGAGCACGACACTGACACGCGGACTAAAAATAACATGGCTCTAGAGCCATCCTCACCAACTCCTGAGCTACTAACTTTAATCTGAAATAATTAAAGTAAGGGTGAGATTTCTCATAATTAACATGCATTATAAGTTTCTCAATCAACATTATATCACAAGCATATTATTTCACCCATTTTAGCATAAATTCAGATTCAACACACAGTTACAATCATACAAGTCATTATGCACAATCCAAGAATCAACCAAAGAATTGTAACACTGGAAGACATCCTAACATGTTACAATTCAATGCAAACATAAATGCAGACTCAATGCATGTGGTACCAATACGTGACCAAGTCACGATCACTGATCCATCACACTCGGATACAGTGACCATCGATTCGTCCATCACACTCGGACATGAATCCAGCCGAAGCAATCATCGATTCGTCCATCACACTCGGACATGAATCCAGACTAACCACCCATCACTCTCGGGTATCGGTTAACGGAAATACAAGTCAAATTCCATACAATGGGAATTAACTTCACCAAAATAATGCATATGCATGTACATCACTAACATGCCATATCAATCAACGGAATATGATCACAACACAATTCCAAATAATGCCAAAACCAATATACCACAGGATCACATCTCAATCATAATGGATAGCAAGCACAACACATGAGCATCAATTCTCATTCACCAAATCAGAACACTTCAAAACGATTCTACATCATTCTCAAAATACCATGATTTACCAAAAATTTGAAATTCGTCTCTTTTTAAAATAATTTTCATAAAATAATATTTTTCTTATTTTATAAGATAGAGTATTTAATTTAAGAAATAACGTCCAAAACGGCACTCAAAACGGACTTACGGTTTGAAAGTTATGAATTTTCAAAGTTTAGTATTTTTCAAAAAGTTACAGCAGAACCCGGTTCCTACATATACAGGAACCGGTTCCTGCGAAGTTCAGAAAACACCCATTCTGGAAAATGTACTGGAACCCGGTTCCTACCCATACAGGAACCGGTTCCTGAGTTGAAAAAGTTAGTTTCTTCGCAAATTTACACTGGGAACTCGGTTCCTCCCCACTGGGAACCGGTTCCTACGACCTGAAAAGTCAAAAACTGCTATTTGACAGCATTTATTCATTCCAAATCCCATCCAATTCATACCCATATGAATCCAACTCACAGAAATGCCAAAACAAGTTATAGTACATGATTCTAATGAGATTACAACACACCATAACATCATACAATTTCCTCATAACCTCAAATTTAATCAAAACATAATTTCATGGGATTGGGGTTTGAATTTCATAAATCCTAAATTGGGATTCCTAACATGCCTAATCAATTCTATTGATCCCAAAATCTATAAGGCATATTAAATAATCGAAACCACCCCTTACCTGGCGATGATCCTTCGAATTCCCGGCGTTTGGCTTTTTC
This sequence comes from Vicia faba, assembly GCA_948472305.1. Taxonomy (NCBI): domain Eukaryota; kingdom Viridiplantae; phylum Streptophyta; class Magnoliopsida; order Fabales; family Fabaceae; genus Vicia; species Vicia faba. The sequence goes on from OX451741.1 coordinate 1,397,464,872, forward strand.
CTCTCTTCTCTTCTCTTCTCCAATTTCACGTACACTGAGTTTTTCCAAAACCCTTCTTTTCCTTTTTCCTTTTTATTCTTCTTTTTCTTTTCCTTTTATTATTTGCCAAATAATAATAATAATTAGTAATTATTTTAATAGAGCTTTTTACTACACACACCTCCAATTCAACTTTACACCCCCGGTCTTCCTTTTTAATTCCATAATTAATTCATTCATTTAATCCAAAATATTATAAATTAAGCCTTTAATTAATTTAATAATTAAATTCCTAATTATTTAACAATTGAATTAAATTGGAGTTTCACAACTCTCCCCAACTAAAAGAGTTTTCGTCCTCGAAAACATACCTTAGACGAATAGTTCGAGATACGAGTCCTTCATCTGGCTCTCCAGCTCCCAAGTGACATTTCCATCTGCTGGTCCCCCCAAGCTACTCTTACCAACGCGATCTCCTTGCCTCGCAACTGTTTCATCTTCCGATCCTCAATTCTCGCAGGTACCGCTTCCACAGTCAAATTCTCTCGTACCTGTATATCGTCTACACGAATCTCATGAGACGGATCAGCAATGTACTTCCTTAGCTGAGATACATGAAAAACATCATGCAAATTTGCAAGTGACGGCGGCAAAGCAATCTGAAAAGAAACTTTCCCAACTCTCTTGGTAATCTGAAACGGACCAATAAAACATGGAGTCAACTTCTTTGACTTCAAAGCTCGACCAATACCAGTCATCGGAGTAACTCGCATAAAAACATGTTCTCCTTCGCTAAACTCAAGATCTTTCCTCCTCTTATCATGATAACTTTTCTGACGACTCTGAGAAGTCCTCATCTTCTACTGAATCATCTTAATCTTTTCCGAAGTCTGTTGGACAATTTCCGGTCCAATCACAACACTCTCTCCAGATTCATACCAACACAACGGTGTCCGACACCTCCTACCATACAATGCCTCAAACGGAGCCATACTAATTCTCGAATGAAAACTATTGTTGTAGGTAAACTCAATCAATGGTAGATAACTATCCCAAGCTCCACCTTTCTCCAACACACAAGCTCTTAACAAATCTTCCAACGACTGAATCATTCTCTCCGTCTGACCATCTGTCTGTGGATGATAAGCGGAACTCAAAAGCAACTTAGTACCCAAAGCTTCTTGCAATCCCGTCCAGAATTTAGACGTAAACCTCGGATCTCGATCCGACATAATACTAGAAGGAATACCGTGCAAACTCACAATCTTCTCAACATACAATTCGGCCAACCTTTCCATCGGATAATCCATTCTTATCGGAATAAAGTGGGCAGATTTCATCAACCGATCAACAATAACCCAGATAGAATCACAATTCTTCGATGTCCTTGGCAAACCAGACACAAAATCCATAGAGATTCCATCCAATTTCCATTCCGGAACAAACAACGGTTCCATCAATCCTGACGGTTTCTGATGCTCAATCTTCGACTTCTGACAAACCAAACAAGGATACACAAACTTAGCAATTTCCTTTTTCATTCCCGGCCATCAAAACAACTTCTTCAAATCATGGTACATTTTAGTAGCACCAGGATGAATACTCAATCCACTACGATGTCCTTCTTCCAAAATACTCTTCCTAATCTCTGCAACATCCGGAACACACACCCTATTACCAAATCTCATAACACCATTCTCATCAATCCGGAACTCGCCTTCTTGACCTTGGTTGATCAATGTCAATTTATCAACTAACCCAACATCAGACTTCTGTCCATTCCGAATTTCTTCCAGAATACCACTAGTCAGTTTCAACATACCCAATTTCACACTATTCGGAGTAGTTTCACATACCAAACTTAAATCTCTGAACTGCTTAACCAAGTCTAACTCACGGACCATTAACATCGACATATGCAAGGACTTCCTACTCAAGGCATCTGCAACAACGTTTACCTTACCAGGATGGTAATTCAAACCGAAATCATAATCCTTTAGAAATTCTAACCATCTCCTCTGCCTCATATTCAACTCTTTCTGATCAAAGAGATACCTCAGACTTTTGTGATCACTGAACACCTCAAACCGAGAACCATATAAATAATGCCTCCACAACTTCAAAACAAACACAACAGCTGCCAACTCCAAATCATGAGTCGGATAATTCCTTTCATGTACTTTCAATTGTCTCGAAGCATAAGCCACTACCTGCTTATCTTGCATCAACACACCACCTAATCCCATTAATGATGCGTCACAATACACAACAAAAGACTTAGTCGGATTTGGCAAAATCAAGATCGGAGCACTTGTCAACCTCCTCTTTAGTTCTTGAAATCCTTTCTCACATTCAACATCCCAAACAAACATCTGTCCCTTCCTGGTCAACTTAGTCAATGGTAACGCTAATTTGGAAAATCCCTCTATAAACTTCCTGTAATAACCTGCAAGACCCAGAAAACTACGTATCTCATAAGCATTCTTCGGCGCTTCCCACTGAGATACTGCTTCTACCTTCGTCGGATACACAGCAATTCCATTCTTGGAAATTACATGGCCAAGAAAACTTACTTCACTTAACCAGAATTCACACTTGGACAACTTTGCATAAAGCTTCTTCTCTTTCAACAATTCTAACACAAATCTGAGATGTTCGGCATGCTCTTCATCGCTCTTCGAATAAATTAGAATATCATCAATGAACACCACCACAAACTTATCAAGATACGGATGAAATATCCTGTTCATATACTCCATGAAAACACCAGGTGCATTAGTAACTCCAAAAGGCATAACAGAATACTCGTAATGTCCATACCTCGTTCTAAATGCAGTTTTTTGAATATCTTCCGACTTCACACGAATCTGATGATATCCAGATCTCAGATCAATCTTACTAAATACACAAGCTCCAACTAGTTGATTCATCAAATCATCGATCCTCGGCAAAGGATATCGATTCTTGATTGTAACTTTATTCAGCTGTTTGTAATCAACACATAATCTCATTGAACCTTCTTTCTTCTTAACCAACAACACCGGAGCACCCCACGGCGAAACACTCGGACGAATAAATTTCTTCTCAAGTAACTCCTCCAACTGTTTCTTTAACTCCGCTAATTCAGATACCGACATACGGTAAGGCGCCATCGACACTGGACTAGTTCCAGGAATCAAATCTATAGTAAATTCTACCTCCCTCTCAGGTGGCAATTCACTAACGTCTTCCGGAAACACCTCTGGAAATTCATTCACCACTGGAAATCCATCACTCTTTGCTTTTCCCTCCGCTTCTATTGCAGAATACAACATAAATACCACAACACCATCTTTCACAGCTAGGTTCATCTGTTTAACCGACATAGTCACATCTTCGACACCAACCTCTTCAGGAAAAATGACCGTCTTTGCAAAACAGTTGATATGAACCTGGTTGAATTCCAACCAGTTCATTCCAAGGATGATATCAAGTTGCTCTAACGGTAGGCACACCAAATCCATACCGAAACCCCTACCAAAAATCACAATAGGACAATTCCTACAAACATACGAAGTAGTCACTGAACCCGACGCAGGAGTATCAATAACCATACTTCCATCCATATTAGAAATTTCCAAATTCAATATTTTAGCACAATCCAAAGCAATAAAAGGATGCATAGCTCAAGTATCAATAATCGCAATCAAAGGTATGTCATTAATAAAACATGTACCTTTAATCAGTCGATCATCTGGCTTAGTTTCTGACCCAGATAATGCAAACACTTTACCACCAGCTTGTTCCTTCTTGGGTTTTGTACACTGAGGACGAGTATGACCTTCTTCACCATAGTTGTAACAAGTTATCCTTCTGACTCTGCACTCAGCAGCTACATGACCAAATTTCCCACAGTTGTCACACTTCTTTGCATCATTCTTGCACTCATTAGCTTTATGCCCCCTTTCACCACATCTGTAACACTTAATGGAAGAACCAGAGTCTCCCCCACTAGGCTTCCTCCAACCACCAGATTTCTGATTATTTCTATCATAAGGCTTACCACGATCCATCTGTTGCTTACCCTTCCTATCGACATGCCCTCGAGCTTTCGACTTAGTGCTAGCAAGATCCTCTTCTAAAATCCTACTACAGTCAACCAGATCAGGAAATCTTCGTATACGCTGATACCGAATACCCTGCTTAATCTCATCACGAAGACCATTCTCAAACTTGATACTTTTGGAAAATTCTCCACCTGCATCGTTAGCATAATGAGCATAATACTTCGCTAACTCAGTAAACTTCGAAGCATACTCACTGACAGTCTTGTTACCCTGCTTGAGTTCCAGAAACTCAATCTCCTTCTTGCCTCTGATGTCCTCAGGAAAGTACCTCTTCAGAAAAGCCCTCCTGAACACAGCCCAAGTTAACGCAATACCATCTTCTTCCATTTCAGTTCTGGTAGCAACCCACCAGTCATCAACTTCCTCTGCTAACATGTGAGTTCCGTATCTCACCTTTAGCCCTTCAGCACAGTCAATTACTCTGAAGATCCTATCGATCTCCTTCAACCACTTCTGAGCACCTTCGGGATCATGTGCACCCTTGAACAACGGAGGATTATTCCTCTGAAAATTCCCCAATTGTCGGTCAACACCAATCACATCTTCCTGCTGGTTCCCTCCGAGTACTCCAGCCAACATTCCCAATGCTTCAGCAAGAGCATCGTCGTTTCTTCCGTTACCTCTTCCGGCCATTGTTCTGTAACATTACAAAACAACCTCATCAGCACACAAGTATCGACAGTGTCATCTTACACTAGTCGCATACCACAGGGATAACGACACAAGACAAGACCGACTATGCTCTGATACCACTATTGTAACACCCCTTCTAAATAACCCGCGAATATATTAATTAAATCAGAGTAACATGAAATACAGGGATGTCACAATTTAAGATAAATATAAAACCTCAAATTTACAGTTGTCATGCTTTACTGGAGGAATTATTAAAATAAATATTCGAATCAACATCATGTTCTACACAACGGAAATATCTCAAAACCGGAATAACTTCACTTCATAAGTATTCCCAAACATAATTTAAACCATAGAGTATAAAACAAAACTCATCATTCAAACGTTTCCCCCCAGTGTTACAACCTATCAGAGCACGACACTGACACGCGGACTAAAAATAACATGGCTCTAGAGCCATCCTGACCAACTCCTAAGCTGCTAACTTTAATCTGAAATCATTAAAGTAAGGGTGAGATTTCTCATAATTAACATGCATCATAAGTTTCTCAATCAACATTATATCACAAGCATATCATTTCACCCATTTTAGCATAAATTCAGATTCAACACACAGTTACAATCATACAAGTCATTATGCACAATCCAAGAATCAACCAAAGAATTGTAACACTGGAAGACATCCTAACATGTTACAATTCCATGCAAACATAAATGCAGACTCAATGCATGTGGTACCAATACGTGACCAAGTCACCATCACTGATCCATCACACTCGGATACAATGACCATCGATTCGTCCATCACACTCGGACATGAATCCAGCCGAAGCAATCATCGATTCGTCCATCACACTCGGACATGAATCCAGCCTAACCACCCATCACTCTTGGGTATCGGTTAACGGCAATACAAGTCAAATTCCACACAATGGGAATTAACTTCACCAAAATAATGCATATGCATGTACATCACTAACATGCCATATCAATCAACGGAATATGATCACAACACAATTCCAAATAATGCCAAAACCAATATACCACAGGATCACATATCAATCATAATGGATAGCAAGCACAACACATGAGTATCAATTCTTATTCACCAAATCAGAACACTTCACAACGATTCTACATCATTCTCAAAATACCAGGATTTACCAAAAATTTGAAATTCGTCTCTTTTTAAAATAATTTTCATAAAATAATATTTTTCTTATTTTATAAGATAGAGTATTTAATTTAAGAAATAACGTCCAAAACGGCACTCAAAACGGACTTACGGTTTGAAAGTTATGAATTTTCAAAGTTTAGTATTTTTCAAAAAGTTACAGCAGAACCCAGTTCCTACATATACAGGAACCGGTTCCTGCGAAGTTCAGAAAACACCCATTCTGGAAAATGTACTGGAACCCGGTTCCTACCCATACAGGAACTGGTTCCTGAGTTGAAAAAGTCAGTTTCTTCGCAAATTTACACTGGGAACTCGGTTCCTCCCCACTGGGAACCGGTTCCTGCGACCTGAAAAGTCAAAAACTGCTATTTGACAGCATTTATTCATTCCAAATCCCATCCAATTCATACCCATACGAATCCAACTCACAGAAATGTCAAAACAAGTTATAGTACATGATTCTAATGAGATTACAACACACCATAACATCATACAATTTCCTCATAACCTCAAATTGAATCAAAACATAATTTCATGGGATTGGGGTTTGAATTTCATAAATCCTAAATTGGGATTCCTAACATGCCTAATCAATTCTATTGATCCCAAAATCTATAAGGCATATTAAATAATCGAAATCACCCCTTACCTCGCGATGATCCTTCGAATTCCCGACGTTTGGCTTTTTCCTCTCTTCTCTTCTCTTCTCCAATTTCACGTACACTGAGTTTTTCCAAAACCCTTCTTTTCCTTTTTCCTTTTTATTCTTCTTTTTCTTTTCCTTTTATTATTTGCCAAATAATAATAATAATTAGTAATTATTTTAATAGAGCTTTTTACTACAAACACCTCCAATTCAACTTTACACCCCCGGTCTTCCTTTTTAATTCCATAATTAATTCATTCATTTAATCCAAAATATTATAAATTAAGCCTTTAATTAATTTAATAATTAAATTCCTAATTATTTAACAATTGAATTAAATTGGAGTGTCACAACTCTCCCCAACTAAAAGTGTTTTCGTCCTCGAAAACATACCTTAGACGAATAGTTCGAGATACGAGTCCTTCATCTGGCTCTCCAGCTCCCAAGTGACATTTCCATCTGCTGGTCCCCCCCAAGCTACTCTTACCAACGCGATCTCCTTGCCTCACAACTGTTTCATCTTCCGATCCTCAATTCTCGCAGGTACCACTTCCACAGTCAAATTCTCTCGTACCTGTATATCGTCTACACGAATCTCATGAGACGGATCAGCAATATACTTTCTTAGCTGAGATACATGAAAAACATCATGCAAATTTGCAAGTGACGGCGGCAAAGCAATCTGATAAGCAACTTTCCCAACTCTCTTGGTAATCTGAAACGGACCAATAAAACTTGGAGTCAACTTCTTTGACTTCAAAGCTCGACCAATACCAGTCATCGGAGTAACTCGCATAAAAACATGTTCTCCTTCGCTAAACTCAAGATCTTTCCTCCTCTTATCATGATAACTTTTCTGACGACTCTGAGAAGTCCTCATCTTCTCCTGAATCATCTTAATCTTTTCCGAAGTCTGTTGGACAATTTCCGGTCCAATCACAACACTCTCTCCAGATTCATACCAACACAACGGTGTCCGACACCTCCTACCATACAATGCCTCAAACGGAGCCATACCAATGCTCGAATGAAAACTATTGTTGTAGGTAAACTCAATCAATGGTAGATAACTATCCCAAGCTCCACCTTTCTCCAACACACAAGCTCTTAACAAATCTTCCAACGACTGGATCGTTCTCTCCGTCTGACCATCTGTCCGTGGATGATAAGCGGAACTCAAACGCAACTTAGTACCCAAAGCTTCTTGCAATCCCGTCCAGAATTTAGACGTAAACCTCGGATCTCGATCCGACACAATACTAGAAGGAATACCATGCAAACTCACAATCTTCTCAACATACAATTCGGCCAACCTTTCCATCGGATAATCCATTCTTATCGGAATAAAGTGGGCAGATTTCGTCAACCGATCAACAATAACCCAAATAGAATCACAATTCTTCGATGTCCTTGGCAAACTAGACACAAAATCCATAGAGATTCCATCCCATTTCCATTCCGGAACAAACAACGGTTCCATCAATCCTGACGGTTTCTGATGCTCAATCTTCGACTTCTTACAAACCAAACAAGCATACACAAACTTAGCAATTTCCTTTTTCATTCTCGGCCACCAAAACAACTTCTTCAAATCATGGTACATTTTAGTAGGACCAGGATGAATACTCAATCCACTACGATGTCCTTCTTCCAAAATACTCTTCCTAATCTCTGCAACATCCGGAACACACACCCTATTACCAAATCTCATAACACCATTCTCATCAATCCGAAACTCGCCTCATTGACCTTGGTTGATCAATGTCAATTTATCAACTAACCCAACATCGGACTTCTGTCCATTCCGAATTTCTTCCAGAATACCACTAGTCAGTTTCAACAACCCAATTTCACACTATTCGGAGTAGTTTCACATACCAAACTTAAATCTCTGAACTGCTCAACCAAGTCTAACTCACGGACCATTAACATCGACATATGCAAGGACTTCCTACTCAAGGCATCTGCAACAACGTTTGCCTTACCAGGATGGTAATTCAAACCGAAATCATAATCCTTTAGAAATTCTAACCATCTCCTCTGCCTCATATTCAACTCTTTCTGATCAACGAGATACCTCAGACTTTTGTGATCACTGAACACCTCAAACCGAGAACCATATAAATAATGCCTCCACAACTTCAAAACAAACACAACAGCTGCCAACTCCAAATCATGAGTCGGATAATTCCTTTCATGTACTTTCAATTGTCTCGAATCATAAGCCACAACCTGCTTATCTTGCATTAACACACCACCTAATCCCATTAATGATGCGTCACAATACACAACAAAAGACTTAGTCGGATTTGGCAAAATCAAGATCGGAGCACTTGTCAACCTCCTCTTTAGCTCTTGAAATCCTTTCTCACATTCAACATCCCAAACAAACATCGACCCTTCCTGGTCAACTTAGTCAATGGTAACGCTAATTTGGAAAATCCCTCTATAAACTTCCTGTAATAACCTGCAAAACCCAGAAAACTACGTATCTCAGAAGCATTCTTCGGTGCTTCCCACTGAGATACTGCTTCTACCTTCGTCGGATCCACAGCAATTCCATTCTTGGAAATTACATGGCCAAGAAAACTTACTTCACTTAACCAGAATTCACACTTGGACAACTTCGCATAAAGCTTCTTCTCTTTCAACAATTCCAACATAAATCTGAGATGTTCGGCATGCTCTTCATCGCTCTTCGAATAAATTAGAATATCATCAATGAACACCACCACAAACTTATCAAGTTACGGATGAAATATCCTGTTCATATACTCCATGAAAACACCAGGTGCATTAGTAACTCCAAACGGCATAACAGAATACTCGTAATGTCCATACCTCGTTCTAAATGCAGTTTTCTGAATATCTTCCGACATCACACGAATCTGATGATATCCAGATCTCAGATCAATCTTACTAAATACACAAGCTCCAACTAGTTGATCCATCAAATCATCGATCCTCGGCAAAGGATATCGATTCTTGATTGTAACTTTATTCAGCTGTCTGTAATCAACACATAATCTCATTGAACCTTCTTTCTTCTTAACCAACAACACCGGAGCACCCCACGGCGAAACACTCGGACGAATAAATTTCTTCTCAAGTAACTCCTCCAACTGTTTCTTTAACTCCGCTAATTCAGATGCCGACATACGGTAAGGCGCCATCGACACCGGACTAGTTCCAGGAATCAAATCTATAGTAAATTCTACTTCCCTCTCAGGTAGCAATTCACTAACGTCTTCCGGAAACACCTCTGGAAATTCATTCACCACTGGCAATCCATCACTCTTTGCTTTTCCCTCCGCTTCTATTGCAGAATACAACATAAATACCACAACACCATCTTTCACAGCTAGGTTCATCTGTTTAACCGACATAGTCACATCTTCGACACTAACCTCTTCAGGAAAAATAACCGTCTTCGCAAAACAGTTGATATGAACCTGGTTGAATTCCAACCAGTTCATTCCAAGGATGATATCAAGTTGCTCTAACGGTAGGCACACCAAATCCATACCGAAACCCCTACCAAAAATCATAATAGGACAATTCCTACAAACATACGAAGTAGTCACTGAACCCGACGCAGGAGTATCAATAACCATACTTCCATCCATATTAGAAATTTCCAAATTCAATCTTTTAGCACAATCCAAAGCAATAAAAGGATGCATAACTCCAGTATCAATAATCGCAATCAAAGGTATGTCATTAATAAAACATGTATCTTTAATCAGTCGATCATCTGGCTTAGTCTCTAACCCAGATAATGCAAACACTTTACCACCAACTTGTTCCTTCTTGGGTTTTGTACACTGAGGACGAGTATGACCTTCTTCACCACAGTTGTAACAAGTTATCCTTCTGACTCTGCACTCAGCAGCTACATGACCAAATTTCCCACAGTTGTCACACTTCTTTGCATCATTCTTGCACTTATTAGCTTTATGCCCCCTTTCACCACATCTGTAACACTTAATGGAAGAACCAGAGTCTCCCCCACTAGGCTTCCTCCAACCACCAGATTTCTGATTATTTCTATCATAAGGCTTACCACGATCCATCTGTTGCTTACCCTTCCTATCGACATGCCCTCGAGCATTCGACTTAGTGCTAGCAAGATCCTCCTCTAAAATCCTACTACAGTCAACCAGATCAGGAAATCTTCGGATACGCTGATACCGAATACCCTGCTTAATCTCATCACGAAGACCATTCTCAAACTTGATACATTTGGAAAATTCTCCATCTGCATCGTTAGCATAATGAGCATAATACTTCGCAAACTCAGTAAACTTCGAAGCATACTCACTGACAGTCTTGTTACCCTGCTTGAGTTCCAGAAACTCAATCTCCTTCTTGCCTCTGATGTCCTCAGGAAAGTACCTCTTCAGAAAAGCCCTCCTGAACACAGCCCAAGATAATGCAATACCATCTTCTTCCATTTCAGTTCTGGTAGCAACCCACCAGTCATCAGCTTCCTCTGCTAACATGTGAGTTCCGTATCTCACCTTCAGCCCTTCAGCACAGTCAATTACTCTGAAGATCCTCTCGATCTCCTTCAACCACTTCTGAGCACCTTCGGGATCATGTGCACCCTTGAACAACGGAGGATTATTCCTCTGAAAATTCCCCAATTGTCGGTCAGCACCAATCACAGCTTCCTGCTGGTTCCCTCCGAGTACTCCAGCCAACATTCCCAATGCTTCAGCAAGAGCATCGTCGTTTCTTCCGTTACCTCTTCCGGCCATTGTTCTGTAACATTACAAAACAACCTCATCAACACACAAGTATCGACAGTGTCATCTTACACTAGTCGCATACCACAGGGATAACGACACAAGACAAGACCGACTATGCTCTGATACCACTATTGTAACACCCCTTCTAAATAACCCGCGAATATATTAATTAAATCAGATTAACATGAAATACAGGGATGTCATAATTTAAGATAAATATAAAACCTCAAATTTACAGTTGTCATGCTTTACTGGAGGAATTATTAAAATAAATATTCGAATCAACATCATGTTCTACACAACGGAAATATCTCAAAACCGGAATAACTTCACTTCATAAGTATTCCCAAACATAATTTAAACCATAGATTATACAACAAAACTCATCATTCAAACGTTTCCCCCCAGTGTTACAACCTATCAGAGCACGACACTGACACGCGGACTAAAAATAACATGGCTCTAGAGCCATCCTCACCAACTCCTAAGCTGCTAACTTTAATCTGAAATCATTAAAGTAAGGGTGAGATTTCTCATAATTAACATGCATCATAAGTTTCTCAATCAACATTATATCACAAGCATATTATTTCACCCATTTTAGCATAAATTCAGATTCAACACACAGTTACAATCATACAAGTCATTATGCACAATCCAAGAATCAACCAAAGAATTGTAACACTGGAAGACATCCTAACATGTTACAATTCCATGCAAACATAAATGCAGACTCAATGCATGTGGTACCAATACGTGACCAAGTCACCATCACTGATCCATCACACTCGGATACAATGACCATCGATTCGTCCATCACACTCGGACATGAATCCAGCCGAAGCAATCATCGATTCGTCCATCACACTCGGACATGAATCCAGCCTAACCACCCATCACTCTTGGGTATCGGTTAACGGCAATACAAGTCAAATTCCACACAATGGGAATTAACTTCACCAAAATAATGCATATGCATGTACATCACTAACATGCCATATCAATCAACGGAATATGATCACAACACAATTCCAAATAATGCCAAAACCAATATACCACAGGATCACATATCAATCATAATGGATAGCAAGCACAACACATGAGTATCAATTCTTATTCACCAAATCAGAACACTTCACAACGATTCTACATCATTCTCAAAATACCAGGATTTACCAAAAATTTGAAATTCGTCTCCTTTTAAAATAATTTTCATAAAATAATATTTTTCTTATTTTATAAGATAGAGTATTTAATTTAAGAAATAACGTCCAAAACGGCACTCAAAACGGACTTACGGTTTGAAAGTTATGAATTTTCAAAGTTTAGTATTTTTCAAAAAGTTACAGCAGAACCCGGTTCCTACATATACAGGAACCGGTTCCTGCGAAGTTCAGAAAACACCCATTCTGGAAAATGTACTGGAACCCGGTTCCTACCCATACAGGAACTAGTTCCTGAGTTGAAAAAGTCAGTTTCTTCGCAAATTTACACTGGGAACTCGGTTCCTCCCCACTGGGAACCGGTTCCTGCGACCTGAAAAGTCAAAAACTGCTATTTGACAGCATTTATTCATTCCAAATCCCATCCAATTCATACCCATACGAATCCAACTCACAGAAATGTCAAAACAAGTTATAGTACATGATTCTAATGAGATTACAACACACCATAACATCATACAATTTCCTCATAACCTCAAATTGAATCAAAACATAATTTCATGGGATTGGGGTTTGAATTTCATAAATCCTAAATTGGGATTCCTAACATGCCTAATCAATTCTATTGATCCCAAAATCTATAAGGCATATTAAATAATCGAAATCACCCCTTACCTCGCGATGATCCTTCGAATTCCCGACGTTTGGCTTTTTCCTCTCTTCTCTTCTCTTCTCCAATTTCACGTACACTGAGTTTTTCCAAAACCCTTCTTTTCCTTTTTCCTTTTTATTCTTCTTTTTCTTTTCTTTTTATTATTTGCCAAATAATAATAATAATTAGTAATTATTTTAATAGAGCTTTTTACTACACACACCTCCAATTCAACTTTACACCCCCGGTCTTCCTTTTTAATTCCATAATTAATTCATTCATTTAATCCAAAATATTATAAATGAAGCCTTTAATTAATTTAATAATTAAATTCCTAATTATTTAACAATTGAATTAAATTGGAGTGTCACAACTCTCCCCAACTAAAAGTGTTTTCGTCCTCGAAAACATACCTTAGACGAATAGTTCGAGATACGAGTCCTTCATCTGGCTCTCCAGCTCCCAAGTGAAATTTCCATCTGCTGGTCCCCCCCAAGCTACTCTTACCAACGCGATCTCCTTGCCTCACAACTGTTTCATCTTCCGATCCTCAATTCTCGCAGGTACCACTTCCACAGTCAAATTCTCTCGTACCTGTATATCGTCTACACGAATCTCATGAGACGGATCAGCAATATACTTTCTTAGCTGAGATACATGAAAAACATCATGCAAATTTGCAAGTGACGGCGGCAAAGCAATCTGATAAGCAACTTTCCCAACTCTCTTGGTAATCTGAAATGGACCAATAAAACGTGGAGTCAACTTCTTTGACTTCAAAGCTCGACCAATACCAGTCATCGGAGTAACTCGCATAAAAACATGTTCTCCTTCGCTAAACTCAAGATCTTTCCTCCTCTTATCATGATAACTTTTCTGACGACTCTGAGAAGTCCTCATCTTCTCCTGAATCATCTTAATCTTTTCCGAAGTCTGTTGGACAATTTCCGGTCCAATCACAGCACTCTCTCCAGATTCATACCAACACAACGGTGTCCGACACCTCCTACCATACAATGCCTCAAACGGAGCCATACCAATGCTCGAATGAAAACTATTGTTATAGGTAAACTCAATCAATGGGAGATAACTATCCCAAGCTCCACCTTTCTCCAACACACAAGCTCTTAACAAATCTTCCAACGACTGGATCGTTCTCTCCGTCTGACCATCTGTCTGTGGATGATAAGCGGAACTCAAACGCAACTTAGTACCCAAAGCTTCTTGCAATCCCGTCCAGAATTTAGACGTAAACCTCGGATCTCGATCCGACACAATACTAGAAGGAATACCGTGCAAACTCACAATCTTCTCAACATACAATTCGGCCAACCTTTCCATCGGATAATCCATTCTTATCGGAATAAAGTGGGCAGATTTCGTCAACCGATCAACAATAACCCAGATAGAATCACAATTCTTCGATGTCCTTGGCAAACCAGACACAAAATCCATAGAGATTCCATCCCATTTCCATTCCGGAACAAACAACGGTTCCATCAATCCTGACGGTTTCTGATGCTCAATCTTCGACTTCTTACAAACCAAACAAGCATACACAAACTTAGCAATTTCCTTTTTCATTCTCGGCCACCAAAACAACTTCTTCAAATCATGGTACATTTTAGTAGGACCAGGATGAATACTCAATCCACTACGATGTCCTTCTTCCAAAATACTCTTCCTAATCTCTGCAACATCCGGAACACACACCCTATTACCAAATCTCATAACACCATTCTCATCAATCCGAAACTCTCCTCATTGACCTTGGTTGATCAATGTCAATTTATCAACTAACCCAACATCGGACTTCTGTCCATTCCGAATTTCTTCCAGAATACCACTAGTCAGTTTCAACAACCCAATTTCACACTATTCGGAGTAGTTTCACATACCAAACTTAAATCTCTGAACTGCTCAACCAAGTCTAACTCACGGACCATTAACATCGACATATGCAAGGACTTCCTACTCAAGGCATCTGTAACAACGTTTGCCTTACCAGGATGGTAATTCAAACCGAAATCATAATCCTTTAGAAATTCTAACCATCTCCTCTGCCTCATATTCAACTCTTTCTGATCAAAGAGATACCTCAGACTTTTGTGATCACTGAACACCTCAAACCGAGAACCATATAAATAATGCCTCCACAACTTCAAAACAAACACAACAACTGCCAACTCCAAATCATGAGTCGGATAATTCCTTTCATGTACTTTCAATTGTCTCGAATCATAAGCCATAACCTGCTTATCTTGCATTAACACACCACCTAATCCCATTAATGATGCGTCACAATACACAACAAAAGACTTAGTCGGATTTGGCAAAATCAAGATCGGAGCACTTGTCAACCTCCTCTTTAGCTCTTGAAATCCTTTCTCACATTCAACATCCCAAACAAACATCGACCCTTCCTGGTCAACTTAGTCAATGGTAACGCTAATTTGGAAAATCCCTCTATAAACTTCCTGTAATAACCTGCAAGACCCAGAAAACTACGTATCTCAGAAGCATTCTTCGGTGCTTCCCACTGAGATACTGCTTCTACCTTCTTCGGATCCACAGCAATTCCATTCTTGGAAATTACATGGCCAAGAAAACTTACTTCACTTAACCAGAATTCACACTTGGACAACTTCGCATAAAGCTTCTTCTCTTTCAACAATTCCAACATAAATCTGAGATGTTCGGCATGCTCTTCATCGCTCTTCGAATAAATTAGAATATCATCAATGAACACCACCACAAACTTATCAAGTTACGGATGAAATATCCTGTTCATATACTCCATGAAAACACCAGGTGCATTAGTAACTCCAAACGGCATAACAGAATACTCGTAATGTCCATACCTCGTTCTAAATGCAGTTTTCTGAATATCTTCCGACATCACACGAATCTGATGATATCCAGATCTCAGATCAATCTTACTAAATACACAAGCTCCAACTAGTTGATCCATCAAATCATCGATCCTCGGCAAAGGATATCGATTCTTGATTGTAACTTTATTCAGCTGTCTGTAATCAACACATAATCTCATTGAACCTTCTTTCTTCTTAACCAACAACACCGGAGCACCCCACGGCGAAACACTCGGACGAATAAATTTCTTCTCAAGTAACTTCTCCAACTGTTTCTTTAACTCCGCTAATTCAGATGCCGACATATGGTAAGGCGCCATCGACACCGGACTAGTTCCAGGAATCAAATCTATAGTAAATTCTACTTCCCTCTCAGGTGGCAATTCACTAACGTCTTCCGGAAACACCTCTGGAAATTCATTCACCACTGGAAATCCATCACTCTTTGCTTTTCCCTCCGCTTCTATTGCAGAATACAACATAAATACCACAGCACCATCTTTCACAGCTAGGTTCATCTGTTTAACCGACATAGTCACATCTTCGACACCAACCTCTTCAGGAAAAATAACTGTCTTCGCAAAACAGTTGATATGAACCTGGTTGAATTCCAACCAGTTCATTCCAAGGATGATATCAAGTTGCTCTAACAGTAGGCACACCAAATCCATACCGAAACCCCTACCAAAAATCATAATAGGACAATTCCTACAAACATACGAAGTAGTCACTGAACCCGACGCAGGAGTATCAATAACCATACTTCCATCCATATTAGAAATTTCCAAATTCAATCTTTTAGCACAATCCAAAGCAATAAAAGGATGCATAACTCCAGTATCAATAATCGCAATCAAAGGTATGTCATTAATAAAACATGTACCTTTAATCAATCGATCATCTGGCTTAGTCTCTAACCCAGATAATGCAAACACTTTACCACCAGCTTGTTCCTTCTTGGGTTTTGTACACTGAGGACGAGTATGACCTTCTTCACCACAGTTGTAACAAGTTATCCTTCTGACTCTGCACTCAGCAGCTACATGACCAAATTTCCCACAGTTGTCACACTTCTTTGCATCATTCTTGCACTTATTAGCTTTATGCCCCCTTTCACCACATCTGTAACACTTAATGGAAGAACCAGAGTCTCCCCCACTAGGCTTCCTCCAACCACCAGATTTCTGATTATTTCTATCATAAGGCTTACCACGATCCATCTGTTGCTTACCCTTCCTATCGACATGCCCTCGAGCATTCGACTTAGTGCTAGCAAGATCCTCCTCTAAAATCCTACTACAGTCAACCAGATCAGGAAATCTTCGGATACGCTGATACCGAATACCTTGCTTAATCTCATCACGAAGACCATTCTCAAACTTGATACATTTGGAAAATTCTCCATCTGCATCGTTAGCATAATGAGCATAATACTTCGCTAACTCAGTAAACTTCGAAGCATACTCACTGACAGTCTTGTTACCCTGCTTGAGTTCCAGAAACTCAATCTCCTTCTTGCCTCTGATGTCCTCAGGAAAGTACCTCTTCAGAAAAGCCCTCCTGAACACAGCCCAAGATAACGCAATACCATCTTCTTCCATTTCAGTTCTGGTAGCAACCCACCAGTCATCAGCTTCCTCTGCTAACATGTGAGTTCCGTATCTCACCTTCAGCCCTTCAGCACAGTCAATTACTCTGAAGATCCTCTCGATCTCCTTCAACCACTTCTGAGCACCTTCGGGATCATGTGCACCCTTGAACAACGGAGGATTATTCCTCTGAAAATTCCCCAATTGTCAGTCAGCACCAATCACAGCTTCCTGCTGGTTCCCTCCGAGTACTCCAGCCAACATTCCCAATGCTTCAGCAAGAGCATCGTCGTTTCTTCCGTTACCTCTTCCGGCCATTGTTCTGTAACATTACAAAACAACCTCATCAGCACACAAGTATCGACAATGTCATCTTACACTAGTCGCATACCACAGGGATAACGACACAAGACAAGACCGACTATGCTCTGATACCACTATTGTAACACCCCTTCTAAATAACCCGCGAATATATTAATTAAATCAGATTAACATGAAATACAGGGATGTCATAATTTAAGATAAATATAAAACCTCAAATTTACAGTTGTCATGCTTTACTGGAGGAATTATTAAAATAAATATTCGAATCAACATCATGTTCTACACAACGGAAATATCTCAAAACCGGAATAACTTCACTTCATAAGTATTCCCAAACATAATTTAAACCATAGAGTATAAAACAAAACTCATCATTCAAACGTTTCCCCCCAGTGTTACAACCTATCAGAGCACGACACTGACACGCGGACTAAAAATAACATGGCTCTAGAGCCATCCTCACCAACTCCTAAGCTGCTAACTTTAATCTGAAATCATTAAAGTAAGGGTGAGATTTCTCATAATTAACATGCATCATAAGTTTCTCAATCAACATTATATCACAAGCATATTATTTCACCCATTTTAGCATAAATTCAGATTCAACACACAGTTACAATCATACAAGTCATTATGCACAATCCAAGAATCAACCAAAGAATTGTAACACTGGAAGACATCCTAACATGTTACAATTCCATGCAAACATAAATGCAGACTCAATGCATGTGGTACCAATACGTGACCAAGTCACCATCACTGATCCATCACACTCGGATACAATGACCATCGATTCGTCCATCACACTCGGACATGAATCCAGCCGAAGCAATCATCGATTCGTCCATCACACTCGGACATGAATCCAGCCTAACCACCCATCACTCTTGGGTATTGGTTAACGGCAATACAAGTCAAATTCCACACAATGGGAATTAACTTCACCAAAATAATGCATATGCATGTACATCACTAACATGCCATATCAATCAACGGAATATGATCACAACACAATTCCAAATAATGCCAAAACCAATATACCACAGGATCACATATCAATCATAATGGATAGCAAGCACAACACATGAGTATCAATTCTTATTCACCAAATCAGAACACTTCACAACGATTCTACATCATTCTCAAAATACCAGGATTTACCAAAAATTTGAAATTCGTCTCTTTTTAAAATAATTTTCATAAAATAATATTTTTCTTATTTTATAAGATAGAGTATTTAATTTAAGAAATAACGTCCAAAACGGCACTCAAAACGGACTTACGGTTTGAAAGTTATGAATTTTCAAAGTTTAGTATTTTTCAAAAAGTTACAGCAGAACCCGGTTCCTACATATACAGGAACCGGTTCCTGCGAAGTTCAGAAAACACCCATTCTGGAAAATGTACTGGAACCCGGTTCCTACCCATACAGGAACTGGTTCCTGAGTTGAAAAAGTCAGTTTCTTCGCAAATTTACACTGGGAACTCGGTTCCTCCCCACTGGGAACCGGTTCCTGCGACCTGAAAAGTCAAAAACTGCTATTTGACAGCATTTATTCATTCCAAATCCCATCCAATTCATACCCATACGAATCCAACTCACAGAAATGTCAAAACAAGTTATAGTACATGATTCTAATGAGATTACAACACACCATAACATCATACAATTTCCTCATAACCTCAAATTGAATCAAAACATAATTTCATGGGATTGGGGTTTGAATTTCATAAATCCTAAATTGGGATTCCTAACATGCCTAATCAATTCTATTGATCCCAAAATCTATAAGGCATATTAAATAATCGAAATCACCCCTTACCTCGCGATGATCCTTCGAATTCCCGACGTTTGGCTTTTTCCTCTCTTCTCTTCTCTTCTCCAATTTCACGTACACTGAGTTTTTCCAAAACCCTTCTTTTCCTTTTTCCTTTTTATTCTTCTTTTTCTTTTCTTTTTATTATTTGCCAAATAATAATAATAATTAGTAATTATTTTAATAGAGCTTTTTACTACACACACCTCCAATTCAACTTTACACCCCCGGTCTTCCTTTTTAATTCCATAATTAATTCATTCATTTAATCCAAAATATTATAAATTAAGCCTTTAATTAATTTAATAATTAAATTCCTAATTATTTAACAATTGAATTAAATTGGAGTGTCACAACTCTCCCCAACTAAAAGTGTTTTCGTCCTCGAAAACATACCTTAGACGAATAGTTCGAGATACGAGTCCTTCATCTGGCTCTCCAGCTCCCAAGTGACATTTCCATCTGCTGGTCCCCCCCAAGCTACTCTTACCAACGCGATCTCCTTGCCTCACAACTGTTTCATCTTCCGATCCTCAATTCTCGCAGGTACCACTTCCACAGTCAAATTCTCTCGTACCTGTATATCGTCTACACGAATCTCATGAGACGGATCATCAATATACTTTCTTAGCTGAGATACATGAAAAACATCATGCAAATTTGCAAGTGACGGCGGCAAAGCAATCTGATAAGCAACTTTCCCAACTCTCTTGGTAATCTGAAACGGACCAATAAAACGTGGAGTCAACTTCTTTGACTTCAAAGCTCGATCAATACCAGTCATCGGAGTAACTCGCATAAAAACATGTTCTCCTTCGCTAAACTCAAGATCTTTCCTCCTCTTATCATGATAACTTTTCTGACGACTCTGAGAAGTCCTCATCTTCTCCTGAATCATCTTAATCTTTTCCGAAGTCTGTTGGACAATTTCCGGTCCAATCACAGCACTCTCTCCAGATTCATACCAACACAACGGTGTCCGACACCTCCTACCATACAATGCCTCAAACGGAGCCATACCAATGCTCGAATGAAAACTATTGTTATAGGTAAACTCAATCAATGGGAGATAACTATCCCAAGCTCCACCTTTCTCCAACACACAAGCTCTTAACAAATCTTCCAACGACTGGATCGTTCTCTCCGTCTGACCATCTGTCTGTGGATGATAAGCGGAACTCAAACGCAACTTAGTACCCAAAGCTTCTTGCAATCCCGTCCAGAATTTAGACGTAAACCTCGGATCTCGATCCGACACAATACTAGAAGGAATACCGTGCAAACTCACAATCTTCTCAACATACAATTCGGCCAACCTTTCCATCGGATAATCCATTCTTATCGGAATAAAGTGGGCAGATTTCGTCAACCGATCAACAATAACCCAGATAGAATCACAATTCTTCGATGTCCTTGGAAAACCAGACACAAAATCCATAGAGATTCTATCCCATTTCCATTCCGGAACAAACAACGGTTCCATCAATCCTGACGGTTTCTGATGCTCAATCTTCGACTTCTTACAAACCAAACAAGCATACACAAACTTAGAAATTTCCTTTTTCATTCTCGGCCACCAAAACAACTTCTTCAAATCATGGTACATTTTAGTAGGACCAGGATGAATACTCAATCCACTACGATGTCCTTCTTCCAAAATACTCTTCCTAATCTCTACAACATCCGGAACACACACCCTATTACCAAATCTCATAACACCATTCTCATCAATCCGAAACTCGCCTCATTGACCTTGGTTGATCAATGTCAATTTATCAACTAACCCAACATCGGACTTCTGTCCATTCCGAATTTCTTCCAGAATACCACTAGTCAGTTTCAACAACCCAATTTCACACTATTCGGAGTAGTTTCACATACCAAACTTAAATCTCTGAACTGCTCAACCAAGTCTAACTCACGGACCATTAACATCGACATATGCAAGGACTTCCTACTCAAGGCATCTGCAACAACGTTTGCCTTACCAGGATGGTAATTCAAACCGAAATCATAATCCTTTAGAAATTCTAACCATCTCCTCTGCCTCATATTCAACTCTTTCTGATCAAAGAGATACCTCAGACTTTTGTGATCACTGAACACCTCAAACCGAGAACCATATAAATAATGCCTCCACAACTTCAAAACAAACACAACAGCTGCCAACTCCAAATCATGAGTCGGATAATTCCTTTCATGTACTTTCAATTGTCTCGAATCATAAGCCACAACCTGCTTATCTTGCATTAACACACCACCTAATCCCATTAATGATGCGTCACAATACACAACAAAAGACTTAGTCGGATTTGGCAAAATCAAGATCGGAGCACTTGTCAACCTCCTCTTTAGCTCTTGAAATCCTTTCTCACATTCAACATCCCAAACAAACATCTGACCCTTCCTGGTCAACTTAGTCAATGGTAACGCTAATTTGGAAAATCCCTCTATAAACTTCCTATAATAACCTGCAAGACCCAGAAAACTACGTATCTCAGAAGCATTCTTCGGTGCTTCCCACTGAGATACTGCTTCTACCTTCGTCGGATCCACAGCAATTCCATTCTTGGAAATTACATGGCCAAGAAAACTTACTTCACTTAACCAGAATTCACACTTGGACAACTTCGCATAAAGCTTCTTCTCTTTCAACAATTCCAACATAAATCTGAGATGTTCGGCATGCTCTTCATCACTCTTCGAATAAATTAGAATATCATCAATGAACACCACCACAAACTTATCAAGTTACGGATGAAATATCCTGTTCATATACCCCATGAAAACACCAGGTGCATTAGTAACTCCAAACGGCATAACAGAATACTCGTAATGTCCATACCTCGTTCTAAATGCAGTTTTCTGAATATCTTCCGACATCACACGAATCTGATGATATCCAGATCTCAGATCAATCTTACTAAATACACAAGCTCCAACTAGTTGATCCATCAAATCATCGATCCTCGGCAAAGGATATCGATTCTTGATTGTAACTTTATTCAGCTGTCTGTAATCAACACATAATCTCATTGAACCTTCTTTCTTCTTAACCAACAACACCGGAGCACCCCACGGCGAAACACTCGGACGAATAAATTTCTTCTCAAGTAACTCCTCCAACTGTTTCTTTAACTCCGCTAATTCAGATGCCGACATATGGTAAGGCGCCATCGACACCGGACTAGTTCCAGGAATCAAATCTATAGTAAATTCTACTTCCCTCTCAGGTGGCAATTCACTAACGTCTTCCGGAAACACCTCTGGAAATTCATTCACCACTGGCAATCCATCACTCTTTGCTTTTCCCTCCGCTTCTATTGCAGAATACAACATAAATACCACAGCACCATCTTTCACAGCTAGGTTCATCTGTTTAACCGACATAGTCACATCTTCGACACCAACCTCTTCAGGAAAAATAACCGTCTTCGCAAAACAGTTGATATGAACCTGGTTGAATTCCAACCAGTTCATTCCAAGGATGATATCAAGTTGCTCTAACGGTAGGCACACCAAATCCATACCGAAACCCCTACCAAAAATCATAATAGGACAATTCCTACAAACATACGAAGTAGTCACTGAACCCGACGCAGGAGTATCAATAACCATACTTCCATCCATATTAGAAATTTCCAAATTCAATCTTTTAGCACAATCCAAAGCAATAAAAGGATGCATAACTCCAGTATCAATAATCGCAATCAAAGGTATGTCATTAATAAAACATGTACCTTTAATCAGTCGATCATCTGGCTTAGTCTCTAACCCAGATGATGCAAACACTTTACCACCAGCTTGTTCCTTCTTGGGTTTTGTACACTGAGGACGAGTATGACCTTCTTCACTACAGTTGTAACAAGTTATCCTTCTGACTCTGCACTCAGCAGCTACATGACCAAATTTCCCACAGTTGTCACACTTCTTTGCATCATTCTTGCACTTATTAGCTTTATGCCCCCTTTCACCACATCTGTAACACTTAATGGAAGAACCAGAGTCTCCCCCACTAGGCTTCCTCCAACCACCAGATTTCTGATTATTTCTATCATAAGGCTTACCACGATCCATCTGTTGCTTACCCTTCCTATCGACATGCCCTCGAGCATTCGACTTAGTGCTAGCAAGATCCTCCTCTAAAATCCTACTACAGTCAACCAGATCAGGAAATCTTCGGATACGCTGATACCGAATACCCTGCTTAATCTCATCACGAAGACCATTCTCAAACTTGATACATTTGGAAAATTCTCCATCTGCATCGTTAGCATAATGAGCATAATACTTCGCTAACTCAGTAAACTTCGAAGCATACTCACTGACAGTCTTGTTACCCTGCTTGAGTTCCAGAAACTCAATCTCCTTCTTGCCTCTGATGTCCTCAGGAAAGTACCTCTTCAGAAAAGCCCTCCTGAACACAGCCCAAGTTAACGCAATACCATCTTCTTCCATTTCAGTTCTGGTAGTAACCCACCAGTCATCAGCTTCCTCTGCTAACATGTGAGTTCCGTATCTCACCTTCAGCCCTTCAGCACAGTCAATTACTCTGAAGATCCTTTCGATCTCCTTCAACCACTTCTGAGCACCTTCGGGATCATGTGCACCCTTGAACAACGGAGGATTATTCCTCTGAAAATTCCCCAATTGTCGGTCAGCACCAATC
The DNA here is from genome assembly GCA_948472305.1 of Vicia faba. Lineage (NCBI taxonomy): Eukaryota > Viridiplantae > Streptophyta > Magnoliopsida > Fabales > Fabaceae > Vicia > Vicia faba. Next base: position 1,397,489,254 of record OX451741.1, read on the forward strand.
ACAGCTTCCTGCTGGTTCCCTACGAGTACTCCAGCCAACATTCCCAATGCTTCAGCAAGAGCATCGTCGTTTCTTCCGTTACCTCTTCCGGCCATTGTTCTGTAACATTACAAAACAACCTCATCAGCACACAAGTATCGACAGTGTCATCTTACACTAGTCGCATACCACAGGGATAACGACACAAGACAAGACCGACTATGCTCTGATACCACTATTGTAACACCCCTTCTAAATAACCCGCGAATATATTAATTAAATCAGATTAACATGAAATGCAGGGATGTCATAATTTAAGATAAATATAAAACCTCAAATTTACAGTTGTCATGCTTTACTGGAGGAATTATTAAAATAAATATTCGAATCAACATCATGTTCTACACAACGGAAATATCTCAAAACCGGAATAACTTCACTTCATAAGTATTCCCAAACATAATTTAAACCATAGAGTATAAAACAAAACTCATCATTCAAACGTTTCCCCCCAGTGTTACAACCTATCAGAGCACGACACTGACACGCGGACTAAAAATAACATGGCTCTAGAGCCATCCTCACCAACTCCTAAGCTGCTAACTTTAATCTGAAATCATTAAAGTAAGGGTGAGATTTTGTCATAATTAACATGCATTATAAGTTTCTCAATCAACATTATATCACAAGCATATTATTTCACCCATTTTAGCATAAATTCAGATTCAACACACAGTTACAATCATACAAGTCATTATGCACAATCCAAGAATCAACCAAAGAATTGTAACACTGGAAGACATCCTAACATGTTACAATTCCATGCAAACATAAATGCAGACTCAATGCATTAGGTACCAATACGTGACCAAGTCACCATCACTGATCCATCACACTCGGATACAGTGACCATCGATTCATCCATCACACTCGGACATGAATCCAGCCGAAGCAATCATCGATTCGTCCATCACACTCGGACATGAATCCAGACTAACCACCCATCACTCTCGGGTATCGGTTAACGGCAATACAAGTCAAATTCCACACAATGGGAATTAACTTCACCAAAATAATGCATATGCATGTACATCACTAACATGCCATATCAATCAACGGAATATGATCACAACACAATTCCAAATAATGCCAAAACCAATATACCACAGGATCACATCTCAATCATAATGGATAGCAAGCACAACACATTAGTATCAATTCTCATTCACCAAATCAGAACACTTCACAATGATTCTACATCATTCTCAAAATACCAGGATTTACCAAAAATTTGAAATTCGTCTCTTTTTAAAATAATTTTCATAAAATAATATTTTTCTTATTTTATAAGATAGAGTATTTAATTTAAGAAATAACGTCCAAAACGGCACTCAAAACGGACTTACGGTTTGAAAGTTATGAATTTTCAAAGTTTAGTATTTTTCAAAAAGTTACAGCAGAACCCGGTTCCTACATATACAGGAACCGTTTCCTGCGAAGTTCAGAAAACACCCATTCTGGAAAATGTACTAGAACCCGGTTCCTACCCATACAGGAACCGGTTCCTGAGTTGAAAAAGTCAGTTTCTTCGCAAATTTACACTGGGAACTCGGTTCCTCCCCACTGGGAACCGGTTCCTGCGACCTGAAAAGTCAAAAACTGCTATTTGACAGCATTTATTCATTCCAAATCCCATCCAATTCATACCCATACGAATCCAACTCACAGAAATGCCAAAACAAGTTATAGTACATGATTCTAATGAGATTACAACACACCATAACATCATACAATTTCCTCATAACCTCAAATTGAATCAAAACATAATTTCATGGGATTGGGGTTTGAATTTCATAAATCCTAAATTGGGATTCCTAACATGCCTAATCAATTCTATTGATCCCAAAATCTATAAGGCATATTAAATAATCGAAATCACCCCTTACCTCGCGATGATCCTTCGAATTCCCGGCGTTTGGCTTTTTCCTCTCTTCTCTTCTCTTCTCCAATTTCACGTACACTGAGTTTTTCCAAAACCCTTCTTTTCCTTTTTCCTTTTTATTCTTCTTTTTCTTTTCCTTTTATTATTTGACAAATAATAATAATAATTAGTAATTATTTTAATAGAGCTTTTTACTACACACACCTCCAATTCAACTTTACACCCCTGGTCTTCCTTTTTAATTCCATAATTAATTCATTCATTTAATCCAAAATATTATAAATTAAGCCTTTAATTAATTTAATAATTAAATTCCTAATTATTTAACAATTGAATTAAATTAGAGTGTCACACCCCTGCATTCCACTGAGACATGCAATGCCTCATTATGCTTCCTTCCTCTTAGCGTTAAATCATCATCCAAAAAACCTAGACCATTATCTGCAGTCAAGCTGGCTACACAGTCTTGGAATTGATCGGCAGATGTTTCTTGGGATACATGGGCAGTTTTCAGGAATTTTACCAAGGCCTTTGCATGCGCCTCGAAACACAGTAGTAAAGCCATCATGGAAATATTGGATGGAGTTTTCCCCAGTTACTCAACTACATCGTAGTCGCTTCTTTTTATGATCTTTAGGATTTCCTCCATCTCTTTCCGGGAGGTCTTAGGGATAGCCAATGATTGTGTCTTCATCTTGACAAGTTCAATCAGAATACTTTTACCTCGAGTCTCGGTTAACTCAGCAGCAAGAATGTCAGTAGGAGTGATAGCAGGGATTGTAATAGCTTTGTCAGTTGGAGTATTGGTGGAGATGATTGTAGGAATGGGAATAGCCTTCGGAGGAGCAACAACAACAGGAATGATTACAGGTCCAGAAACTGCTTTTGGGGGAGCAATTTCTGGAGAGAATATCCTTTCGCTTCGGGTAATCTTGTTAGTCCCTGCAATATTACTGATATCAGAGTTAACTTTCTCGAAAATGGAATCTTCGGCAGCTGGCCAATCTTGCTTAATACCTTAGTAGTAGACATCCCCTCCATAATTCCATGGTATGGTTTGGTCTAACGAATACGGGACTGGTCCAGGCATTGTAATTATCAAAGGGGTTACTTTTGGAACTGATGTAATTCTAACGGATCTTTTGGTGGAGACCCTGAAAGAATTTGCGGAAATGGTAATGATAGAAATATCATTAAAAGGGACAGGTGGAACAAAAGTCTTTTCAAACAAAATTTCCTCGTTATCTATTAGGCACTGAACTCCTGCTTTCAAAAAAGGACAAATGGTTGGTGAGGACAAACAGAAATGACAGCCTTCATCACAGCCCGGGAAAACACCGACATTCAACAAGTTCACTTTAATAGTCAGGAGTGGGGTCATAAGCTAATCAACTAAAGTAACAAACATATCTTCCTCAATGGCGTTGGTATTATGGCCATGTTTGGGCATAGGGGTAGAAATTACATTTGGCTTTTCGGGCTCATCGAATTCAATCTCTTTGGTTTCAATGAGGTCTTGTACTTTTTTCTTTAGAGCCCAATAATTATTAGTGTCGTGGCCGGGACTTTCAGAGTGGTATGCACAGCAGGCATTGGGATGATAGTGAGGAGATGTTATGTTAGGGTTCTTTGGAGCTTCTTTCAAATCCACTAGATTGGATCTTAACAGATGTGGCAATACTTGAGACAGGGTCATGTTAATTCTGGTGAATTGTCTAACTGGTCTTTCCATCCTTGGTTGGTTGTTTCTTTGCTGATCAGGTGCAGGTTTAGGGATCATAATAGCCCCCACCATTGGACGGCATTCGGCCCTATCTTGATTTCTCTAAGGATATACATCAACCACTTCCTTCTTTCCGATGAATGGCTTCCTTACAGCAGCAGAGGATGCATCTTTTTAAATCTTTCCACCTTTTATCCCGGCTTCTACCCTTTCTCCAGTCAATATCAGTTCGGTAAAACCTGCCGATGAACTTCCAATTAAGTGATTGAATAAAGGTCCGAACAAGGTGCCCAAGAACATATCAACTAACTCTCTTTCAGATAGGGGAGGTTGAACTCTTCCAGCCAAGTCTCTCAATTTTTACGCATAATCCTTGAAGCCTTCATTTGAAACTATGACCATACTCTGGAGTTGAGTACGGGTAGGTTCCAGATCAGCATTGTATTGGTATTGTTTGTAAAAGGCTGCAGCAAGATCTTCCCAGTTATGAACATTGGTTCTTTCTAACTAATAAAACCAATCAAGTTGAGTTCCAGACAAACTGTCTTTAAAGAAGTGTACCCATAAGTCTTTATCAGCGGTATGAGGCTGGATCTTCCTCACATAGGACCAGAGATGCACTTTAGGGCATGAAACTCCATCATATTTGGGGAATACAGGTGCTTTGAATTTTGGAGGAATGAAAATTCCCGATACTAACCCTAACTCCTCAAAGTCCAAGCCAGTCACTTTTTGGATTTCCATTGCACTCAACCGCTCTTCGAGATGTTTATACTTGTCATCAGCTGAAGGGTATTGTTCTTCAGAATAATCTTCTTCTTCCTCTTCCTCTTCTGATTCTGACTGGACAACTGTTTCTTTCCCTTTCCCATCTTGGTTGTCTTTCTCACTGGATGTCATTGCAAAGTCTAAGGCCCTTCTTGTTTGCCCTTGGAATCTTCTTCCCATGTTTAGAACTCCAGTTATCTTCTTCGTCTTCTTTTTCTTCTCCTCAACCAACAAGGTCTTCAACTCTTCTTTCCCTTTGGCTAGAGTTAAAAACATCTGTTGAAATTGTGCATTCTGAACTTGGAGGTCCTTCACCGTTTGCTCAAGATCCATCTTACTGAAATAAACAATAGAGAGATGAGGAGATTTGTTGCAAGAAACCTGCTTATGTTATGATGAATGGTAAATGCGTATGCAATGATTTCAAGGATCTTAAAGATTCAAATTCGTTTTAGAAAAAAAGGAAACACACATTATATTAATAAATTAAGTCCTTGAGTACATCAATGCCTTCTTGGGCAAAATTATACAAAAACTCTAAGATAAAAAGGTAGTACGCATCCTTTTTGGTGCGATGTAGGCATTCAAGTTCCTCTCCTCATGAAGTAGCCTAGTGAGTTCCAAAACCTTCTTCTCACTTGCGTAGAATTGGGCTTCGAAGGTATCTCGCCCCCCCTTGAGTTTTATCCAATATCTTTGTAGGTCTTTAAGAGAGGTGGGCATGTCAGGATGTAGGATTGTGTATGGAACATCTCCTTCCATGACAGGCTCAATGATTACTAGGAGAATAGAGGGATAAGGCATCATAAGACTCTGAGCACGAGTTCATACCCATTTGAGGTAAGGCTCAAGAGGGATGGAATTTTTATGCCCCAAAGTCTTGCTATCTACCTTGTTTAACATCCTCCAAGCTCGGATAAATCTCTGGCGAAGACCTTGATCTTCGTTGTCGTAGTCAAATACCAAACCTTGAATCAATATCTCATGCGGGCCATCCCTTCGGGCGTAACAAAACTGTCTTAAGGCTAAGCAGGGGTTGTAAGTGATACCTCCCCTAATTCCAAGTAAAGGGACATTAGGAAATTCTCCACAACAGTCGACAATAGTAACATTCTCTATGGATCGGGAGCACCAATGAATGTCTGAATGTTTGAGTGTCATCAACCTTTGTGACCACCTTGAACCTTGCTCATTATTTAATATAGATTGGGGAAGATGTGAAGTAAACCATCTTGCCAAGATAGGAGTGCAACACATAAGGACACCTCTTTTCCTCATTCTGCGAGCGTGAAAAGAGTGTAGGATGTCTCCTAGCAATGTAGGCACCAGGTTGCGGGAAAGATTTTGACGGCGTTTACATCTATGAGTTGGTCAGGGTTTGGAAACAAAACCATCCCATAGATGAGGAGAGCCACAATTTCCTCAAAGGCTTGCAGATCCAAGGAATTCCAACAGCTTTGGACCTTCTCAAACAAGAACTTTGCCAGGAAACCTTTGATACCACTCCTTGTTTCCCAATGAGTTGTGACATCAGATGAGTGCAAGTGTAGAGCTTGAGCAATCTCTTCTGGCTTTGGGTCTCTTTCCATACCGTTGAAAGGTAGTTGATTCAGAATGGGAATCCTCGGGAGTTGGGAGAATTCTTCCAAAGTTGGCACAAGTTGATAATCAGGAAATGTGAAGCAATGGTGTATAGGATCAAAGAACTGAAAGAGAACCTTCATCATGTCCTCATCTGTGTTGGAGGTTACCAAGTTAAGTAGGCAACCATGTCTCTCGGTGAATGGAGAATTCTCAGGAATCCTTGAAGCTAGCTTCTTAAGTTGTGGAGGGATCCTTACAAGATTGACTTGAATGGTTTTCCTGCAAAGAGAATCCATATCCTACAAAACAGAACAACGATAAATCCCAAGATCCTTGAAATGGTTAGTGAATGAGTATGATGTTATGATGTTCATGATGTTATGTACAAGTAAAATATAAACAAACAAAGCAAACAAGTCCTTAGGTTTAGGCTTGCATGAAGTCTCATAGGTAAGTACCCTCTTGAAGTTTAGTTGGCTTAAAACCTGTCCTATTAATAGTAACCGGGTTCTATGGAGCTCAATATCACTGGTTTGTTTCCTTGGGCATTGTTTCAGCGCAAGCCTCTTTAATGGCGACCAAAATATCCCAAGAAACCAAACCTCAATGAGTGTAGTATCGAGTATCTACCAACTTTGGACTGCACCAAAGCCGGTCATCTCACTACATCCTAAAGGTCAAGTTGGTCAAGTAAAGGTTCTAAAAGTTCATTAGTGCTTCGTGACATCACTCAGCAGCCCCATATTCTCTTTGATTAACTCAAAGGCTACCGGTACCCACAAATATGTCGCACTAACGTAGCTATTGTTTAGACCATGTCGGTATACCCCGTACAGTTTCCACAACGTATTGCTACTTACCTATAATGTATCCAAAATTTGGGTATGGATTCAAACCCAAACAAAGAACCATAATGTAAAGCAAACAAGTCAAACAATGTAAGCAACTAAATATGATCTAACCCTAAGGTAACCCCACTTTTAGAATTTTCCCCAACAGAATCCCCAGTTCTGTGATACGGTGGGAGAACTGACTTGGGTCGTTTCCGTTTGATCATAATTGTGCGGTTTGCAAGAGTTGCCACCAAATTTTCTTTTATCCAAAAGGAAAGGTAAAAAAGAACAGGAAAGACCTTTCGAGATTACTTCTTGGGTTCGGGGGGTAGATTATGAAAATGGAAGGTATTATCACCCTTTTCATCCATGGTTTTCCATGGGCTCTCAGTTGCTCGCTAGATCATTTGCTTTTGTTTGAATGTGCTTGAGGTGTATTTTTTGAAAGTATTTTGAAAAATGTCTTTGCAATGGTTCTCGTTTCTATAAGAACGCGTACAAAGTGTTGTTTCAAAAAATAGTTCAAATAAGTGTTTGTGTAGTGTGTTTTTGAAAGTGATTTTGAAAAGATGTTTTGTAATGGTTCTCGTCTCTATAAGAACGTATAAAAAGTGTTTTGTCTTTTGAAAATGTTTCAAGATGAAAGTGTTGGTGTAAAAATGTTTTTGTCGTGAGAAAGCGAACAACTAGGAGCGAATCTACCTACTCGAAAGGCATTAGATGTTCTTTTCTTCCTCCTTTAGATGTTGCTATCTTACCATTCATTTGGTAAGAAGCCCCATCGTTGGATGTGAAGGGACAAGCGCGGGATGTTTGGACAGCCATAGAAGGCAACTTATGAGACGCTTTAGCAATTTTTTGTAAGGGACTGGATCGTTTTACCGAAGGAAATATCGAGGGTCATCAAGGGACTACAATCCTTTTTTTATCGGATGGTCTTTGCTAAAGCGACCCCTATTTGAGGGGCATGGCTATCTTCCGAGGCAATAAAGCGAGATTACCCTAGAGGTACATGTGTGAATGGTGTATTTGATTGCATGTGTTTAGTCTTTGATTAGGGTGGTCTACTTGTTAGTTTTATCTTACCATACACTCTAATTACTAACATTTATGAAAGCAAAAATGCGGAAAATAAAGGTCCTACGCTATTACATGCTTTTTGAGGGATGAGGTATATAAGTGTACAAGTGGGGGTTGCAAAAAAATAAAATTCTTAATTATTACAACCAAATTGAATGAAAATAAAAGCAAAAGATCAAAAGAAAAATCAAAATTTATGTTGTCTGGTCTGACACGGGCCGTGTCCTATAACACAGGCACCCGTGTCAACTTTTGCAATGGTCCATGCACATTTTTTCCTTTTCTGTAACAGCTAAATTGACACGGGCCATGTCCAGTGACACGGGCACCCGTGTCAGCTCTTGACCTGCATTTTTGTTGGCGTAAAGTTCCAGTATGGCTGACACGGATGTGCCGTGTGACACAGGCACCCGTGTCAGCCCCTGACCTGCATTTTTGCGAGATTTTTTTAAACAGAGGAGCTGACACGGCCGTGTCCTGTGACACGGGAACCCGTGTCAGCCCCTGTCTTGGCTCTTTTTTACTAAGTTTTCCCTTTTTGATTTATCTTTTACATATTTTTTGGACACAAACAGAAAATGATGTATGGAAAAAGATATTACAGTTTGAAGAAAAATATACCTCTTGAAGTGAAACTTTAGAATACATATGGATATCTCCGGATGCAAAGTGATGAATGACCAAACTCCTCTTTAGAGCTACTCCAATCCTTGCTATGTGTGACCAAGTTCCAGAATCGCTCCAACCCAGTCAAAGGTGTAAAGTACTATTTTTTTTGTTTATGCTTGGAAGGTGATGATAAAGGTGTTACAGAAACTATTCTTATGTTAGAATAATCTCCATGGGATGTATATGAGGTTTTTGGGTAGTTGGTTTAGGGGAAAGTTTGCAAGGTTGTACAACAATGGATTGAGGATTTTTCTGTTTTTGTGAGTGAAAACCGAGTTGAAGATGAGCAATGTTTTTATGGATGAATTGAGTTTTATGAAATGAGCTGGGTTTTATGAATGAGCAAAGTTTAACAAAAGTTCTGTTTTTCTCCTCTCTCTTTTTCTCTCCCAAAAAAAATTCTTTTTTTTATGTCTCATGAAACAGTCACTTTTGTAGCTTCTTGACTGAGGTTTAGGAGGGAAACCAAAATAAGTTATTTTGAAATGTTTTTGCCTACTGCTTTGATACTTTTTCCACACAATTTTCTTTTTCCATTTCGGTGCAATTTTGTGGCTGTTATGATGCAGGTTGGAGCAGATTGCATAGAGCAGTTTTTGACTGGTTTTGTGGACATATTTTGGATTGTATAGGACAATGATGCAGGTTTTGTGACAGGTTTGTGGTGCAGCATGGCACAAGGTTTTGTAGGACAGCAAATGAGCAGGGGTTTGGAGTGTTGTGGAAATGTATAGAAGTAACATATCATTTTTTGTTCAGCAATAACTTGGACATCATAGTTTGTAGCATGAAACAAGTTTGGTTTGTGGAGCAATTTATGCATATTGTATCATAGACAAAGCATTGTGGCAAGGTTTTGAATCAAAGGAAAAAAGTCCAAGAAATACAAAGTTTAGGATTTGTAAACTTGCAAAAATGCCACTCTGTAATAACTTGAATTATTTGTAACATCTTGAACTATTTTGATATAATGACAAGGTGTCATGAAGCAATGAACTTAGAAAAATTTCCAAGTCTTGCAAAAATTGGATTTTTGACTTTCTTGATTTTTGATGATCAAATTTCATATTTTGGATGTCTTGATGAAATATGATTTTTGGGACTCAACTTTGGTCAAAAAGTCAAAGTTTGACTTTTTAGTGTACAATTGACTTTTCTTACCAGTTGACTGAATTTGTCTATCAATCCACTAATCCCAGGAGATGAATTGAAATATGCAATTAGGTCAAAATTACGCGCTCAGATGCTTGAGATCATTCTTCCAACCAATAAGCCAGGTATTAGGTCAAAAATCAAAGTTCGGTCATTTTTCAGTCAAAACCCTAATTTTGCCCATTTTGCCCCTTTTGGTAATTTGAATGACTTTCTTGGAAAATTGTGATCCCAAACTTGAAACTTGACAAAAATAATCCTGAGGGTCCATAATGATTCATGAAAGTCATTCGAAACATTAGAAATCCAACTGCCTTTGTACAAACCCAAACCGTAATTTGAGGTATCAGTGTTGGGAAAATTGTTTGACCTAGTCGATACTTGCGCAAACTTGAGGCATTGAAGATCTTTATAGGAAATATATTGAGAAATGAGAGGGAAAATTTTGGGGTACAACACCTTCCCATTGCTATCGTTAGTGGTGTAACTCGAATAAGGGAGTTCTGATGACCCATGGACCCGAGTAGCAACTCGCCGTCACCAACGACCGCGATAGGGTAGGTAGCCGGGAGTCACCTGCCCATAATCGATCATCATCTCGGCTTATTAAAGCCAGTAACCATCGACGGTGCATTCATTACTATGTTACACAACACTAATCATCTTCATTCATGGAGACGACAAAGGTTACATAGTTATGGAACTCATAAATCACTCATTAACTAAGGCTCTTGATGAAGCAAAGATACTCACTATATAAAGGGGCTCTTGACAGAGGGATAAGTAAGACATTCATCTTAGGATGCACGCATCACTGTCGTAGCTCCCAAATCCCCTAATCATCTCATAAACTCACTTCGGTAGGCTCTTCCTAGTAACCTCCTGGGATGTCGGCCGAATATTTGTTCTAGACAGGATCATTGGCGCCCACCTCCCGACCTTGGTAAAATTATTCCTAGGCCACACCTCAGCTCACCTCTTGCAGAATATTATCTCCTGGAGACCCCTAGACATGGTGCAACTACTAGCCATGGTGGAGGCCCTCAGGCATAAGAATGAAACTCTACAGGATACTATCACAAACCTACAATAAATAAGCGTAGGGGACGACGGTCCAGAAGAAGAGCTTCTGGAACCTCAACCTCTATCCCAAGCTCTCTTAGATGACCAAGTCCTAGAGAACTTTAAATCACCATCGTTAACGATGTATGACGGTAAAACTAACCCTCAGGAGCATGTTATCACCATCAACAACCAAATGGCGATAATTGGCTTCACTGACTCATTGAAATGTAAACTGATGGATGAAACCTTCAAGGACGTGGCTCTGCGGTGGTACATGAGCCTACCACGACTATTTATGGAAAGCTACACGGACCTGATGAAAAAATTAATCCAACACTTCTCTACTATCAAGTACCACAAAGTGTCCACGACCTCCCTGTTCAACGTCCGACAAGGTCAAGCGGAGTCTCTCCGGGAATATCTGGCCCGATTCAAAGAAGAGACCATCAAAGTATCTCACCCAAACCAAGAACTATTCGTTGGGACATTTCAACACAACCTCCGAGCAGGACAGTTCAGTGAATCCTTAGCCCAGAAGCCTGTGTCCGACATGAACGAGATCATCACCAGGGTGGATTGCTACATAAAAGGAGAGTAGAGCAACCTAGAAAAAAGGACCAGGGATGCCCCTGAGAGAAACAAGACCAAAGAAGAAGGATCTGGAAGGAAACACAAGTCTTCCTAGGAAAACTCAAGAGACAGACCTCAGGAACACACGACTCAGAGACTTAACTGACGTCCCTTTGATTCAGGTGACACGGAGACACATTTGAACACAAGGAGAGGTGATATCCTGCATGAGGTAGCACACCTCAACCTGATCCTGGAAGCACCCCATAGATGGAAGGTCAACATCATGCCGATAAATAACCCTGAGGCTTAGTGTAACTATCACCGACTCCAAGGACATCACACTGACGATTGCCTCCAACAGAAGAAGGAAATTGAGAAATTGATATAGAGGGGGAACTTGCTAACTTATGTCAAAGATGGAAAAACCCCAGCTGGCAAAAGAGATACTCGGAAAAAGGATACAGACCCAGAAGATCCTTCTCAGAAGAAGGGGAAAGGTATTGAAGAAGTGCACGAGACCAAGATAGCTCGCCACACACTCAACACCATCGCATGACGGATTCACTTGGCGGTGGCGAAACCGGTTTATCCAGAAAGAAGTATGCCCGCATCGTGATGCACGTATATGAGGACATAGCCAAGGTCTGAAAACAAGACCTCAAACCGGTTAGCTTCTCCAAGAGGGATGCGATCGACATTATGACCCACGAAAATTACCTTATGGTCATCAAAGTACAAATTTGGGACTGAAGCGTGAAAATAATACTGGTAGACCTTGGTAGCTCGACTGGTGTACTATACTGAGAACCCTTCAAGGGAATGGAATTCGATATGTCTGAGCTACTACCTTTCGGAGACACCCTGGTCGGGTTCTCCAGAGAACAAGTACAAGTATTAGGATATCTCCTGGTACTCACTACCTTCGGAAGCAGAGCGAATGCCAAAACTGTCAGAGTAAGGTATTTGATCATTAACGCTGCCTCACCCTATAACGTCATCATAGGGAGACCTTCCTTCAATTCCTTATAAGTCGCTATATCCACCTTATAACTCACTGTGAAATACCCCCTGGGGAACAGTCGAGTTGGGGTGGTCAAAAGTGACCAAGGATTAACCAGGAAATTCTATAAGGATAGCTTGAAGTTAAAGAAGATACAATCCGAAGGGCCCAAATGATCTAATGAGCTGAAAATCAACATGATTGACATAGACCCTCAGGATGATACACGGGTAGAAAGCCTTTCCCCTCATGATGAAACAAAGAAGGTCCAGATTGGCATCACGCCCTCCGAGGTAACTTACATAGGATGCAACATTTCCCGAGAAGAAGAAACAGAGATCATGGATATATTGAAAGAAAACGTAGACTTATTTGCTTGGAAACCTTCAAATATGCCTGAGATAGACCCTAACTTCATGTGCCACCACCTAGCCTTGAACCCAGATACCAAACCGGTATCTCAAAGGAAAAGGAAAGAGGCGAGGAGGGGAAGATAAGAAGAGGGCCCTAAAAGACGAAGTCGAGAAGTTTCTTGAGGCTGGCTTCATCAAGGAAGTTAAATACCCTACCTCTAGCCAAAATGGTAATGGTAAAAAAGAAGACATGAAAATGGCGCATGTGCGTTGACTTCACGGATCTCAACTAAGCGTGTCCGAAGGACCCGTACCCGTTGCCATAAATAGTCCGACTCATTGGCGAAACCTCAGGGTACAAGCTCCTCAGCTTCATGGATGCCTATTCAGGTTATAATCAAATCTGTATGAGCCTGATAGATGCATCAAAGATTATCTTCATGACATACCAAAGAATCTACTAGTACGAAGTGATGTCGTTCATTCTCAAGAACGCATGAGCCACCTACCAACGGTTAATGGATAAGGTCTTCGTCACCCAAATCGGCAGGAACCTAGAGGTGTACGCAGACGATATGGTCGTCAAAACCACTATTGGAAAACAACATGTAATAGACTTGAAAGATACTTTCGCATCTATAAGCCAATACGACATGTGACTCAACCCAGACAAATGTATCTTTGGGGTACAAGCTAACAAGTTCCTAGGGTTCATGCTCACTAACCGCGGGATAAAAGCCAATCCAGACAAGTTTCAGGTGATCATAGACATGCGCAACCCATCTTCAAAAAAGGAGGTAAAACAACTAATGGGAAGATTATCCACTTTATCCTGATTCTTATCGTGCTCTTGGGACAGGGCGATCCACTTCTTTGCAGCCCTCAGGAAGTCGAAGGAATTCGAATGGATGACATCATGCAAGGAAGCCTTTCAAATAGTAAAACACTTCTTGTATTCTCTGTTGTACCATAATTTTTGACCCTAAGATCCCTTTATCACATCAGATCAATTTAATCCCAACAAAATCACACATTAGCGTTTGGTTCTTCTCCCTATATTTAGCTTTTCTCTATGGGGAATCACCAAGAACCTTGACTTGTATTTTATGATCATCTATGTTTTTATTATCCTTTAACTAATGAATACAATAAGTGTTTTACCCCAATTGATGATGATGGTAGGAGAAAGCACAACACATTCCATCAAGATTGATCTATAGATTCATGAGCTCATTTTTATGCTTTCCTCAACAAATATTCATTGAGACTCAAGTCTCAACATTGAAGATACTTTGAAGAAACATCATAACAAAGTATATTATGATTCATCATGATTCAAGTTGTCAAATATGGTTCAAAGGTGCAAAGATTGATTGAAGAAGTTGGACTAAATTGGGCAAATCCTTGACTCATTAATCACAAGTGCATATCTCTTTCACTTCTCAAGATTTTAAAGTGGTTTTGGTTGCTATGGTTTCTCCTTATCATCCTCAACAACAGTCATATTCATATAACAAAAGTATTTGTCTAAGGAGATAGGTCAAAATTGCAAAGGTTTCCCAAGACATTTTCTTGCTCTAGGAGTTAGGGTTTTAAACCTCAAAGGGGTATATCTTACTCATATTTTGGTATTTTTGAGTGATTCTAAAGACATGATTCTATTCAAATGGTTATTAACAAATAACTTTAAAATTTTCAAGGAAATGTTGTATGGAAGAAACTTGATGATGAAGAAAGATTACATGTCCTCCACATGAACCCTCAAATTCCATTAGGTGATTTCAAATGATCATAACTTGGTCAATTTTTATCACCTTGAACCCATTATTTTTCCATAATGATCTTAAAGATGTTAACTTCAACCCATCTTCCAAGTTCAAAGTGTAAAAATGGATGGAATATTCCCTAAGGATGCAAAAGATTATAGGTCATTTCATGAATTTTTTCCAACTTCAACAAGTCATAACTTTCTCAATTTTTGGAAATTTTGAATGGTTCAAGTCTCAAACTGTCAGTCAAGAGATTTACTCCATTCTATCTTTTTTGGTCAAGAGAAAATTTAAATAGGAATACTATGTTTGGATGCAAGACATTACAAGTCATTTTTGAAGAAAAACTTAGAAATTTTCAAGTATAGAAAGTCAACCTCTTTTTCTCAAATTTGACTCATTGCAACTTTAAGTTCAAAAGTCCATTTGATACCATTCTTTGCATATTGTAAAGCTTGTAATCTCATCTTTCTAAAGCTTCAAGAATTATTCCCTAAGACCCCTTGAGTTGAGAATGCCATTGTTTTGAAGTTGGTAACTTGAAACTGAATTTCTCACTAATTCAGAATTATGAAATCCTTAATGTGGCTTCTAATCACAATATTTGTGCGTGTTTTTGATTTAAACTTGATTAAAAAACTTGCCAGAAGTGTTTAGCACCTCAAAACGCAAAGGTTGGATGAGTTTTGATGAAAACGAAGTCACACTTCACTCGTGTTCAACCTCCACTCAATTTCCCTCCAAACTTCTTTATTTTCTCCAATTTTCATTATCATTTGTTTTCCTATAAATAGAGGACCTTATTCCATTCATTTCCTCAAGCTTTGAGAGCCAAACGCACCCTCTCAAAACCTCACACGAACTTCAAAATTTTCAAATCAGTTTCTGAGATTTAAACTTTTTTTCCAAAATTCTTTGCACATTCATCATCCTCTATCATCATACAAGCTCTCCAACACTTAAACCAAGAAGAACGATCCATAAATCAAGTTAAAGAAGTCCATTTTCATAGCTTCATTCTTGAACTTAAAACATGTAGAATTCTCCACCATTTGGATCCAAACGAAGCACTAACTTACTCTACTCCTCCTTCTGATTCTTATGCTTCTTACAATTTTTAAATTCATTGAAAATTGAGAGATAAATCTCAATTGAAAGGTGCTCGCTATTTTCCGAGTTTTTGATCCATATCTCTTTGCACACTTTACATAAATTTGGCACGATGGTGGGGTTAGGACTGTCTTGAAGAGACAAATCCAATGATACTAGTCTGAGATTCTAATTTTTTTTTCCATTTGAAGAAACTCACGAAATCTCTATTGCAGGGCGTCTGGAGGTTGAAGACAATGACATGTCTTATCTCAACCAATGATAGCGCGCCAATTATTTTATTCTGATTCGTTGGCTATTTTTTGATCCATTGTATTTTCAATTAAGGTCCATATCAAGCACAATGCGTCTGGTCCACTTGATCAGCTTACAAACGCGTTTTGACTATGATCTAATGGTCCATATTTTTTTAGTTTTACTTTTATTTTCTGATTTTATATTTTAATTGTTTTAAATTTCAAAAATTCATAACTCTTTTATTTTTTATCCAAAAATTATGAAAAAATATATAAAAATACTTTGAATTATTTCTGACTTTATGAATATTTTATCATATTTTTATTTTGATGTTTGATATTTTTCATAATTTTTTCTTTGTTTGCTTTATTTTAATTGTTTTAAAAATACTTTCTGACATTTTTAAATTCTAAAAGTTTTTATAAAAATAATTTACATCATTTCTGACCTTCTAAATTTTTTGTGGAATTTTATGTTACTTTTTACTATTTTTGATCTTTTTTTCCTTTATTTGATCAATTTAAATTACTTTAAAAATAGTTTCTGACTTTAAAAAATTTACCAAAAATTTCATAAAAAAATTTGAGTTCATTTCTGGTTTTTTCTATGGTCTCATTTTTCTTAAGTGTCTTGAATATAATTTCTATTTTCCCCTTATTTCCAAATTTAAAAATCATTTAAAATTTTTTTCTTTTATTTTTAATATTATTTTATTTTTTGTACATATTCTGGCTGATCTTGGACTATGAAATTTTGATCATGAACTTTATTAACATCCTTGGATCCACGGTGTTGAGTCTAACTCCATAAAAAATGGATGAATGATTTTAATAATAGTTTGATTAAATTTTTGGTTCAAATGTGGTTTACTTTTTACCCTATCTCTTCTTCATCTCATCTATCTCAATTGTACTAATGTTATTGGAGCATGATTTCCATATCATGTCTCAAAGCATATGGTACATAGATTGCTATTGACCGACCTTAAAATAGGTGCGAGTTCTATATAAGTCCACTTACGATTGCTTAACATGGCGCTAAATTTTGGCCCGATTCGAGAAATAATCATTCGTGACCCAAACCCATGTTTGCAAGCCCAAGTATGTTGATTTGAATCCTTTGATTCAATAATCTTGAGATTCATTGTTAGGAGGCTTTGGTTCTACCAATCCTCTAATGAATCTTCATCAATTTTGGTCAAAGTGGATCACTTAAACATCATTGATCATTTAATGTTGCCTTGAGAATTCTTAAATAGGTGATATACTTGACAAAAAGCAAATGCAACTTGTTGTTGAGAGGCTTTGGTTCTACCGATCCTCTAATGAGTTCCAAATGCAAGTTTCAAGATGGTCATTCAACTAACCACTAATTCCTAACAATTGAATTTATTTTATGCTTTTACTTTATGCCTTTACTTTAAGCACATTTATTTTTAGCATTTACATTTCATGCTATTTTCATCTTTGCTCACTTGAGCATTTACTTTTATGTCATTATTATTTTTGATCATTTGAGCTTTTCATATCTTTTTATTTTTGAAGATACTTAATAATCAACTTGAACCCTAAAAACTTTAATGTTATTTGGACTACTTGGTTACTATCCTTGGCATTATGGAGTGATGGACTTCTTGGACTTAGGATTAAGGGCCTTAACCTATCTTGGAGACCTTGTGACCTCAATTGTTATTTTGTCTGGAGTTCTTGGGGTTTACCCCAAGACATTGGGTATTTTGTTTGTTTTGTGTGTAGGTTATTGTGATTACGTGCTTTGTCTGTGATCTGAAATTCATCTGTGTACAATCGTTACTCTGCCAAATTTTTTGTGAAGACTTAATACAAATGGATTTTGGTTTCCTTAAGAGGTCCTTTTTGTAATTGTTTGTTTGGTTTCAAATCCAAAGGATGGGAATTCTACATTGACTCAATGTGTCAAGTGTTAGCCTCTTGTTGGTTAGACGTTTCTCTTCTCTAGCTTTTATCTTATGCTTTAGGATAGTCCCTTCATCTCCTCACATCTTCTTTAATTTCAAAAATCTTCTCCCTCCTTTTGAAAACTCTTCTTGTTTTAAAACTTGAACCACTTTTATAATAAACTTAGACTTAGGTCCATGCATTTTCAAAAATCTTTTCTTAATCAAACTTTAATCAATTTAATAATACTTGGACATTTTTGTGAGAAGACTAAAAGTAAATCTATCTCATTCAAACTATTTTGCCATTTTGGCTTTTATCTTTAAAAATTTTCTCAAAAGATTAGACTCTTGACATATCCTTGAAGTGATGAAAACAACTATACTTCTACAATATATAGTGAAGTGAGACATTTTCCACTTGGGTGTTGAGCGAGGCTCTGTTGATTTTAAAATCCAAGCTATATCCTCCACTTTGAGATGACGCAAATTCTCCTTCCTCATAATTGTGGGTAGTAAGGATGTTTTCCACTCGGGCAATGGCAATAATGTCTTATCTCCTAAAATTAACCAACGACTTATGTTTTAAATTTTTTAAAGGTGAACTACATGTACCCTGGTCCCTTATTGCACATAAGGTGGTACACAGGAAATAAAGGTTCGCAACCGTGGCGGGTGCAAAAATAATTAAAAAAATATACTTCTTTCCTCATACCCACAATCCATTTTTGTATACAACATTTATAGCCAAAATACACAGATTTTCAAAGAGGTTCCTGCGGAGTACCTTAGATGTTTAGGGTGCTAATACCTTCCCTTTGCATAACCAACCCCAGAACTTAGAGTTTCTCCCCCTCTTCTTGGGTTATTCTCTCTTTTCTCATTCCTTTTGAAACAATAAAGCGCGATGGTGATTTTTATTTTGATTTGGGCGAGTTAAGTCAATCTAATGACTTTGTATCAACATTTCTACCGCTATAGAAATATGGCGACTTCACTGGGGAAAGATTGACCACTTGCTGGTCCATCCCTAAGTGGGTTTAGCCTATCTTTGTTTACATCTGTATATGTGCTATTGTTTGTTGCATATTATGTGTTGTACATCTGTTTGTCTGGATTTTCCTAGTTTTCAGGGTGCTTGGTGATTTCTCATAAGTCCTATACCCGGACATGGGCAAACTTAAGATAGGAAGGCCGATATAGTCATGTTAACTTTGAGGGAGTAATCCCGAAAAAGAATACATGAGATCCACCACTCAGTAGAGGCCCATTTGACTGTACTGTTGTTTATCGAGTAATCGGGAAGATATGTTGCTTTCAACTTGGGAGCCTGTTGAAATTGAGGATCGTAGAACCTTTAACCCATCTTGGCCTTTTAGGTGTAGTAAGGAATCTATGATGGAGTAATTTGGAAATGGTTGTCATGTGATACTACACTCAGACGAGTTTTTCCTGAGAATATTTCTAATTGCCGAGTCAATCGAGATGTTGGTAATATCCGAAGGAAAGATGTAGACTCTGGGAACCTCTTAGAACCCTTTTCGGCAAGTGATAACTTTTAGATCATGCCTTGTGGGTAGTACCTACGACCTCATGCTCGTGACGTTTAACCTATGAACCCTATGTTTGTGATCTTATGTGTGATTATTTCATCATGCATACATGCACCCATGAGCATCTTCTAAAAGACATTTTGTTTCAAGGGACTTAAAAGTTGACTCTTTGTGAATATCTCCGGTACTTTTTGACTATGGATTCTAAAAAAAGAAAGACTAGGAAATACAATTTCAAAGATCCCAAGATAGATGAGTTGATGAGTATGATTCCCGAGATCGAGAGTCCTACGGATTTTCGGAGGAAGTATGTGTGATACGGTGGCAGAACCGACTGTTAATACTGGTTTGCGTGTTTTGTTCGTAAAATGTCGCGATAAGCAAGAGTCGCCACCAAATTTTATTTTATCCAATCAGGAAAAGGAAAAAGAACATAACAAACATTTTTCGAGATGTTTCTGAGTACGGGGGGTAGATTATAGGAAGGGAAGGTGTTAGCACCCTTTCTATCAGTGGTTTTCCACGGGCTCTTAGGTATTTCCTCATTTTGAAAACTGCTTGTGTGTGCTTGTTTTGAAAAGTTTTGTTTTACTTCGTTCTAATCCTTGTTTCTGTCCTCAAGAGTGTTACGAGGTTGTTTTTGAAAAATTTGTTTGAAAAGTGTTTGGGTGAAAAAGTTTTTGTTTGTTTGAGCAAGTACCTAGGAACTAATCTACCTACTCGAAAAAATTATGTTCGTTTTCCTTTTAGACAATGCTATCCCATTATTAAGGAATAGGTAGCTCCGTCGTTGGAGTTTTTTAGGGACATTCAAAGGGACAAATACGATCACAAAAGCAATGTTAGGAAATATTAGTAATCATCCTAAAGCCTTAAAGATCTTTTTCTGAGGCAACATCCGAATGGGTCATTTTAGATCTTTCGGGGCTAGAGGACAACCACTAACAAACCCTATACTTCATGACCTTTTACCGAAGGAAACCAGAGTGGAGTAAACCCTAGGAGTTGCATGTGTGAGTGTAATTTTTAGTTAACTTATCTTTGCATATTTAGGGTTTTCTACCGTATTAATTTTCAATTTGTCTTTTCATACAATCCTATTAATATCTAGGCAGTTTATAGTTTGCGAAAATTAAAGCGAGAAAGTTAAAGGTCCTAGCTATTACAAGGCTTTTGCAGATATATAATTAATTTGACCGAAAATAAAAATGAGGAATTGAAATCCTAATTACTATTACAAACTCGGATCAGTTACAATAATAATAAAAAGGAAACCAAAAAATATGCGCGGCGAATTAAATACGAGAATAATTGGCAAAACCTAAAAAATCTAATTGAAAAAGATTTAGGTTATTTTTTGAGAAAAGATTAAATTAGGTTATGTAAAAAATTAAACCCTAATTCTAATTGATTTAAATTATGAAAAAAAGGATTAAATTTCCCTAAATAATTAATCTAATTAATTAAGAAAAAAAATATTTTTTATGAAAAAAATGATTTTTATGCTTTTTGTGATTTTTTTGATTTAATGATAAAAAATGATTTTGGTGTTATTTTAAAAAAGGAAATAATTAATCAAATAATTAAAATAAAGGAAATACAATAAAAGAAAAGAAATTGGGCCTGTATTGTTGAGCAATTCAGAGGGTGTAGTACTGAATTTGTTAGGCCCATTCCTTGCTCAGCCCAGTAAACGCGTTAGATCCAGTGTGATACTCTTTCTGATGGTCCATGGTATGACTTGAGCGTTGGCCATTGGATCTGGATTGATGATGAATCCAACGGTTGAGATCAGGGTGTATAGTGGGCGCCTGGAATCAAACCCAGGACCTCTCCACTTTCCAACGCGCGCTTCACCACTGGGCTACATGTTTTAGTTGTTATAATATTGAAAAAAAATAATTAATATGAGTCAGTATGATGAAGAAAATGCACGAAATTTGAATGAACCAATATATGGCTGCCACGTGATTGTCTCTTTCCCCAGGACTGTCGTTTTTGACACCAACTCTTTACCTACGGTCAAATTCGTCGCTGTAGGCTATAGTGACGGTATTGGCCTGTACCTATAAACCTGCAAATCTTTAAAACGAAATTCAAGCAATATAAATTCCATTCAAGGGCATAAGTCAAATGTGTTTCCTCCCATGAACATGAATAGGCCCTTAATTTGGCCCAATTTTGCCTCTAGCTAGGATTCCCCAATTTAGAGCTCACGAACCCTAACTATGGCAAGTAACCATTCATACGTCAAAACTTAAATCCAGGCTATCAAAAAGATTCCCAGCATGATCATGAACATGTGTATGCAAGCAAATTGGATTAAAAGTACGTAAAACCAAAGGAACAAGTTTGAGTTAAGAGGGTGCAAAACGTGAGGATTATGTGATGATTCCTAGAGCTTTGACGCATGCAACTGGTTGGAGAGTGTTCTGGAGATTTCCAGGAGTCTATTAGGAGCTTTGGAATGGCTTGAATTGTCCTATAGGCTTGAAACCTATCCACACCTTTTTGCCAAAATTTTGAGTTTTCTTGCTAGCTTTCACGACCTCAAAACCTTGTTCTTGCGCATTGGTTATGTTCTGTATATATAGTGGAACGAATTATGGTAAAAAAAACACTTTGTATCTGTTGTACCCCAAAATTTTCCCTCTCATTTTATCAAGTTTTTCCCCACAAGACTCTTTGGACTCAAGACCAGATTAGGGTTTGCTCAACTCAAAACATCTCCTTGCACTGATGACCTGAAATTAGGGTTTGAGTTTGCACAAGGATTTTTGGATTTACAATGCCTAATGTGACTTTCATACTTCATGTTGGACCTCTAAGATTGTCCATACCAAGTTTCAAGCCTTGAATCAAATTTTTGCCCAATCAATTGGACAGTTGACCTAGAAATCAACTATGTTGGGGAAAAAGTCAACTGTGGCCAATTTACAGTCAAACCTCATGATTTTTGATCCACATAAACATTATAGACTCATATGAACCATTTGATCAAGTTTGGACCACAACTCAAGAAATTTGATCAGGTCATCAAAAGGGTAAAATGGTCATTTTTAGGGTTTTGACTATAGAAGGGCAATTTCTGATTTTTCACCTAGCCAATGGCAAATTGGGTTCAAGCATGGTTTCAAGGACTTAATGGCATCATCTTGACCTAATCACAAGGTTCAAAAGATCTCAAATGCATTGGATTGACAGATGAATTTTCCAGTCAACTGATCAAAAATCAACTGTACACTGAAAAGTCAAACTTTGACTTTTTGGTAAAAATCAAGTGCCAAGGGTCATTTTTCATCAAGAAGTGTCAAAACCTGAAACTTGTTCACCAAGAAACCTAATTTTGGAAATTAGGGCTTACAATGGAAAATTTTCATAACTTAGAAACTTTCTAAGTTATGAAAATTTCTTATTTTTTCCCAACTTTTCCCAACTTTTCCACCATGATGCAATTGGATTCAAAGAAAACTTCCAACATGAAAGTTGTAGTCCTCCACAAAATATACAACTTTGATTCACAAAGTTTTCCCAAAAGATGCTTGGATATCAAGTTATGATTTTGTGAATAAGGGTCCATGAAAGTTTTAACTTAGTGAAATTTTGCCCTAGTTTAGGCAGGATTTTGACCTATCTTCATGACAACTTTTCACATAGTTCCAAGTGGAATCTCAAAATTAATTTCAAAGATGCATTGTAGAGCATGTTACAAGATTTCCAAAATGTCCAAGAACTCTCCAAGATCATTTATGGTTATGGAGAATCGAAGGATTGAAAATGGAAATTTCTCACTTTTGTCGATGGCACTTTTCACGTTTGCACAAGTTGCAAATCAGTTTGGATCATGCTTGTACTTGGTTTACAGGTTCTAATCCTTTCTACACTCATAAATTAAATGCAAATAGATTGGACAAAGGCATTATTCTGAGCATTGGAGCATTATACTTTGATTTAATCCAAAAATGGCAAAAAGGCAACATTGCTACTTTTATAAAGCATGCTTTATGTCCTTTTGTTTATCTTGAGTATTGAACTTAATCTTTTGCAGCAAACCACATCCACAAACATCAGAAAAGGCTTACCAACTCTCCTCAGGCCTTGAGCTAGTCTGTACAGGTTGTGCCTTTGTCAACTCACCTTTTACTTCAAAAACAAATAAGTGTGCAAAAACTCCACAACTTGGAAATCTGATAAGAGCAAGCCTTTGTATCATTACAAACAATCTCAGCATATTGTACCAAGCAAGAAACACGAGCTCATAGCCTCTCAAACACCCAAATACACAAAAAACTCCACTTCTTCCCAAAACAGGGCAAGCTCTGCAGAACTCAAGCCAAAACCTAATTGCCTCGTGCGTTTTGTCTTGAACCATTTCAAACACATTCTAAACATCACACCTTAACTATCCAAACCCTTCTCAAGCAACTGTAACTTCATCTTCAAGCTTCACAATTTTCAATTTATGAGTTTGCAGGTTGAGTTCTACAAGGAGTCTCAGATCATTTCAAAGCAAGCAAAGCATTGGGAAAGGTCAAGGGAACATCAAGAAAGCTCAAAAGTCCTTCAGGCCTCACTCACAACTCCTACATTGCCATATTTGAACCTGACTGAAACAAGTATTTCTCAAGATTCTAACTCCTTATTTAGGCATCATTAAGCTTAGGTTTGTGAAGCAAAAATGTAGTCTCTAAGTTGCTTGAGTTTTACATATGCATAGCTTGCATTTATATTAACTGAGCTAGGAGAATTTGGATGTTGAAGTTGCTGAAAAAACTAGTTCATAAATTAGGGGCAATGAAATTATCTCTGGTCTTTGAGAGTTAGATCAAGTTTTTTATATCATTAGAATCGTATGATAATGAGCTATAACTTTCATGTTGCAAGATTTTGTTTTTAAGCACGTATGCAGGAGATACGGTTTGAAGTACAGGGCGCGCACATTTCTGTTCCAAGGACAAGGACGGAGTGGAAGTTTGGGTTGGGCTTCGCTTGTTTGACTTTTGACACCCCCATGTTTACTTCCTGCACCCCCTTGGCCCATTTCTTTTATTTTTTATATTTTCTCATTTATTTCATATTTCCGACTTTATTTATTTTTTTCTAAATATTAAAAATCACCAAAAATATTTTCTTAATTTTTACATTTTTTATTTTATTATTTTTATTATTTTTTATGACAAAAATTGTTTATTAGGTTAAATATAATTTATTTTCTTGAATAAACTTGTAAATAATACAAAAATGTTATACAATTTTATTTTTATTACTTATATACTTAAAATATTATTTTCTCACATATTCTATTTTTTAATATTTTGTATATATTTTTATTTATCTTTTTTGTACATAAATGAAATAAATAAATAATATAATACATTTTCTTTTAAAACCATAAATTAAGATTTTCACCCTTTCAAAAAAAATCATTTATTATTTTATTATTTTTAAGACATAAATAATTTTATTTTACATACATAAAATAAATACAAAAACATTTTTTGCATATTTACATTTATTTGCATATTTAATATTTTCTTATTTATTTATTTGTACAAATAAGTTCAATATGGTTGTAATAGTTTTAGGGTTTTATTTTGAGCAATATCCCCCTCCCCATATCAATGTTGTAATAGTCTTAGATTTACTTTTCGCATTTTATTTCTTTTATATGCATGCTTAGTAAATTAGGGTTTGTATGATAACCAAAAATCAAAACAAATAGCATGACTAAACACAAGACAAAAATGCATGAAAAATAACAAACACAATGCACACAAACACCCCTAGGGTTTCATCCACTTTGTTGCCTTAAAATGGCCATGATATCCATGCTAGGTATCTTGGCAAAATCAAACAAAAACAAAAAGATCATAGTCCCTCGATGACGCTATCTTGGTTTCCTAAACAAAAATGATCTAGTCCCTCAAAAACTTGCTAAAGATACTTGGCAATATTGTTATCATGGTCATACGATGACCCACGCCCGTCCCGTTTAACATCCAAGCACAAGGTTGATTACCAAATACAATGGTAAAACAACAATGTAAAAGGGTCAAAAATGTGTAGGAAAGATCTTTGAGTAGGGTAGACAACTCCTAGTTACTTGATCAAATTTCCAAACATCCTTGCTATTTTCAAAAACACACACGCACAATTTCAAAACATTTCCCAAAACAAACTTTCAAACATTGAAACATTTTTCAAAAGACAATACATCTTTGTATACATTCTTCAAACAAGAATCATTACAAAGATTGCCAAAATGATGGCCTCTTTTCAAAATACTTTCAAAACCACACAAAGCACCATTTCAAACAATTGGAAAAGCAAAGCAAGTGATCTAAACAAGTAACTAAGAGCCCATGGAAAACCATGGATGAAAAGGGTGCTAGCACCTTCCCTTTTCATAATCTACCCCCCGAACCCAAGAAAACATCTCAAAGGTCTTTCCTGTGCTTTTTGACCTTTCCTTTGGATAAAATAAAAAAGTCGGTGGCGACTCTTTCTAAACCGAGACATTTTCAAACACAAACGCAAAACCTAAAGTCAGTTCTCCCACCGTATCACAGAACTGGCGACTCTGCTGGGGAGTTAATCTAAAAGTGGGGTTACCTTAGGGTTTAGATCACCTTTACATGCTTACCTTGTTTTCTTTGATTGCTTTACATTTGGTTCTATTGTTTGGGTTTGAATCCTCCACCCGAATTTGGGAAACATTCATAGGTAAATAGCAATACATTCTGGAAACTGTGCGGGGTATACTGACACTGTCTAAGTAATAGCTATATTAGTGTGACATATTTGTGGGTACCGGTAGCATTTGAGTCAATCAAAGAGAATATGGGGCCGCTGAGTGATGTCATGAAGCACTAATGGACTTTTATAACCTTTACTTGACCATATTGGCCTTTTAGGATGTAGTGAGATGACCGGCTTTGGTGTAGTCTGAAGTTGGTAGATACTCGATACTACACTCATTTAGGGTTATTTTATTGGAATATTTAGGCCGCCAGTAAAGTGGCTAAACTGAAACAATGAACAAAGAAAATAATCCAGTGATATTGAGCTCCTTAGAACTCGGTTACTATTTATAGGACAGGTTGAGCCAACTAAACTTCAAGAGGGTACTTACCTATGAAACCCCATGCAAGCCTAAACTAGGAACTTGTGTGATTTGCTTGTACATATATACTTGTGCATAACATCATGAACATCATGAAGCATCATTTGCATCCAATAACCATTTCAAGGATTTTGGACCTTCATCTTTGTTCCTGTTTTGTAGGTTATGGAATCACTTCGCAGGAAAACAATTCAAGTCAACCTTGTGAGAATTCCTCCTCAACTCAAGGAGCTTGCTTCCAAGATTCCAGAGTATTCTCAATTCACTGAAAGACATGGTCTACTTCTCAACTTGGTCAACTCCAACACAGAGGAAGACATGGTGAAAGTTCTCTTCCAGTTCTTTGACCCCCTACACCACTGCTTCACATTTCCTGATTACCAGCTAGTGCCTACTTTGGAGGAATTTTCTCAACTCCTGAGGATTCCTATTCTCCATCAATTACCTTTCAACGGTACGGAAAGAGATCCAAAGCCTGAAGATGTTACTCAAGCCCTACACTTGAAACCATTTGAGGTCACAAGTCATTGGGAAACCATAAGTGGTGTCAAGGGTTTCTTGGCAAAGTTCCTGTTTGAGAAAGCTCAAGACTGTTGGAATTCTTTAGACCTGCAAGCTTTTGAGGAGGTTGTAGCTCTTCTCATCTATGGGTTGGTCTTGTTCCCAAACCCTGACCAGCTTATAGATGTCAATGCTGTCAAAATCTTCATGGCTCGCAACCCGATGCCTACATTGCTTGGAGACATCCTACACTCTTTTCACACTTGAACAATGAGGAAAAGAGGTGTTCTCATGTGTTGCACTCCTCTACTGGCAAGGTAGTTTATTTCTCACCTTCCCTAATCAGTATTGAAGAATGAGCAAGGTTTGAGGTGGTCACAACGATTGATGACTCTTACACATTCAGATGTTCATTGGTGTTCTCGATCCATAAAAAATGTTATCATCATCGACCGTTATGGAGAATTCCTTAATGTCCCTCTAATAGGCATTAGGGGAGGCATTACCTACAACCCTTTCTTGGCTCTGAGACAGTTTGGGTATGCCCGAAGGGATGACCCACATGACATGCTGATTCCAGACTTGGTTTTTGACTTCGACAACGACGATCAAGGACTTCGACAAAGGTTCATCCGAGCTTGGAGGATGCTCAACAAGGTAGACAGTAAGACCTTGGGACACAAGAATTACATCCCCCTTGAGCCTTACCTCAAGTGGGTACGAACCCGCGCCCAGAGTCTTATGATGCCTTACCCTTACATTCTCCTTGTGATCAAAGAGCCTGTTAAGGAAGGAGAGGTTCCATACACCCTCCTACATCCTGACATGCCAACATTATTGGAAGATTTACAAAGGAGTTGGATACAGCTCAAGGGAGAACGCGATACGTTTGAAGCCCAATTCTACGCAAGTGAGAAAAAGGTTTTGGAACTTACTCATCAACTTCATGAAGAGAAGACTCTCAACACCTACATTGCACCAAAAAGGATGCGCAACGTCTTTTTACCTTAGAATTTTGTATTATTTTGCCCATGGGGCATTGATGTACTAACAAATTCTATCGTATTAATATGACGTGTGTTTATTTTTTGTTTAAAACAAATTTGAATTTTTGAGTCCTTGAATGCATTACATGAATACATATCATTCATCATATGCATAAACAGGTTTTCACACCAAGTTTCCTCATCTCTCTGCTGTTTATTTCAGCAAGATGGATATTGAACAAACGATCAAAGATTTGCAAGCGCAGAATTCACAATTCCAACAGCTACTCATGACCTTGGCAAAGGGTCAGGAGGAGCTCAAAGCTCTGTTAGAGAAGGAAAAGGAGAAAAGGAAGAAGAAGAGAGTTGGTGTGGCTACTTTGGGCAGAAGATTTGAAGGTCAAGCCAGAATTGTCCTGGATTTCCCATCAACATCTGAAGAGGGTGGAAGAAAGGGTAAAGGAGCCGCGGTGCCTTCTGATTTTGAAGCTGAAGAAGAGGAAGATGAGGACTACTCAGAACAATAGTATCCTCCTGCAGATGAAAAATACAAGAATCTGGAAGAACGTCTGGCAGCCATGGAGATTCAGAGAGTGTTTGGGCTGGACTTTGAAGAGTTGGGTTTGGTTTCTGGAATAGTTATCCCTCTTAAATTCAAAGTACCTCTGTTTGCTAAATACGATGGGGTGTCTTGTCCCAAGATGCACCTATGGTCCTATGTCAGGAAAATTCAACCACATTCTTCTGACAAAGATCTGTGGGTACACTTCTTCCAGGACAGTTTGTCGGGGA
The DNA here is from genome assembly GCA_948472305.1 of Vicia faba. Taxonomy (NCBI): domain Eukaryota; kingdom Viridiplantae; phylum Streptophyta; class Magnoliopsida; order Fabales; family Fabaceae; genus Vicia; species Vicia faba. Next base: position 1,397,517,961 of record OX451741.1, read on the forward strand.
CACAGTTAGATTGGTTCTACCAGCTAGAGAGGTCTGATGTGCACAATTGGGAGGATTTAGCTGCTGCCTTGTACAAGCATTATGAATACAATGCAGACTTAGCATCAACCCATACTCAATTATAGAGTATGGGTATGGTCTCGAATGAAGGCTTTAAGGAGTATGCCCAAAAATGGAGACACTTGGCAGGACGAGTACAACCACCTCTATCTGAGAGGGAGCTAGTTGATATGTTCTTGGGGACACTGTCAGTTCCTTTCTTTAATCACCTGATAGGATGTTCGTCTGCAGGGTTCATCGAGTTAATTCTAACTGGTGAAAGATTTGAAGCTGACATCAAGAGCGGTAAAATTCAAAAAGATACATCTTCTTTCGCTGCCATCAAAAAGCCTCTTCCAGCAAAGAAAGAAGTCCCAGCTATCTACTCCTAAAGAGGTCAAGGAAGAGTTGAGCGCCGGCCAGCGGTGGGGGCCGTAATGATTCAGAAGTCTACAACTGATCAGCCCAGAAACAATCAACCCAGAACCAACCAAGCAAGGGTGGAAAGGCCTGTAAGGCAATTCACCCAGATAAACATGACTCCTGCTCAAGTTCTTCCCCATCTCTTGAAGTTAAACCTTACAACCTTGAAAGAGGCCCCGAAGAATCCGAATACAACTTCTCCTTACTACCATTCCAACGCCAAGTGTGCTTATCATTCAGGGAGTATAGGGCACGACACCAACAATTGTTGGGCCCTCAAGAATAAGATTCAGGATTTGATAGATGCTAAAGAAGTGGAATTCGACGCCCCTGAAAAGCCGAATGTGATCTCTGCTCCAATGCCAAGAAATGGCCACAATGCACATGCTGTTGAAGAGGATATTTTTGTTGCTACTGTTGATGATTTGATGACTCCACTACCGATAATAAATTTGAATTTGCTGAAGGCTGGGATTTTCCTAGGTTGTGAAGAAGATTGCTGCCTTTGTTCATCCTTACCAACCGACTGTCCATTGCTGAAGTTAGGAAGCCAACGCCTAATGGATAATCAAGAAATCCTTTTTGAAAAGACTCCTGTTACACCGACTCCTGTCAATGACATTTCAATAATTACCATATCCGCCAATCTTTCCAAGGTCTCCAAAAGACCTGTTAAGATTACATCCGATCCGAAGATTGTACCTTTGAAGATAACCATGCCGGGGCCCATCCCGTACAAGTCCAACAAATCAATACCGTGGAACTATGATGGAGAGATCTTCTACCACGGTATTAAGCAAATTGAATCAACTGAAGAGAGTTATGATGAAGAGACTTCTGACATTGGAAACATTGTTGGAACGAGTAAAATCACCCGCAGCGAAAGAATTTTCTCTCCGGAGATTGCTCCTCCAAGGGAAATCTTCGGACCCTCAAATGCTTCTAAGGTTACCCCTGTGCCGGTCAACATATCTGCAAGAACTCCAATTATTGAAGAAATTGTAACTCCTGTGGTTGTCCCTACTGCTTCTGCTGATGATAGAGGGAAAGGGATCAAAGAAATGCCCATCAGGACGAGGGCTCAGGCATTGGTCATCCCTGAGACCTCTCAAAAAGAAATGGAAGAGATTTTGAAAATAATCAAGAAAAGCGATTATGATGTTATGGAGCAACTGGGGCAAACCCCTTAAAAATCTCTATGTTGGCCCTGTTGCTCTGTTCAGAGGCTCATGCCAAAGCTCTGATCAGATTTTTGAAGACGGCCCACGTGCCACAAGAAACCTCTGCGGATCAGTTCCAGGAATGTGTAGCTAGCCTAACAGCTGACAATGGCCTAGGTTTCTTCGGTGCCAATTTAACATCTAAAGGGAGAAAGCATAATGACGCTTTGCATGTCTCGATGGAATGCAGAGAGACTACTCTAGCACACGTTCTGGTAGACATTGGTTCGTCTTTAAATGTCTTGCCGAAGAAAGCCTTGGATACACTGAACTGTGAAGGCCTAACCTTGAAGCCCAACAATATCACTGTCAGAGCCTTTGATGGTTCTAAAAGGATGGTCCACGGGGAGGTGGACATCCCGATTAAAGTGGGAACTGAAACCTTCAACTCCACATTCTATGTGATGGACATCCATCCTTCCTATTCTTGCTTGTTGGGAAGACCCTGGATTCACAATGCTGGATGTGATACAGTGGGAGAACTGACTTGAGGTTTTGCGTTTGTGTTCGCAAATGTTTCGGTTTAGCAAGAGTCGCCACCGACTTTTTATTTTATCCTAAAGAAAGGTCAAAAAGCACAAGAAAGACCTTTGAGTTGTTTTCTTGGGTTCAGGGAGTAGATTATGAAAAGGGAAGGTGCAACCACCCTTTTCATCCATGGTTATCCATGGGCTCTTAGTTACTTGTTTAGATCACTTGCTTTGTTTTTTCAATTGTTTGAAATGGTGCTTTGTGTGTGGTTTTGAAAGATGTTTTGAAAAGAGGCCATCATTGTGGCAACCTTTGTAAGGATTCTTGTTTGAATGTATACAAAGGAGTTTTTGTCTTTTGAAAAGATTTCAATGTTTGAAAGTTTGTTTTGGGAAATGTTTTAAAATTTTGTTGTGAAGTGTGTTTGAAAATAGCAAGGGTGTTTTGAAAGCTTTTGATCAAGTAACTAAGAGTTATCTACCCTATTTTACTCAAAGATCCTTTCCTAATGTTTTTTAACCCTTTTGACAGTGTTGTTTCACCATTGCATTTGGTGAACAACCTTGTGTTTGGATATTAAACGGGATAGGCGCGGGTCATCGTATAGACCATGATAGCAATTGTGTTAGGTATCTTTGGCAATTTTCTTGAGGGACTTGATCATTTTTGTTTAGGCAACTCAGATAGCGTCATCGAGGGACTATGATCTTTTGTTTTGTTTTTGTTTTGCCAAAGCACCCAACATGCATACCATGGCCCATTTTTGAAGGCAACAAGTGGATTGTAAGCCTAGGGGTGCAAGTGTGCATTGGTATTTGATTTTCATGCATTTTTGTCTTTGTATTAGTCAAACTACTTGTTGATTTGGATTTTTGCATGCAAACCCTAATTCTCTAATCATGGCATAATTGAAAGCGTAAATTGCGAGAATTTAAAGTTCTAAGCTATTACAACATGATTACGGGGATGGGGGTACAATTTTGAAAGGGGATATTTGACAAGAAATATAAACCCTAGATTACTATTACATCCAAATTGAATTCTTTGTGCAAATAAATAAATGGGCAATATTTAATTAAACAAGATAAATAAATATTAAATAAAATGTATTATGCAAAAAAAAGAATTTTTATTTGTTCATATATGCAAAAGTATTTTTTTAATGTAAAAAAAAAGTATAAAGAAATAAATGAAAGATTAATTTTATTTGTTTTAGGGTAAAACCCTAATTTCTTTAAGAAAATAAATATAATATATTATTTATGTACAAAAATATACTAACATGTGTAAAAAATGAAATATATCTAAAAAAAAGGTATTTTTTAGTATAAATAATAATAAAAATAAAAATGTAATATTTTTGTATTTTTATTCTAAGTATTTAATAAAATAAAAGTATATATATGTTTATTATGCGTATATTAATCAAATTAAATATGTACAAAATAAAATAAAATATGTACAAAAATAAATTATATTTTAAATAATATTTTCAGTATGAATAAAAATAAGAAATAAAAATAAAAATATCATTTACATTATTTTTAAGTTTTAAATAAATCATAAAAGTATTTAAAGGCCTTTAATTGTTAGAAAAATCAAAATAAAATGCCAAATAAATGTAAAAAAATTATGAAAATATTTTTAAGCATTTTTATGTTTGGAAATAAAATAACAAAGTCAGAAAAGAAAACAAAAATTCAAAAACGCAAAAATATAAGAAATTGGGCCAGGGGGTGTGAAATTGAAAAAATGGGTGTTAAAAGCAAAACTGGCCAGGCCCAGCCCAAGCCAACTTCATCTTCTTCCTCTAGACATTAACGCGCGCGCCTGGTTCAAAATGGATATCCTGCATACGAGCTCCATTGCAAAAACACATAACACAAAACTTGTAGAGAATTTCAATACGGTTCTAACCATATAAAGCATTAATCTTAACTCTCAAAGACCAGAGAGAATTTCTCTGGCCCTAAAATCTGACCTAGTTTTTTCAGCATATTCATGGATGAAATTCTCCTAGAACACTTAATATAAATGAAAGCTGAGCATATGTATGGCTTCATGTCATTGAATACTACATTTTTCATTCACAAACCTAAGGCTAAATGTTCCTAAATAGAGAGATAGAAAGTGATGAAAAACCTATTTCAGTTGGATTCGAGTAGGGCAACGCAGTGCTTCTCAACAAGTTTTGAGGTGTCTGGTAGCTTGCCTGAACTTCACTTGATCTTTTTCCAATAGCTAGCTTGCCTTGAATGTCCCTAAATCAGCCTCTAGAACTCCACCTGCATAAGCTTGAAATGAAAATGGTGAACACTGTAAATGGAGTTACAGTTGGCAATGGAGGTTTGGGATAGCTTGAGTGAGTTGAATGGAAGGTGTTTGAAGCAAAAAGGAGCAAAACACACGAGCCAAATGAGCTAAAGCACTCAAGTTGCAGCACCTGCCCTGTTTTTCCAAAGAAGAGTGATTTCTGGTTATGGGAGGTTTTGGGGCTCAAGCATTCGTGTTTATGGCTCAAAGGGTTGTGTGAAATGTGTTTGCAATGTTTGTGTAAGCTAACAATGGCTGGTTTTCAAGTTGGCAAGTGTTTGGACAATTTCTTGTTTTTGAAGCAAAGATGTGTAAGTTGGTATCACAGGCCTGTACAAGCCATATAACATGCTGCATACAATCCTGTTGATATTTGAAATTTTTGGATTTGATTTGGCTTCTGAGATCTTGGCCCTATGCTTCAAAGATCATGTTTTGACATAAAGCATACATTTTCCAAAATGGAAATGTACCTTTTTCTAATTAAGGATTATTTTTGTGTGCAATGTCCAAATGGCCAAGATAATGCATTAGCTCAGTGGATTTGCATTTAATTAATGAGTGTGAATTGGTTTAGAGGCCTGAAAACAAGTACAAAGCATGCTGGTTTGAAAATGCAACTTGTATGAACATGAATTGGCCATGGATACAAAGTGAGTTTTTGCCAACTTCAAGCATTCGATTCTCCCTAACCACAAATGTGTTTGAGGAGTTCTTAGACAATTTGGAAAGCTTGCAATATGCTCTATAATCCATATTTGAAATGAAACTTGAGACTCCAAGTGGAACTATGTGAAAAATGGTCAAGAAAATAGGTCAAAATCCTGCCTAAATTAGGGAAAAATTTCTCTAAGTTAAAAGTTTTAGGGACCCTTGTTCCAAAAATTATAACTTGAGATCCAAGCTTCTTTTGAGAAAACTTTGTGAATAAAGGTTATAGACTTTGTGGAGTACTACAACTTTCATTTTGTGAGTTTTGTTTGAATCCATTTGCATCTTGGTGAAAATGTGGGACAAAGTTAGGAAAAATTAAGAAAATTTCATAACTTAGAAAAATTCTAAGTTATGAAAATTTTCAATTTCAAACCCTAATTTGCAATTTTGGGTTTCTTGATGAACAAGTTTCATAATTTGACACATCTTGATGAAAAATGACCCTTGGCACTTGATTTTGACCAAAAAGTCAAAGTTTGACTTTTCAGTGTACAGTCAAATTTTGATCAGTTGACTGAAAAATTCATCTGTCAATCCCATGCATTTGAGATCTTTTGAACTTGTTGAATAGGTCAAGATGATGTCATTGAGTCCTTGAGTCTATGGTTGAGCTTAATTTTCCATTGGCTAGGTCAAACAGTCAAAAATTGCCTTTGTACAGTCAAAACCCTAAAAATGACCATTTTGCCCTTTTGGTGATCTGATCAAATTTCTTGTGGAATTATGGTCCAAATTTGATCAAATGGTTCATATGAGTTCATAATGTTGATGTGGGTCAAAATTTATGAGGTTTGACTGTAAATTGGCCGCAATTGACTTTTTCCTCAATACAGTTGATTTCTAGGTCAACTGTCCAATTGACTGGGCAAAAATTTGATACAAAGCTTGAAACTTGGCATGGACCAACTTATGAGTCCAACATGAATTATGAAAGTTACTTTTGGCATTGTAGGTCAAAATATCCCTGTGCAAACTCAAACCCTAATTTAGGTCAACAGTGCAAGGAGGTGTCTTGAGCAGAGCAAACCCTAGCTTGATCTTGAGTTCCAAGAGCCTTGTGATGAGAAATGTTGATAAAATGAGAGGGAAAATTTTGGGGTACAACACTGGAGCCGTCACTTATTCTCTGCATCAAATGCTCAAGTACCCTGTCCAGGGGAAATTATAATTGTTCATGGCGAAGAGGAATACATGATAAGCCATCTAAATTCTTTTCGCTATGTAGAATTGGATGGTGAATTCATCGAGATCCCTTTCCAACACTTTGAAGAGGTTTCTCATGAAATAGAAGCAACCAAGACAGTGTCTTCTGTACCCATGATTACCAAACCTGTGCCTCGGATGTCATCCCTCAAAGATGCAAAGGCTGTAATTGAAGAAGGAGGAAGCATAATCCGGGGGCAGCTTCCAGACTTTCCTTTTAAATCAGATAAATTCGGCTTGGGTTTCACTTCTTCTGCTCAAAAGGTTGTACGCCGCACCCGGGATGGAGGGCCACCAGTGAAGATCACCCATCATGGAGTCAATGCTTTGGAGGATGGTGAAGAGGAGAGCAACCTAGAAGACTGGATTTTCCCTACTGTTGACGGAGGACTATGCAACTGGGAAGCAAAAGACTTTGTTTCGATTACTTTCATAAATCAGTAATTTATCTTTCAAACATTTCTGTTGGTTTGTAATAATTCTTAAACAATTCGTACACGTTTAACCTTGTGCCTTACCCGAGGTACATAGGTCCATTTGTAAGGGTTTGATTTTTCATCTTCATATGCCATTTTAATGAATCATGGACGTTTTCACATATAAACTTTTGTGTTCATTTTCTTTCTTTTTGCATTTTATTTGTTTAAAGGTGGCTATCCCTTACACACACCCACACTCACAAATGCAGGTACCCTTCCATTCCGAATTCCATGGGTAACAATTCTGCTATGGCCTTCAGTGACTCTGAAGATCTGGTCTACCATGCCGAATACGAAGGTGATGAAGATTGTGAGGTGCCGGGAGAATTGGCTAGACTGCTACAACAGGAAGAAACAGCAATTCTACCTCATGAGGAGATGTTAGAGACAATCAACTTGGGTATTGTTGAAGACAGAAAAGAAGTTAGAGTGGGTGCCAACCTAGAGCCAAGTGTCAAAGAGTGCCTAGTTCAGTTGTTGAATGAATATGTTGAGATCTTCGCCTGGTCTTACAAAGACATGCCGGGACTCGATACAGATATTGTGGTTCACCGTCTCCCTACAAGAGAAGACTGTCCACCAATTAAACAGAAAGTCCGCCGCATGAGGCCCGACATATTTGAAAAGATCAAAGCAGAAGTTATGAAGTAGTTCAATGCTGGATTTCTTGCTGTTACTTCCTATCCATAATGAGTTGCTAACATTGTGCCCGTGCCTAAGAAGGACGACAAAGTGAGAATGTGCGTGGATTACAGAGACTTAAACAGGGCTAGCCCTAAAGATGATTTTCCACTTCCGCACATTGACATCTTGGTTGACAATACAGCTCAGCACAAGGTATTTTATTTCATGGATGGATTTTCAGGTTACAACCAGATCAAAATGGCACCTGAAGACATGGAGAAAACTACTTTTGTTACACAGTGGGGTACGTTCTGCTATAAAGTGATGCCATTCGGAATGAAGAATGTCGGGGCAACCTATCAACACGCCATGTTAGCTTTGTTTCATGATATGATACATCATGAGATAGAGGTCTACGTGGATGACATGATAGCCCGTTCACAAATGGAAGAAGAACACCTCGACCATTTGCAAAAGTTGTTTGTCAGGTTGAAGGAGTATAAGCTCAGACTGAACCCTAACAAGTGCACTTTCGGAGTCAGGTCCGGTAAACTCTTGGGTTTCATAGTCAGCAACAAAGGCATCGAGGTTGATCCTGCCAAAGTCAAAGCTATACAAGAAATGCCTGCCCCTCGCACTGAGAAGGAGGTCAAAGGTTTCTTGGGACGCCTAAACTACATTGCAAGGTTCATTTCTCACCTAACATCTACCTGTGAGCCAATCTTCAAGCTGTTGAAGAAAGATCAGGTGGTTAAATGGAATGATGACTGTCAAGTTGCTTTCGATAAAATCAAGGAGTATTTGCTATAACCTCCTATCCTAATGCCACCCGTCGAAGGAAGACCGCTAATCATGTATCTGACTGTTTTGGATAATTCAATGGGGTGCGTACTGGGCCAACATGACGAGTCTGGCCGAAAAGAGCATGCCATTTATTACCTTAGCAAGTTTATCGACTGTGAGACCCGATACTCACTGCTCGAGAAAACTTGATGTGCTTTGGTTTGGGCTACTCGCCGGCTAAGGCAGTATATGTTGACTCATACCACTCTGCTGATATTTAAGATGGATCCGATCAAATACATCTTTGAGAAGCCTACTTTATCTGGAAGAATAACCAGATGACAGATGATCCTGACAGAGTATGATATCCAGTACAGGACCCAAAAAGCTATAAAGGAGAGTGTGCTAGTTGACCATCTAGCTCATCAAGCTGTTGAAGATTACCAATCCATGAGGTTTGACTTCCCCGACGAGGACATTATGACATTGGACAACATTGAAGACTTCAGACCATATGACGAACCTGAACAAGGATCCCGATGGACCCTGTACTTTGATGGTACCTCCAATGCACTTGGGAACGGTATCGACGCGGTACTCATTTCCCCAGAAGGCTTCCATACACCTTTCACAACCAGACTTTGCTTTAACTGCACCAACAACATGGCCGAGTATGAAGCTTGCATTTTTGGACTCAAGGCTGCAATTGACCTGGGAATCCAATCTTTGGTTGTGTTTGGAGACTCAGCTTTGGTCATCAGTCAGATGAAAGGAGAGTGGGACACTAAACATCCTAACCTCATCCCTTACAAAGAACATGTCTTGACAATTACTACCTCATTTCGAGCAGATCACCTTCGAGCACTTCCCGCGAGAAGAAAATCAGCTAGCAGATGCTCTAGCTACAATGTCATCCATGTTTAAACTTAACTGGGATAATAAGGCTCCCCAAATCACCATCAAGCGGATGGACGAACCTGCACATTGTCACGAGATTAATACCAAAGAAGTAGTGGACCGACTGTGGTTTTACAAAGTCAAAAGGTATCTCGAGGCACAAGAATACCCTGAAGGAGCTTCAGTCAACGACAAAAAGTTCTTGAGGAGATTCTCTGCCAAGTTCTTCCTGAGTAATGGTATCCTATACAAATGCAATCATGATTGCATTCTGCTCCGTTGTGTGGACAAGATTGAAGTTGAACAGATCATGGCTGAACTGCATAATGGTACCTTTGGCACCCACTCTAGCGGGCATACAATGGCTAAGAAGATCCTAAGGGCGGGCTATTACTGGTCTACCATGGAAGCTGACTGCCATCAACATTCCAGAACTTGTCAAAAATGTCAAATCTATGCGGACAAGGTACACATACCTCTAGTTTCACTCAATGTCGTAACAACTTCTTGGCCATTCACTATGTGGGGAATCGACATGATTGGAGATATCAAGCCTACAGCATCCAATGGACACCGTTTCATCCTGGTGGCCATTGACTATACCAAGTGGGTCGAAGCAGCTTCCTTCGCATCCGTCACAAAGAATGTGGTTTCCCGCTTCATAAAAAAAAACCTCATTTTCCGGTACGGCATCCTCGAAAGGATCATCACCGACAACGGTATAAACCTGAACAACACTATGATCACCGCCTTGTGCGAGCAGTTCCAGATTCAACATCACAATTAATCTCCCTATCGGCCAAAGATGAACGGTGTTGTCGAAGCTGCGAACAAAAATATCAAGAAGATCATACAAAAGATGACAGTCACCTACAAGGAATGGCATGAGATGTTACCGTTTGCTCTTCACGGGTACTGTACCACGGCGCGCACATCAACTGGGGAAACACCCTATTCTTTGGTATATGACATGGAAGTTGTTTTACCTATCGAGGTTCAGATTCCCTCCTTGAGAATCATGAAGGATGCTTGTTTGAGTGAAGACGATTGGATTCAGACCCGGCTTGATAAACTTAACTCGATTGACGAGAAGTGACTTACTTCTGTTTTCCACAGTCAGACGTATCAAAAACGGATGATCAAGGCTTTCAACAAAAAAGTCAAGCGCCAGGTATATCAAGTCGGGGATCTTGTAATCAAGCGGATCATCTTGCCGCAAAATAATCCCAGGGGAAAATGGACTCCTACCTATGAAGGACCATTTGTGATCAAAAACATCTTTTCTGGTGGGGCAATGATATTAACCACCATGGACGGCGACGACCTGCCGCACCCTGCGAACGCAGACATAGTCAAAAGATTCTACGCATAAATGACCCGCTAGGTTGACACACCTAGGAAAAAAAGGGCATCCTGGTGAATCGAAAACCCGAAAGGGCGATTCAGGCAAAAATTAGGGATAAACAAAAAATCTGTACACCCGGCAAGTTGAAAACCCGAAAGGGCGACTTGGGAAAAAAAGGGTTTCTCGGTGGATCGAAAACCCGAAAGGGCGGTCCAGGCAAAAGTTAGGAAATTAAAGCGTATGACTATGTCTCGTCGGATCACTTTAAGGACAATCTCTTCACAGACAAGCTTCGGGCTTCTGATCAACTCAATCATCTTCGGACGAAGCAATGAATGAACAAGACGTTCAGAGTTACAAAGGCTATAGCAGAATGGGAGCCCCATGGAATTTTTACACATAGCCATCTTTCTTTGTATAAATTTTTTCTCATTTTTATGACAACATTCTATTACTAGGATGTCTTTCTCCTTTGTACAAAATACTTACACAAAGTTAATACAAAGATACTTCAAAGTGCAGAAAACTATTTGCCTTTTCTTCTTTTTTATACTTGTGTTTTATTTGAAAACGTCCAATGATTTATTAAATGAGCATATGCATTTGAATATAATCACTGTTTACAAATAAACGAAATGGGAAAGAATAATTACTGACAGGTTGAAAGTATAGGAAAACGTCTTTATGCTATTCCAAGAGAAATCCCCTGCAGTACATCATCTAGATCCCCAGTGGAGCTAAAACCTTGAAATACATATCCCCAACGGAGCTCAATTTCAAAATTCCCACCAGAGCTTAAACTTCAAACTCCCAATCCTCAGCGGAGCCAAAACTTTGAACTACAGACCCTCAGCGAAGATGAAACCTTCTTCCCCAGTCAAGTCAAGACTATCAATCGCCAGCAGAAACCATCCAGTTTTCCCCAGATTCCCCAGCAAGTTATCTTAAAATCTGAGAATCAACCAGATAACAGTTAACTTTTGCTTTATCCCCAACAGAATGAAGATTCTTATTCTTGACTCCCCAGTAGATTGGCATACAACCTAAGCTTCTGATATCCTCAACAGAATGAAGATTCTCATTCTTGACTCCCCAGTAGATTGGCGTACAATCCAAGCTCCTGATATCCCTAACGGAATGAAGATTCTCATTCTTGACTTCCCAGTAGATTGGCATACAACCAAAACTCCTGAACTTTTTCCAAACAGGAATAAGCTTTTCCCCCATGGTCTTGAACTTACTCTCCAAGCAGGATAGCTACTCCCCAGCAGTATAACTACTCCTCACAGAGTTTTTCATCCCCTAGCAGAATGAAGATTCTCATTCTCATTTCCCCAGTAAAGTTGCTATAGCCTTCTTTACTCCCCAACATGAATTTGTCAGAATTTTCAATCCCCTGCAGATCGAAGATTCTCATTCTTGACTCCTCAGCACGAAGTCCCCAAGGATTCAAGTTCCCTTAGCAGAATGAAGATTCTCATTCTCAGTTCCCTGCAGAAGCCATCAGAGCCTTCCTTATTCTCCAACAGATCAAGGTTTTCCTTTGTTTGATCCCCGTTAGAGATCTCCATAGTTTTCCCTATTCCCCAGCCGAGTAAGGATTCCCATTATTTAACCCCCAATAGAAGTCTTTAAAGTTCTCTGGATTCTCCAAGCAGATTTCTCAGGCGGTACATGGCATTACTTCCCCAAGCAGAATTTTTGTTAATACTCCAACTTCAAGACTTGAAGGATCCCTATATCCCCAGCAGTCGTGAAGGATTCTTACATCCCCACAGAAGTTGTCAAAGATTTTGAATCTCCAGCAGCGATCAAATATTTATTTTCCCTGGCAGCAGTCAAGGATTGTATTATCTCCAGCTATCAAGGATTTATTTTCCTCAGCAATACAGAAATCAGCTCACATGCGCATACATTACATTCATATATCATAATTATTGATAAAACACATTTATTGCATCATACATTTCATGCAACATAATTTTGTGTTTTAGCTAACATTTTACCCTTTTCAGGATAAGATTAACAGCTATCATTAACAATATTCAAAGATTTAAGATATAGTACGGATACACTCCAAACACGAAAGTCATTATGCTACTCATTCAGATCTCTTATTCAGATACAATATGGATACGCTCCAGACACGGAAGCCATTCTATTTCTCATTCAGATTCAACTATCAGTTTCAAGTTCAGATACACTCCAGACACGAAAGTCATTCTGTTACTTATTCAGATCCCAGTTACAGTTCAGATACACTCCAAACACAGAAGTCATTCTGCTACTCATACAGATCTCAACTTCAAGATACAATACTGATACACTCCAGACACGGATGCCATTCTGTCACTTATTATAACTTTTTCCCCAGCTCAAGGACGCTCCAGACACGAATGCCATTCTGTCGCTTATTCAGATTTCAGATTCAGATACAATACAGATACACTCCAGACACGGAAGTCATTCTGTTATTCATTCAGATTCAAATATAGTTACATCTCGGATACGCTCCATACACAGACTCCATTCCATTTCTCATACAGACTCAGTCTCCAGATATAGTTTAGATACGTTTCAGACGCGAATACCATTCTGATACTCATTCTTCTGACTTACAACATGTAGTTCAACAACCATTCTTGATGGAATCTTTCAGATCATCTCTGACAAGATTCTGTCACCCCTCCAAATGGCATCTTTAAGCTCATTCCCTCAACTTTATTTTGACGAGTGCAAATTTACGGGCACTCTAGTGTCCAATCATCTTTTACCTTCGAGTCACGAACGACAAACTCGCCAATCTAACTCTTCAAGTTCAAGAAGATTGAACAGGGGCAGCTGTTGTACCCCAAAATTTGCTCTCTCATTTTATCAAGTTTTTCCCCACAAGACTCTTTGGACTCAAGACCAGATTAGGGTTTGCCCAGCTCAAGACATATCCTTGCACTGATGACCTGAAATTAGGGTTTAAGTTTGCACAAGGATTTTTGGATTTCCAATGCCTAATGTGACTTTCATACTTCATGTTGGACCTCTAAGATTGCCCATACCAAGTTTCAAGCCTTGAATCAAATTTTTGCCCAGTCAATTGGACAATTGACCTAGAAATCAACTGTGTTGGGGAAAAAGTCAACTATGGCCAATTTACAGTCAAACCTCATGATTTTTGATCCACATCAACATTATAGACTCATATGAACCATTTGATCAAGTTTGGACCACAACTCCTCAAGAAATTTGATCAGATCATCAAAAGGGCAAAATGGTCATTTTTAGGGTTTTGACTGTAGAAGGGCAATTTATGATTTTTCACCTAGCCAGTGGAAAATTGGGTTCAAGCATGGTTTCAAGGACTTAATGGCATCATATTGACCTAATCACAAGGTTCAAAAGATCTCAAATGCATTGGATTGACTGATGAATTTTCCAGTCAACTGATCAAAAATCAACTGTACACTGAAAAGTCAAACTTTGACTTTTTGGTCAAAATCAAGTGCCAAGGGTCATTTTTCATCAAGATGTGTCAAAACATGAAACTTGTTCACCAAGAAACCTAATTTTTGAAATTAGGGTTTAAAATGGAAAATTTTCATAACTTAGAAATTTTCTGTTATGAAAATTTCTTATTTTTTCCCAACTTTGACCAACTTTTTCACCATGATGCAATTGGATTCAAAGAAAAATTACAACATGAAAGTTGTAGTCCTCCACAAAATCTACAACTTTTATTCATAAAGTTTTCCCAAAATATTCTTGGATCTCAAGTTATGATTTTGTGAATAAGGGTCCATGAAACTTTTAACTTAGTGAAATTTTGCCCTAGTTTAGGCAGGATTTTGACCTATCTTCATGACAACTTTTCACATAGTTACAAGTGGAATATCAAAATGAATTTCAAATATGGATTGTATATCATGTTACAAGCTTTCCAAAATTTCATATAACTCTCCAAGATCATTTATGGTTAGGGAGAATCGAAGGATTGAAAATGGTCATTTCTCACTTTTGTCCATGGCACTTTTCATGTTTGCACAAGTTGCAAATCAGTTTGGATCATGCTTGTACTTGGTTTACAGGTTCTAATCCTTACTACACTCATAAATTAAATGCAAATACATTGGACAAAGGCATTATTCTGAGCTTTGGAGCATTATACTTTGATTTAATCCAAAAATGACAAAAAAGCAACATTGCTACTTTGATAAAGCATGATTTATGTCCTTTTGTTTATCTTGAGCATTGAACTTAATCTTTTGCAGCAAACCACATCCATAAACATCAAAAAAGGTTTACCAACTCTCCTCAGTCCTTGAGCTAGCCTGTATAGGCTGTGCCTTTGTCAACTTACCTTTTACTTCAAAAACAAGCAAGTGTGCAAAAACTCCACAACTTGGAAATCTGATAAGAGCAAGCCTTTGTATCATTACAAACAATCTCAGCATATTGTACCAAGCAAGAAACACGAGCTCATAGCCTCTCAAACACCCAAATACACCAAAAACTCCATTTTTTCCCAAAATAGGGCAAGCTCTGCAGAACTCAAGCCAAAACCTAATTGCCTCGTGCGTTTTGTCTTGAACCATTTCAAACACATTCTAAACATCACACCTGAACTATCCAAACCCTTCTCAAGCAACTGTAACTTCATCTTCAAGCTTCACCATTTTCAATTTCTGAGTTTGCAGGTTGAGTTCTACAAGGAGTCTCAGATCATTTCAAAGCAAGCTAAGCATTGGAAAAGGTCAAGGGAACATCAAGCAAGCTCAAAAGTCCTTCAAGCCTCACTCATAACTCCTACATTGCCATATTTGAACCTGACTGAAACAAGTATTTCTCAAGATTCTAACTCCTTATTTAGGCATCATTAAGCTTAGGTTTGTGAAGCAAAAATGTAGTCTCCAAGTTGCTTAAGCTGTACATATGCATAACTTCCATTTATATTAACTGATCTAGGAGAATTTGGATGTTGAAGTTGCTGAAAAAACTAGGTCATAAATTAGGGGCAATGAAATTCTCTCTGGTCTTTGACAGTTAGATCAAGTTTATTATATCATTAGAATCGTGTGATGATGAGCTATAACTTTCATGTTGCAAAATTTTGTTTTTAAGCACGTATGCAGGAGATACGGTTTGAAGTACAGGGCACGCGCATTTCTATTCCAAGGACAGGGAGGAAGTGGAAGTTTGGGTTGGACTTGGCTTGTTTGACTTTTGACACCCCCCTGTTTACTTCCTGCACCCCCTTGGCCCATTTCTTTTATTTTTTTACATTTTCTCATTTATTTCATATTTCTGACTTTATTTATTTTTTTCTAAATATTAAAAATCACCAAAAATATTTTCTTAATTTTTACATTTTTTATTTTATTATTTTTATTATTTTTTATGACAAAAATAGTTTATTAGGTTAAATATAATTTATTTTCTTGAATAAACTTGTAAATAATACAAAAATGTTATACACTTTTATTTTTATTACTTATATACTTAAAATATTATTTTCTCACATATTCTATTTTTTAATATTTTGTATATATTTTAATTTATCTTTTTTGTACATAAATGAAATAAATAAATAATATAATACATTTTCTTTTAAAACCAAAAATTAGGATTTTCACCCTTTCAAAAAAATATCATTTCTTATTTTATTATTTTTAAGACATAAATAATTTTATTTTACATACATAAAATAAATACAAAAACATTTTTTGCATATTTACATTTATTTGCATATTTAATATTTGCTTATTTATTTATTTGTACAAATAAGTTCGATATGGTTGTAATAGTTTTAGGGTTTTATTTTGAGCAATATCACCTTATTCAAGACTTGTATCCCCCTCCCCATATCAATGTTGTAATAGTCTTAGATTTACTTTTCGCATTTTATTGCTTTTATATGCATGCTTAGTAAATTAGGGTTTGTATGATAACCAAAAATCAAAACAAATAGCATGACTAAACACAAGACAAAAATGCATGAAAAATGACAAACACAATGCACACAAGCACCCCTAGGGTTTCATCCACTTTGTTGCCTTAAAATGGCCATAATATGCATACTAGGTATCTTGGCAAAATCAAACAAAAACAAAAAGATCATAGTCCCTCGATGACACTATCTTTTTTGCCTAAACAAAAATGATCTAGTCCCTCAAAAACTTGCTAAAGATACTTGGCAATATTGTTATCGTGGTCATACGATGACCCACGCCCGTCCCATTTAACATCCAAGCACAATGTTGATTATCAAATACAATGGTAAAACAACAATGTAAAAGGGTTAAAAATGTGTAGGAAAGATCTTTGAGTAGGGTAGACAACTCTTAGTTACTTGATCAAATTTGCAAACATCCTTTCTATTTTCAAAAACACACACGCACAATTTCAAAACATTTCCCAAAACAAACTTTCAAACATTGAAACATTTTTCAAAAGACAATACATCTTTGTATACATTCTTCAAACAAGAATCATTACAAATATTGCCAAAATGATGGCCTCTTTTCAAAATACTTTCAAAACCACACAAAGCACCATTTCAAACAATTGGAAAAGCAAAGCAAGTGATCTAAATAAGTAACTAAGAGTCCATGGAAAACCATGGATGAAAAGGGTGCTAGCACCTTCCCTTTTCATAATCTACCCCCCAAACCCAAGTAAACATCTCAAAGGTCTTTCCTGTGCTTTTTGACCTTTCCTTTGGATAAAATAAAAATTCGGTGGCGACTCTTAGTAAACCGAGACATTTGCGAACACAAACGCAAAACCTCAAGTCAGTTCTCCCACCGTATCACAGTATCTTTGATAATCATGGATATTTGATTTGATTTCTTTGCTATATGATATCTTTCCAAAACAAGTATAATCATGTCAATTTGATCCAATTATCCCTTGATCTGATTTGATATGATTTGGCCAGCTTGATTAGATTGTTATTCCTACAAAAATCAGATCAAATTCAACCTTTTATATTTTTTTGCAATTTATTTGATTTAATCTAACTTTTAATAGATAAAAATCAAAATAAAATAAATAAATAAGCAAATAAAGTGTGAATGCTGATTTGGGTCGTGGACCATGTCACAAACAAGATACAATCATGAAATGCTAGGCCCATTTGACAAAAATGCACTTTTGAGCATATTTTACTTTTGGCAATTTTGCAAAAATGGTCAACTTTGACAATGCATATCTCCTCCAATTTTAACCCTGGAGAGGTGTTTTAGTACTTTTTAGAAATCTTAGGATGTCCCCTAAACAACCCTATTTGTTTCATCTCAATTGGGTCTACCATGTTCATGTAAGAAGCTTTGACCCAAAAGGTATTTTTGTTGACTTTTCAAAAGGACCTATAATGTAGAAATTTATATCTTTTGATGAGTGCATATTTTGAACTTGTGGAATGAATATGAGTTTTAGGTAATTGCATCCTCTTCAAAATGAGCCTTAGATGGAAAAATTTTGATAATGTATGAAGAAGTTATGCCTGGTCAAAGTTTGGTTGACTTTTCCTAAGAAACCCTAATTTAACAACTTTTGGGTTTTGATGAATTTGGAGGCATTCCTTGAGGAATCATGATGAACCCTTGATAAAATGATAGGTATCTCTTCAAAATGTTTATGTTGAGCAAAAATCTTGAAGTTTGACTGTATGTGGGCCATAGTTGACTTTTGACCTAGTATAGTTAATTTTCAGGCATCTAGGCAATTGACTGAGCAAACTTCTTGTGCAAGGCATGAAACTTGACATGGATGATCTTTAGAACATATTGGGACCATGGTAAGAATTTTAGACCTTTGGAGTTCCCAAACCCTGATGAAAATGGAAACCCTAGTTTGAAGCTTGTTGCCTTAGGAGGAGGATTTGTCTGGTCAATCCTTAGACATCCTTGAGAAAGTTGAGGACCTCAATGGGCATGTGTTGAGTGAAATGAGAGGGAAAATTTTGGGGTACAACAGCTGCCCCTGTTCAATCTTCTTAAGCCTGAGGATGCAGATTGATCGTCTGCCTTTCGTAATCTGAAGGTGGAAGATGATTGAACACTAGAGTGCCCAGAAATTTGCACTCGTCTAAGATGGTGCTGGACTGTGTAGGTAGTATCGGGAATGGGCTTATAGATGCCATTTGGAGGAGATGACGGAAGGTCACCGGAGATGGGCTTAGAGATTCCATCCGAAAGATATGACGGAGAATCGTCGGAGATGGGCTTAAAGATGCCATCTAGAGGATATTGATTTCCCGAGATATTCCTTTGATGAGAATTCCTGTTCCTGTCGTTGAGGAGGAATCTGCTGAGGAATGTTGGTCTCTGTCTTGGGAGAAATAGAATTTTAGGAGCTTCAGTTGTCCGTTACTCTACTGGGGAATCATCTCTTAGTCGAGGAGATAAAAATGAATTGCTATCTAGTCGTGCTCCAAGCCTTACAGTGATTTGATGAGGATAATAAGACTGACTGCTATCTGGTCATGCTCCAGGTTTTACAGTGACTTACTGAGAAATGAGATTAAACTTGCTATCTGGTCGTGCTCCAGGCTTTACAATTTCTCAATTCTTATCTGGTCGTGTTCCATGCTTTAGAATAAATTAAGTGGTTATTCGGTCGCATCCGGGTTTCAACTTGAATTTAAGGCATACTAACATCCGATCGTTTCCATGCTTCATAGTAATTGGCCGAGTAAACTGCTATCTGGTCAAATTCCAAGCTTCGCAGTACCTTATACTGTTATCTGGTCGTGCTCCAGGTTTCACAGTGTCTCTTGCCGTTATCTGGTCATGCTCCAAACTTCACAGCGTCTCATACCGTTATCTGGTCGTGCTTCAGGCTTCACGGTGTCTTATAACATTATCTGGTCGTGTCCCAGGCTTCAGTAATTTGGAGAAATTAAGATATTATCTGGTCGAGTTACAGGCTTCATAGCTTGAATTTGAGATATACCACTATCTGGTCGATTCCAGGCTTCATAGTATTTTGTACTGTTATCCGGTCGTGCTCCAGGCTTCACAGTATGATGTATTGTTGGTTGACTATTACCCGGTTAGTTTCCGGGCTTCATAGCTTTTGAACTGGAATAGAAATCTTGGTGTTGATTTGACTGAACCAAAGAGAACTCGAGTTGTCTTCAACTAGGAGAGAAATCTTAGTATCAATTTGACTGAACCCGGGAGAGGTCTCGGATTAACTTTGACTGGCATAGAAATCAAGGGAATCTTAGCGGAGATTCGGCTGACCCAGAAAAAATTCTTAGAACATATTCAACTAGAATATAAACCTTAGTGTCGGTTTGACTGAACCATAGAAAATCTTGAAAAGTGTTGGAATATCTTCAACTGGAATAGAAACCTTGGTTTCGGTTTGACTGGACCAAAGAGAACTTATGAGAACTTGATTGCATCTTTCCCTGAAAGGTAAAGAGTTAGTCGTATGTAATGTCATGATGTATGAAATGTATTGAGTAATGATGTTCTCAAAATAAATGAGATTATGTTGTGTAATATGTATGTGCATGCCATGATGTATGGATATGCAATGCTATTGTGATATTCTCTAGCTGGGGAAAATAAATCCTGGACTGCTGCTGGAGAGTATAAGGAGTTGAGTTCTTTGTTTCGGATGGGGATAATGACCGAAGATGATTAGCTGGAGTCCATTCTTCTTGAGAATATTCTGCCGGGAGAGACTCTGTCTGAGAATAATCCTGTGGGGGAATGACTCTGTGGGGAAGAGAGATACTTTGTTGGAAGATCTGCTGATTTGGAGAAATAAACTCAGCTGGGGATGAACTTCCATTGCTGGAGAGAGGAGCTCTGTTGGAGATTGAGCTTCCGCTGTCAGAGAAATAAACTCTGCTCGGGAGATGGCTTTATAAACTGCTCATGGTTATAAAACTCGATTGGAGAATAAAAACATTAGCTTTCTGAAAGAGCCTGCCTGGGGATACAGAGGTCGGGCCTTGGTTGTCTCGGCTCTGTGGGGAATATAGGTATCACTGGCTTGTATGTGATAATGACTTTGCTTCCAACTGTCCCTGCCCCTTGTACCATGCTGGAAAAAGTACATGCGGAGATTTTGTGGATGGATCTATATCATGATTGTACTTGAACATGTATTTAATGAGTGTCAGGATGACATCCATCTCTGGATCGTGTCTCAACTATACTTGAAACATGTGTTGAATGAGTGTCAGAATGACATCCGTCTATAGATTGTATCTGAACTGTACTTGAAACATGTGTCAAATGAGTGTCAGAATGACATCCGTCTCTGGATTGTATCTTAACTGTATTTGAAACATGTGTTGGATAAGTATCAGAATGACATCCGTCTCTGGATCGTATCTGAACTGTATTTGAAACATGTGTTGGATAAGTTTCAGAATGACATCCGTCTCTGGATCGTATCTGAACTGTATTTAGAGGAGAATCTGGAGTAAGTATCAGGATGACATACATCTCTGGATCGTACCTGAACTATTTCTAGAAGATAAATCTGGAATAAGTACCAGGATAATATCCGTCTCTGGATCGTACCTGAACTATTTATAGAAGAGAAATCTGGAAAAAGTACCAGGATAACATCCGTCTTTGGATCGTACCTGAACTGTTTCTAGAAGAGAAATCCGGGATAAGTACCAGGATAACATCTGTCTCTGGATCGTACCTGAACTATTTCTCAATGTATGAAAATCTTAAATAATTAGAAGAATGACATCCGTATCTGGATCGTATCTGAACAGTTTCTCGATGTATGAAAATCTTGAATAATTAGCAGAATGACATCCGTATCTGGATCGTATCTGAACCATTTCTCGATGTATGAAAATCTTGAATAAGTAGCAGAATGACATCCGCATCTGGATCGTATCTGAACCGTTTCTCGATTCTGGTGCTCTTGATGAATGCTGATCAAGGTATAAGTCTTCCATTGATAGACAGGTGACGGGACATAGTCGTACGTTTTAAATCCCTAACTTTTTCCTGGACCGCCCTTTCGGGTTTTTAGTCCACCGGGATACCCTTTTTTGCCCAAGCCGCCCTTTCGGGTTTTCGACTTATCGGGTGTACACATTTTTCATTTTTTATCCCTAATTTTTTCCCGAACCCTTTTGGTTCGTCGGGATTCCCTTATTTTTGCCTAGGTGTGTCAACCTAGCGGGCCTTTTTTTTCATGCGTAGTATTTTCCGACTATGTCCATGCTTTTAGGATGTAGAGAGTTATCACTGTCCATAGTATTATGTTGTAGTATTGTCAAAAATGTTTTCTTGATGGCACATGATTCATTGCTGGAATGCGTGTGTAATGCCCCAAGCGATTCAGATGGAGATCTGCCCTTGGTTATTTGGCACTTTTGGAGAGACTTCCCCATGTGTGTTTATACATCATATCATGCCCCTTTCTTATGGAAGACCTGTTATTGGAAGTGTCTTTCCCGCTGATGTGATTCTATCCATTGAGAGGATGTTTGTTCATTGAGTATCCAGTGTGCAGATTTCTCTACTATCAAACAATTAGTCATATGCAAACAATGTCATTTAAAGAATGCAAAACTCATGTTTTTCTTGAAATGTTTTTTGAAAATGTGTTTTGTGTAGTAAAACAAAATTTGCAAGAATGTGATATCAACTCAGGATTCATAACAAAGCCTACAGGAGTCAGGATACCTTTGTAACAGTATACTCTCAAACTAACCCATGCTTCAGATAGGACTTTTAAGGGTTATAACGTGGCCTGGTTCACAGTTCAAAAAATAAAGGATAAAGGCTCAAATTTTATTTGTACCCAACCCGCTCTTCGTGATGTTCTTCAGTCCTATGCTCAGTTAATTGCGCGTTTATATCCTGATTGAGTCTGGAATCTTTGCTCTGATACTTGGTGATGATTTATTTTGAAAAGGAAATCATTTTTGTAATCTTCTTTTTGTCGAGGATTTGTAGTAATCTCTTTTTTTTGGTTTTCGTTATCCCTTCTTTTGCCTGAACTGTTTCTTTTGTGATTACAGTCAGCGGGATGCCCCAAATTTTCTCTTAAGTCTCCTTCATAGGTTTTGACTTAATGGGCTTTTATTTCAAGAGATAATGACTTCTTGTCTTGACGATTATACAGAACCATCACAGTCTTTTGTTTTAGAAGGACGTATTCGATGCCATTCATTGTGTACGAAGCGACAAATTATGACTGAATGCGCCTCTAAATTAACTGAGAAAACTACCCTGCCCCAAGTTATGATTAAGGGTTTTAATTTGTGTGAAAGAAAAACTCCTACTTCTTTGGCTCAAAGGGGTTGACTAGGGATTATCTTCCTTATAACTCCACTATTTGGGATTTGAAACAATGCCTGTACATCGCCAGCGAGGTCTATTCAAAAGCATACTGTAGAGATTATGGTATCATTTTCGTCATCCTCCCTATACGGCTTAGAGTTTTTAATTGAGAGTTGAATATCACAAAAGGAAATAAGAACACATTTTTGAAATAGTGAATACGAATGAATTAATTCAAGACAAACATGTGCAATGCATTGATGAAATAACGAGGTTTTATATGAATAAATGTTCAAACAAATCAAAAGAAAATTACACATTGAAAATTCTAATGAACAAAAAGTATTCTTGTGAGAACTTATCACTTCAGATGGTATGCCTTGGAGGGATGGCAGAAGAACTCAGCCTGACCGTCTTGTGCAAATTCTAGCGCTCCTTCATCAATCAGGTCTTGAATTTTATTTCTCAACGCCCAACAGTTGTTGGTGTCATGTCCAGGACTGTTGGAGTGGTACGCACATCTTGCATTTGGATTGTACCTTGGGGAGGCTATGTTGGGATTCTGAGGAGGGTCCCTTAATATAACCAACTTGGCCTTCAACATGCGTTGCAATGCTTGAGCCAATGACATGTTGATTTTGGTGAAACATCTTTCGGATGTATTCTTCTTATGCCGATTGCCCCGTTGTCGTTGGCGAGGTTGGGGTTGGGCTTGTGATGTAGTAGAAATCTGGAAAGGTCTGTTCCTGACCAAACCAAACTCTTCTCTCACTGGGGGCTGATTAATGCCTTGATCCACAATTTTAACTGTTTGTTTCATGGATCTGCATCCATCTTGGTGAAGCTTATTGAGGAAGGCTCTTAGCCCTTCTTGTCCTCGAGCTAAGTTTTGGATAAGAGCCATCTGCCCCAGCATATGGATTCTGATTGCTTCTACCTCAGCTCGCAGTTGTTCCAATTGTTCATCCTTGTTGTTGTCAGGACATTCCTTGGTCAGATTCCCGATGAAGAGTGTTTCCAGGTCTTCTTGCCCCTTGGATAGATTCAGGAAAAATTCCTTGAACTAGGCATCTTAAGCTTGGAGATCTATGTTTTCTTGTTGGAGAGCCATTGCTGAAATAAACAGCGAGAACATGAGAGACCTGCTTTGAAACCTGCTTATGCAATTATATGTATTATATATGTATGCAATGTTTTCAAGGATCTCGCGGGGTAAACAAGAAAATGTCAGAAGTTGAATTTTGCAGCTTTAATTGAAGAACTTTGTATCATTGAGAGTCCTTCTACGAGAGTCAAGCTCACCATATCAAGTGGGTCATAGCCCTTGACTTAAGTTGTTGTGTTTTGATATTTTGACGGCATTGGCTAGAGGAAAATAAATCCTCTTGCCCCTTGCTAGACGTCTGGTTCATAATAACCTGTATCATAGGCCCTCGAGATCCTTGAAATGGTTAAGGAAATGCTATGGTATGATGCTATGATGTGTATTCTATGCATCCAGCAAAAATACAGGGTAAGAAACCAATTTATTGGATTTATACAAACAAGGTCCTGCAAGGAATACAAACAAAGCCCTGCAATGAGTTCAAATTGTTAGGAATAGAAAGCAAACAAGTCACACAAGTAGCCTTAGGTTTAGGCTTGCATGGATTCCATAGGTAAGTACCCTCTTGAAGATGGATTAGTTCAACATGTCCTATAAATATGTAACCGGGTTCTAAAGGGATCTCAATATCACCGATTTTCCCCCCAAGCCTTGTTCAATCGACGATTAACTCATAATCAAACAAAAATCAGAAGTCAAACCTTAATGAGTGTAGCATCGAGTATCTATCGACCTTGGGCATACACCAAATTCGGCCATCTCGCTACGTCCTACTGGCCAAGTTGTGCAATTAAAGGTTCTAAGGCCAGTTGATGCTTTATGACACCACGCGGCAACCCCGTACATCTCCCTGATTGACTTAAGGGTTACAGGTACCAACCAAAGTGCCACATCAAGGTAGCTACTGCTTCAACCATGTCGGTATACCCCAGCACAACTCCCTCACAGTTTATTACTACTTACCTAAAAGGTGTTTCCCGATCCGGGCGTAGGATCAAATAACCCAAACAGTTCCCATTAATATAAAGCAAGCAAGACAATCAAGAGAAAGAAATTAAACATGACCTAGATCCTAAGGTTTACCCCACTTTATATTTTATTCCCCAACAGAGTCGTCAGTTCTATGATACGGTGGCAGAATGTACTGTTAATACTGGTTTGCGTTTTTTGTTCGCAAAATGTCGCGGTAAGCAAGAGTCGCCACCGACTTTTATTTTATCCAATCAGGAAAAAGAAAAAGAATAGAAAAAACCTTTTTCATGATGTTTTTTAGTACGGGAGGTAGATTATAGAAAGGGAAGGTGTTAGCACGCTTTCTATCAGTGGTTTCCCATGGGCTCTTAGGTACTTGCTCATTTTGAAAACTGCTTGTGTGTGCTTGTTTTGAAATGTTTTGTTTTACTTCATTTTAACCCTTGTTTCTGTCCTCAAGAGTGTTACGAGGTTGCTTTTGAAAACTTTGTTTGGAAAGTGTTTGGGTGAAAAAGTTTTTGTTTGTTTGAGCAAGTACCTAGGAACTAATCTACCTACTCGAAAAAAGTCTATTCGTTTTCCTTTTAGACAATGCTATCCCATTATTAAGGAATAGGTAGCACCATCATTGGAGTTTTTTAGGGACATTCGAAGGGACAAATACGATCACAAAAGCAATGTTAGGAAAGGTTAGTAATCATCCTAAAGCCTTAAAGATCTTTTTCCGAGGCAACATCCGAATGGTTTATTTTAGATCTTTCGAAGCTAGAGGATAACCACTAACAAACCCTATACTTCATGACCGTTTACCGAAGGCAACCAGAGTGGAGTAAACCCTAGGAGTGAGCATGTGAGAGTGTAATTTTCAGTTAACTTATCTTTGCACATTTAGGGTTTTATACCGTATTAATTTTCAATTTGTCTTTCCATACAATCCTATTAATATCTAGGCAGTTTATAGTTTACGAAAATTAAAGTGAGAAAGTTAAAGGTCCTAGCTATTACAAGGCTTTTGCATATACATAATTATTTTGATCGAAAATAAAGATGCGGAATTGAAACCCTAATTACTATTACAAACTCGGAGCAGTTACAATAATAATAAAAAGGAAATTAAAAAATGCGCGCGGTGAATTAAATGCGAGAATAATTGGCAAAACCTAAAAAATCTAATTGAAAAAGATTTAAGTTATTTTTTGAGAAAAGATTAAATTAGGTTATGTACAAAATTAAACCCTAATTCTAATTGATTTAAATTATGAAAAAAGGATTAAATTGCCCTAAATAATTAATCTAATTAATTAAGGAAATAAATTATTTTTTATGAAAAAAAAGATTTTTATGCTTTTTGTGATTTTTTTGATTTAATGATAAAAAATGATATTTGTTTTATTTTAAAAAAGGAAATAATTAATCAAATAATTAAAATAAAGGAAATAAAATAAAAGAAAAGAAATTGGGCCTGTATTGTTGAGCAATTCAGGGGGTGTAGTACTGAATTTGTTAGGCCCATTCCTTGCTCAGCCCAGTTAACGCGCTAGATCTAGTGTGATACTCTTTCTGATGGTCCATGGTATGACTTGAGCGTTGGGCATTGGATCTGAATTGATGATGAATCCAACGGTTGAGATCAGGGTGTATAGTGGGCGCATGGAAGGGGTTGTGCACAAAATCTACAATTAAATGTTAGGAAAATAACAAAACGCTAGGACCTTGGATCGAACCCAGGTCCTCTCCACTTTCCAACGCGCGCTTCACCACTGGGTTACATGTTTTAGTTGTTATAATATTGAAACAAAAATAATATAATTAATATGAGTCAGTATGATAAAGAAAATGCGCGAAATTTGAATGAACCAATATATAGCTGCCATGTGATTGTCTCTTTCCCCAGAACTGTCGTTTTTAACACCAACTCTTTACCTACGGTCAAATTCGTCATTGTAGGCTATAGTGACGGTATTGGCTTGTAGCTATAAACCTGCGAATCTTTAAAACAAAATTAAAGCAATATAAATTCCATTCAAAGGCATAAATCAAATGTATTTCCTCCCCTAAACATGAATAGGCCTTTAATTTATCCCAATTTTGCCTCTAGCTAGGGTTCCCCAATTTGGAGCTCACGAACCCTAACTATGGCGAGTAACTATTCCTGCATCAAAACTTAAATCCAGGCTATCAAAAAGATTCCCAGCATGATCATGAACATGTATATGCAAGCAAATTGGATTAAAAGTACGTAAAACCAAAGGAACAAGTTTGAGTTCAGAGGGTGCAAACCGTAAGGATTATGTGATAATTCCTAGAGCTTTGAGGCGTGCAACTGGTTGGAGAGTGTTCTGGAGATGTCCAGGAGTCTATTAGGAGCTTTGGAATGGCTTGAATTTTCCTCTAGGCTTGAAACCGATCCACACCTTTTTGCAAAATTTTGAGTTTTCTTGCTAGCTTTCACGACCTCAAAACCTTGTTCTTGCGCATTGGTTATGTTCTGTATATATAGTGGAACGAATTATGGTAACAAAAACACTTTGTATCTTTGATAATCATGGAGATTTGATTTCTTTGCTATATGATATCTTTACAAAACAAGTATAATCATGCCAATTTTCTCCAATTATCCCTTGATCTGATTTGACATGATTTGGCCAGCTTGATTAGATTGTGATTCCTATAAAAATCAGATCAAATTCAACCTTTTATATTTTTTTTGCAATTTATTTGATTTAATCAAACTTTTAATAGATAAATATCAAAATAAAATAAATAAATAAGCAAATAAAGTGTGGATGCTGATTTGGGTCGTGGACCATGTCACAAACAAGATACAATCATGAAATGCTAGGCCCATTTGACAAAAAATGCACTTTTGAGCATATTTGACTTTTGGCAATTTTGCAAAAATGGTCAACTTTGACAATGCATATATCCTCCAATTTTAACCCTAGAGAGGTGTTCTTGGACCTTTTGGAAAGCTTAGGATGTTCCCTAAACAACCCTTTTTGTTTCATCTCAATTGGATCTTCCAGGTTCATGTAAGAAGCTTTGACCCAAAAGGTGTTTTTGTTGACTTTTCAAAAGGACCTATACTGTAGAAATTCATATCTTTTGATGAGTGAATATTTTGAACTTGTGGGTTGAAGATGAGTTGTAGGTAATTGCATCCTCTTAAAAATTATCCTTGGATGGAAAATTTATGATAAAGTATGAAGAAGTTATGCCTGGTCAAAGTTTGGTTGACTTTTCCCGAGAAACCCTAATTTAACAACATTTCGATTTTGATGAATTTAGGGGCATTCCTTGAGGAATCATAATAAACCCTTGATCAAATGATAGGTATCTCTTCAAAATGTTGATTTTGACCAAAAATCTTGAAGGTTGACCGTATGTGGGCCACAATTGACTTTTGACCTAATACAGTTGATTTTCAGGCATCTGGGCAATTGACTGAGCAAACTTCTTGTTCAAGGCATGAAACTTGACATGGATGATCTTGAGAACATATTGGGACCATGGAAATAATTTGGGACCTTTTGAGTTCACACACCCTGATGAAAATGGAAACCCTAGTTTGAAGCTTGTTGCCTTAGGAGGAGGATTTGTCTGGCCAATCCTTAGGCATCCTTGAGCAAGTTGAGAACCTCAATGGGCATGTGTTGAGTGAAATGAGAGGCAAAATTTTGGGGTACAACAGTATGGGTCCATCATTTCTCTTATGAAGCTCAAGATAAAGGAGGGTATTCTCTCGACTTTGGTCCAGTTCTATGATTCGATGTATCGATTCTTTACTTTCCCTGATTATCAGTTGATGCCTACATTAGAGGAGTATTATTATCTGATGGGTTTACCTATTACCGATCATGTTCCTTTTA
This sequence comes from Vicia faba, assembly GCA_948472305.1. Lineage (NCBI taxonomy): Eukaryota > Viridiplantae > Streptophyta > Magnoliopsida > Fabales > Fabaceae > Vicia > Vicia faba. Next base: position 1,397,546,687 of record OX451741.1, read on the forward strand.
CTAGTTTAGAGGGTGAGCCAAAATATCATGAGGTTGCTGCTTTGATCCATCTGGGAAAGTCTGAGGTTGAAGCCCACATGACTATCAAAGGAGGTATTAGAGGATTACCAACTCAGTACTTATTGGAGAAAGCTCGTTACTTCACTAAGATGAAGAGTATGGTTGCTTTTGAGGCCATCTTTACTATACTTGCTTATGGTTTATACTTATTTCCCAATGTCAACAAATTTATGCATATCAATTCCATCAGGATCTTTTTGATAGGGAATCCAATTCCCACATTATTAGGAGATGCTTATTACTCCATTCATCTTCAGGATTATTATTATGGAGGGATTATTATTTGCTGCACGCCTTTGTTGTATTAGTGGTTTATTTATCACTTACCTAGATCTGATGCTTTCTGGGATGTCAGAAAGGAACCTCGTTGGGATCCAAAGATTATGGCCCTCACTCATTCAGATATTCTTTGGTGTCATCAGGCATACTATGATGTAGAGATTGTTGACAGTTATGGTAGTTTCCCCAATGTACCTCTTCTTGGTACAAAAGGAGGAATTAACTACAACCCTATTCTTGCACGACGACAACTTGGATATCCGATGATGGATAAGCCAAATAATATTCATTTGAGTAGTTTCTTCCTAAAAGAGAGATAATTTCATAAGGAAGCTAAAGAGGAGATTGTGAAGGCTTGGTGTCACATTCACATGAAGAGTAGGAAGGATTTGGGACCTAGAGAGGTAATTTCTTTGGAGCCTTATCTTCAGTGGGTACAAGCAAGAGCCATCCAGTTGAAGATGCCATATTCCCGTGAAGCACCCATGACTGACATGTTTGAAAATACCATTCCTCCCCTATTAGATGACGTGGAAGAACTTCAGCTCACTTTAGTCAGGATGCAGCAAGAAAAGGATTCTTGGAAGAATAAGTGCCAGACTTTAGAGGTATCTTAGCGAGCAAACCTGAAGGAGAAAGATGACTTGATTGAGATTCTTGAGAGCCGTGTTGTAGAGGCGACGGAGAGGTAAGAGGATTTATTTTCCTCTAAGCCTTAATCAAGACCTAATTGTTCACTTCTGACTTTGATGATTGGAAGGAGGTTTCCACCAGGTATGCAGAAGAAAACCAAAGGATGAAGACTCAGATTGCCAGGCTTACAGGGAAGCTTCGGCGTGTAGAGTGATCTCCACTAGCTTTGCTTTTATAGGGTTTTAGACTTTATTTTCATCTTGTACTTGGGATTATTGAAACTTGTACTAAAAGTTGTAACCCATTTTGAATTTATTATTATGAGATTTTCAGTATTTCAAATGTGTTATTACTTTGATATTTGCAATTTGTCTATAAATATTTGATTCCCTTTAAATGTTAATAATAAAATAAAGCATGTGCATATGCAACTACTGAAGATGTTGCCATAGCCTTGCACTTGAAGCCATCTGTGATACGGTGGGAGAACTGATTTGAGGTTTTGCGTTTGTGTTCGAAAATGTTTAGGTTTAGCAAAAGTCGCCACCGACTTTTTATTTTATCCAAAGGAAAGGTCAAAAAACACAGGAAAGACCTTTGAGATGTTTTCTTGGGTTCAGGGGCTCTTAGTTACTTTTTTAGATCACTTGCTTTTGCTTTTCAATTGTTTGAAATGGTGCTTTGTGTGTGGTTTTGAAAATGCTTTGAAAAGAGGCCATCGTTGTGGCAACCTTTGTAATGATTCTTGTTTGAATATATACAAAGGTGTTTGTCTTTTGAAAATATATTTCAATGTTTGAAAGTTTGTTTTGGGAAATGTTTTGAAATTGTGTTGTGAGGTGTGTTTGAAAATAGCAAGGATGTTTTGCAAGTTTTGATCAAGTAACTAAGAGTTGTCTACCCTATTTTACTCAAAGATCTTTCCTATACGTTGTTAATCTTTTGACATTGTTGTTTTACCATTGTATTTGGTAAACAAACTTGTGTTTGGATGTTACACGGGACAGGCGCGGGTCATCGTATGGACCATGATAATAATTATGCTAAGTATCTTTAGCAAATTTTTGAGGGACTAGATCATTTTGTATAAGCAACCAAGATAGCGTCATCGAGGGACTATGATCTTTTGTTTTGTTTTTATTTTGCCAAGATACTCAACATGCATAACATGGCCCATTTTCAAGGCAACAAGTGGATGAAACCCTAGGGGTGCATGTGTGCAATGTGTTGTCAATTTACATGCTTTTTGTCTTTGCATTAGTCAAGCTATTTGTTCGATTTTGGATTTCTTGCATATAAACCCTAATCTCTAACATGGCATATTTGAAAGTTATAAATGCGCAAAATAAATCTACGACTATTACAACATTGATATGGGGAGGGGGATACAATTTTTAATGGGGGATTATTTTGCAAGAAATTAAAACCCTAATATTTACTATTACATCCAAATTGAATAAATGGTACAAATAAATAAATGGACAAGTATTTAAATCATCAATTAAATAAATATACAAAATATTATGAATATGCAAAAAAATGTTTTGTTTATTTTTATGTATGTAAAAAATGTAATATTTAATGCAAAAAAAGAAATAAAAAGATTATTTTTATTAAGGGTAAAACCCTAATTTTCTTTTAAGAAAAAATATATATATATATATATATATATATATATATATATATATATATATATATATATATATATATATATATATATATATATATATATATATATATATATATATATATATATATATATATATATATATATATATATATATATATATATATATATATATATATATATATATATATATATATATATATATATATATATATATATATATATATATATATATATATATACAATAAAATAAAAATAAATGAAATATGTACCATTGTCAAAAAATAAAAATATATTAAAAAAAATTATTTTTATATGTATAAATAATAAAATAAAAAAAATAATATCTCTAAAACATTTATTTGTTTTTTATTAAAGAAAATAAAACTATATACTAATTAATAATTATTTTCATGTTATAAAAATAAAATAAAATATAAAAATAAATGTGAAAATTTATAAAAATATTTTTGGTATTTTTTAATGTTTAGAAAATAATAAAATAAAATCAGAAATGAAAAAAATACAAAAAATACAAAAATATAAAGAAATAGGCCAGGGGGTGCAATCAGCAAGGCAGGGGTGCAAAAAGTGAGCCAGAACCAAGCCCAGTCCACTGAACTTCATCTTCAACCTTTGTCAACCAAAAACGCGCGCGTCTGACTTCAAACATGGAAAACCTGCATGCATGCTCTAATGCAAAAACTCATAACATCAAAGTTGTAGCATTTTTCAAGACGATTCCAACCATGTAAAGAACTCATTCTAACTCTCAAAGACCAGAGAGAATTTCTCTGGCCCTAAATTCTAACATAATTTTTTCAGGAAGTTCATGAATCAAATTCTCTTAACACGTTTAACTTAAATAAAAACTAAGCATATGTACAGCTTCATGGCTATGAGTACTACATTTTTTATTCACAAACCTAAGTCTAATGATTCCTAAATAGAGAGATAGGAAGTTGAAAAAAACCTGTTTCAGTTGAACTTGTGTATGGCAATGTAGAGCTTTTCAGTGAGGCCTGAGATGTTTGGGAGCTTGCTTGAACTTCCTCAAACCTTTCCCAATGCCTAGCTTGCCTTGAATATGCTTGAACAAGACTGTAGAACTCAACCTGCACAAGCTGAAAATAGAAATGGTGAAGCTTGCAAATGGAGTTACATTCACTACCTAATGGTTGGGATAACATTGATAGGTTATATGAAAGGTGTTTGAACAGGTTTGGGGAAAAACGCACGAGGGGTTTGTGTAATGGATGTAAATCTGCAGGGAGTGCCCTATTTTGCAAGAAGAATGTGATTTGGTGTTTTGGAAGGTTTGAGGGCTCAAAGGCTCGTGTTTCAGGCCCAATGCAATGTGTCCAACTTGTTTCAAAATCTTGCAAGGGTTGGTTATCACAGATGTGCAAGTTGTGTTGTATTTGACAAGTTTCTTGTATTTTAAGCAAAAGTAAGTCATGATGCAAGACAGGCCTGTACGAGCTATCTATCAGCCTGCCCTTTATGATCTTGGCCCCCTCAATTTTTGGATATTGTATGCTGTATCAGATCTTGTTCAAGGCTCAAGGATTTTATTTGACATAAAGCACATTTGACAAAAATGGCAATGTTGCCTTTTTGCTATTTTAGGATTAATCTTGTGTGCAATCCTCCCATGACCAGAACAAAGCCTTAAACCAATGGATTTGCATTTAATTATTGAGTATGGAAGGGTTTTGGGACCTGTAATCAAGTACAAACAAGGATGATTAGAGTTTGCAACTTGTATCAATATGAAAATGCCAGGGATCAAAAGTGAGTTTTTGCCAACTTCAAGCCTTTGATTCTCCCTAACCACAAATGATTTTGGAGATTTCTTGGACATTTTGGAAAGCTTGTAACATGATCTACAATCCATCTTTGAAATGAATTATGAGATTCTATGTGGAACTAGGTGAAAAATTGGCATGAAGATAGGTAAAATCCTGCCTAAACTAGGGCAAAATTTCACTAAGTTAAAAGTTTCATGGACCCTTGTTCCAAAAATCATAACTTGAGATACAAGATTCTTTTGAGAAAACTTTGTGAATCAAAGTTGTATCTTTTGTGGAGGACTAAAACTTTCATGTTGGAAGTTTTGTTTGAATCCAATTGCATCATGGTGAAAATGGTGGGCAAAGTTGGGAAAAATTAAGAAAATTTCATAACTTAGAAAAATTCTAAGTTATGAAAATTTTCAATCTTAAACCCTAATTTGCAAAATTGGGTTTCTTGATGAACAAGTTTCATGTTTTGACATATCTTGATGAAAAATGACCCTTGGAACTTGATTTTGACCCAAAAGTCAAAGTTTGACTTTTCAGTGTACAGCCAAATTTTGATTAGTTGACTGAAAAATTCATCTGTCAATCCAATGTAATTGAGATCTTTTGAACCTTGTGAATAGGTCAAGATGATGCCATTGAGTCCTTGAATCCATGCTTGAACCCAATTTGCCATTAGCTAAGTCAAAAGTCAGAAATTGCCCTTCTGTAGTCAAAACCCTAAAAATGACCATTTTGCCCTTTTGGTAATCTGATCAAATTTCTTGAGGAGTTGTGGTCCAAACTTGATAAAATGGTTAATATGAGCTTATAATGTTGATGTCGATCAAAATTTATGAGGTTTGATTGTAAATTGGCCACAGTTGACTTTTTCCCCAATACAACCGATTTCTAGGTCAACTGTCCAATTGACTTGGCAAAAATTTGATTCAAAACTTGAGACTTGGTATGGGAAATATTATAAGTCCAGCATGAAGTATGGAAGTCACTTTGAGCATTGAAAGTCCAAAAATCCCTGTGCAAACTCAAACCCTAATTTAGGTCAACAATGCAAGGAGATGTCTTGAGCAGACCAAAACCCTAATCTGGTCTTGAGTTCAAAGAGTCTTGTGATGAAAAATATTGATAAAATGAGAGGGGAAATTTTGGGGTACAACAGCTGCCCCTGTTCAATCTTCTTGAACATGAAGAGTTAGATTGGCGAGTTTGCCTTTCGTGACTCGAAGGTAAAGGAGGATTGGACACTAGAGTGCCCGTAAATTTGCACTCGTCAGAGTATAGTTGAGGGAATGGGCTTAAAGATGCCATTTAGAGATGTGACAGAATCTTGTCGGAGATGGGCTTAAAGAAGCCATCCAAGAAAATTGATCGCACAAGATATTCCTTTGCGAGAGCCTGTACACCTGTTGTTGAGGAGGACTACACCGGGGAATGTCGGTCTATGTTGTGGTAGAAATAGAACTTCAGTCTTCTGTTATTCTACTGGGGAGTCATCTTTTGATTGAAGAGGTGACAGTGAACTGATATCTGGTCAACATCCAAGCTTTACAGTCTTGTATTGTTATCTGGTCAACATCTAGGCTTCACGATACTTTGCTTCCTATCTGGTCAACGTCCAGTCTTCAGAAGGATATCAAATGGTTATCCGATCAACATCCGGGTTTCCCTTTTGATTTTGGGGCCTAATAATATCCGGTTGAATCCGGGCTTCAAAGTAATTGGCCGAGTAAACTATTATTTGATCAACATCCAAGTTTCACAGTATACCTTACTGTTATCTGGTCAACGTCCAGGCTTCACAGTCTTGTATTGCTATTTGGTCAACATCCAGGCTTCACGGTACTTTGCTTCCTATCTGGTCAACATCCAGTCTTCAGAAGGATATCAAATGGTTATCCGGTTAACATTCGGGTTTCCCTTTTGATTTTGGGGCCTACTAATATCCGGTTGAATCCGGGCTTCAAAGTAATTGGCCGAGTAAACTGTTATTTGGTCAACATCCAAGTTTCATAGTATACCTTACTATTATCTGGTCAACGTCCAGGCTTCACAGTCTTGTATTACTATCTGGTCAACATCCAGGCTTCATGATACTTTACTTCCTATCTGGTCAACGTCCAGGTTTCAGAAGAATTTGCAGGGGATTCAATTATTTTCTGGTCGATCTCCGGGCTTCAGTATAATCAAGGTATTATCTGGTCGAATCCAGGCTTCATAACTGGAACAGGAATCTGCCCCTTGATTTGAATAAGCAAATAGGAGAGCATCTGTGTCTGAAGCATCTCTAAGCCATTTTTTTGAGCTTTGAATACCTGTCTTAGGTAGCTATCAATTTCATCCTGAAAAGGGTAGAATGTTAGCTGAAACACAAAGTTATGTTGCATGAAATGTATGATGCAATAAGATGTGTTTTATCAATGTCTATGATATATGCATGTAATGTATGCGCATGTAAGCTGATTGGCTGTTTTTGCTGAGGAAAATAAATCCTGGATAGCCAGAGATAATAAAATTTTTGACCGCTGTCGGGGAAAATAAATCTATGACCGTTGTTAGAGATTCAAGATCTTCGACAACCTCTGTGGGGAGAAGCCATACTGCTGGGGAGATCAGGAGTTTGGGTTGTATGCCAATCTACTGGGGATTTCAAGAGTGAGGATCTCCGCTCTGTTGGGGTATCAGGAAAACTTAATAGTTTTTGCTGGGGATCAGTAGATCAAAGTTTCTTCTCTGCCGGGGATCTTAATGACGTGCTGATTTGATCAGCGACTTCACTGGGGAAAAAAGTTTTTTTTTTAAAAATAACTCTCTGAGGAATTATCTGGTTTTAAAGAGACCCTCCGGGGAAAATGGAGGAAACTGGATGGTCTCCACTGGTGTTCAAAGGTTGAAGGTTTGACTCCGTTGGGGAAGAAAATTTCATCCTCACTGCGGGTTTGTAGTTCAAAGTTTTGCTCCACTGGGGATTGGGAAATTGAAAACTCAGCTCTGATGGGGATTCTTTAACTTCATTGGGGATATGCATTTCAAGGCTTTAATTCCGCCGAGGATCTGGATGATGTATTGCAGTGGATTTCTCCTGGAATAGCCTAAAGATATTTTCCTATACTTTCATCCTATCAGTAATTATTCTTTCTCATTTCGTTTTATTTGTAAGCAGTGATTATATTCAAATGCATATGCTCATTTAATAAATCATTGGAAGTTTTCAAATAAAATACAAGTGTAAAAAAAGAAAGAAAAGGCAAACAATTTTCGGCACTTTGAAGTATCTTTGTATTGACTTTGTGTAAGTATTTTGTACAAAGGAGACAGACATCCTAGTAAGAGAATGTTGTCCTAAAATTGAGAAAAATTTATACAAAGAAAGATGGCTATGTGTAACAATTCCATGGGGTTCCCATTCTGCTATAGCCTTCACAACTCTGAGTATCTTGTCCATTCGTTGCTTCGTCCGCAGATGATTGGATTGATCAAAATCTTGGAGCTTGTCCGTGAAGAGATTGTTCTTAAATTGATCCGACGAGACATAGTCATACGCTTTAGTTCCTTAACTTTTGCCTGGACCGCCTTTTCAGGTTTTCGATCCACCGGGAAACCCTTTTTTGCCCAAGTCGCCCTTTCGGGTTTTCAACTTGCCGGGTGTACAGATTTTTTTTGTTTATCCCTAATTTTTGCCTGAATATCCCTTTTGGGTTTTCGATTCACCGGGATGCCCATTTTTGCCCAGGTCGCCCTTTCTGGTTTTCAACTTGTTGGGTCGTTTATGCATAGTATCTTTTGACTATGTCTGCGTTCGTAGGGTGCGGCAGATCATCACCGTACATGGTGGTTAGAATCATAGCCCCACCAGAAAAGATGTTTTTGATCACAAATGGTCCTTCGTAAGTAGGAGTCCACTTGCCCCTGGGATCACTTTGCGGCAAGATGATCCGCTTGATTACAAGATCTCTGACTTGATATACCTGGCGCTTGACTTTCTTGTTGAAAGCCTTGATCATCCGTTTTTGATACGTCTGACCATGACAAACAACAGTAAGTCGCTTTTCATCAATTAAGTTAAGTTGATCAAGTCGGGTCTGAATCCAATCGTCTTCACTTAGACCAACATCCTTCATAATTTTCAAAGAAGGAATCTGAACCTCCATAGGTAAAACAGCTTCCATGCCATATACCAAAGAAAAGGGGGTTTCCCCTGTTGAAGTACGTGACGTGGTACGGTATCCGTGCAGAGCAAACGGTAACATATCATGCCAGTCCTTGTAGGTGACTGCCATCTTTTGAATGATCTTCTTGATATTTTTGTTCGCAGCTTCGACAACATCGTTCATCTTTGGCTGATAGGGAGATGAATTGTGATGTTGAATCTTGAACTGCTCGCACAGAGCGGCGATCATAGTATTATTTAGGTTTGTACCGTTGTCCGTGATGATACGAACGGGGATAACATACCGGCATATGAGGTTCTGCTTGATGAAGCGGGCAACCACATTCTTTGTAACGGAGGCGAAGGAAGCTGCTTCGACCCACTTGGTAAAGTAATCAATGGCCACCAGGATGAAGCGGTGTCCATTGGATGTTTTAGGCTTGATCTCTCCAATCATGTCGATACCCCACATTGAGAATGGCCAAGGAGCTGTTAGGACATTGAGAGGAACTGGAGGAATATGTACCTTGTCCGCATGGATTTGGCATTTGTGACAAGTACGGGAATATTGATGACAGTCAGCTTCCATGGTAGACAAGTAGTAGCCTTCTCTTAGAATCTTCTTAGCCATCGTATGTCCGCTCAAGTGGGTGCCAAATGTGACACTATGCAGTTCAGTCATGATCTGCTCAGCTTCAACCTTGTCCACACAACGAAGCAGAACGCAATCATGGTTGCGCTTGTATAGGATACCATTGCTCAGGAAGAACTTGGCAGTAAATATCCTTAAGAACTTTTTGTCGTTGACTGAAGCTCCTTCAGGGTATTCTCGAGTCTTGAGATACCTTTTGATTTCGTGAAACCAGGGTTGGTCCACTACTTCTTCGATATTAATCTCGTGACAATGTGCAGGTTCTTCCATCCGCTCAATGGTGATTTGAGGAGCCTCATTATCCCCGTTAAGTTTAAACATGGAAGACATTGTAGCTATAACATCCTCTAGCTGATTTTCTTCTCGCGGGAAGTGCTCGAAGGTAATCTGCTCGAAATGAGGTAGCAATGTCAGGACATGTTCTTTGTATGGGATGAGGTTAGGATGTTTAGTGTCCCACTCTCCTTTGATTTGACTGATAATCAAATCAGAGTCTCCAAACACAAACAAAGATTTGATTCCTAATTCAATCACATCCTTGAGACAAAAGATACAAGCTTCATACTCGGCAATGTTGTTGGTGCAGCTGAAGCAGAGTCTAGCGGTGAAAGGTGTATGGAAACCTTGTGGAGAGATAAGTAACGCACCGATACTGTTGCCAAGTGCATTTGAAGCACCATCAAAGTACAGGGTCCATAGGGATCCTTGTTCAGGTCTGTCATACAGTCTGTTACCTTCAATGTTGTCCAATGTCATAATGTCTTCGTCGGGGAAGTCGAACTTCATGGATTGGTAATCTTCGACAGCTTGATGAGCTAGATGGTCAGCTAGTACACTCCCCTTTATAGCTTTTTGGGTCGTGTAATGGATATCATACTCAGTCAGGATCATTTTCCATCTAGCAATTCTTCCAGATAAAGCAGGCTTTCAAAGATGTACTTGATCGGATCCATCTTAGAAATCAACAAAGTGGTATGTGTCAACGTATACTTCCTTAGCCGGCGAGCAGCCCATACCAAAGCGCGTCAAGTTTTCTCGAGCAGTGAGTAGCGAGTCTCACAGTCAGTAAACTATTTACTAAGGTAATAAATGGCATGCTCTTTTCAACTAGACTCGTCATGTTGGCCCAGTACGTACCCCATTGAGTTATCCAAAACAGTTAGATACATGATTAACGGCCTTCCTTCGACAGTGAAGATGTGAAAAACACAAGAAGGGGGGTTGAATTGTTGAAACTTGAAATCAAATGCAGACAACACGTTATTTTTATCCTGGTTCGTTTGATCTCAAACTACTCCAGTCCACCCGTCAAGGTGATTTCGCCTCTCTCCAACGAGGTCTTAATCCACTATATTCAACTGAATACAAAACTGCTTTAACAAGTGTTAAAGCCTTCTTGAGTCTAAACCACATACCGGTTTCTCAAGGAAATTCTTTCTTACAGATAAATGAACAATTATGTGTGTTTGATGTTTTCTACAAAAACTATATATCACTACTGTGATAATACACAAAATGAAGCTTAAGAAACTATTTTGCTAGAGCTATAGAGTAAGCGGTTGAAAGCTTTTAGCAAAAGTGAGAACGAGTTTAGTGATGATTGACTTTAGGCGTGTAGAGTATTATAGAGCATTAGCCATTTCACTTCTCACTGATTTGTTTAAATACTTCTTGGAAAAGATACGTTGATGCCAATAATTCCATTTCAATGCTCATTACGTTCTTTCCATTTTGAGAAGATCTTTGTCTTGGAATAAAGCCGTTGGTAATTAACTTGCCTTGAATGCAGTAACGTTAACACTTCAGAATGTTCTGCTTGATTAAGATCAGAGTGTGTTGGCTTTAGCTTATTCTGGCGCTTCTGAATGCTGATGACATAGTTATGATCTTGATCAGAGTCAGAGTATGTTAAGCGCAAATTCTGTTCATCAGACTTCAGCGTAGCACATGTATTGTTCTTCTGATGTGACATATCTTCTGATGCTGATGTTGATATTCTGATATTCTGATGCTGATTCTATCAGAGTTTCCTGCAAATACACAACATAATTTTAGGTAGCATCTATGACATATATAAAACTCATAATTCATTTAATCTTGTATTTTGTTATCATTAAAACTCTAACTGAGGGTTGTAGAATCAAACTATGTTCTAACAATCTCCCCCTTTTTGATGATGACAAAAACTAGATTTTTTCAATTAAAATAAAATGATGAAAGTATCAGAGTTTAAGAATAAAGAGGAAACGATATCAGAGATAATAAAATAATGAGTAACAAGTATCAGAGCTAAGAGGTTAAGGAATAAAAAGTATCAGAGTAATGATGAGAAAAACTCCCCCTGAGTTGATTATTTCCCTTTGATTCCTAGAGTATCAAAACTTTATTGAACCTTTCTTTGAGCATCAGAATTTTGCTTTATCAGAGTTCTTCAGATTCTTGTACCTGTAAGCTTTTCAGAACAAGGACATTCAAATATATAAGAATGTTAGAATGTTTGAGACTTTTGTCTCAGTAAACCGTTATTGAAAAAAATCATTCTTTCTCCCCCTTTTTGTCAGCGATCAAAAAGCATATATAATCAGAGTTAAAAAAAGATCAGAGTAAAAACACGTTTGTATAAAACAGAAGCAATGATAGTTTAGAACAAGTAGAAAAATATTACAGACAAACATGTAAAGAAAACAAGGAAAGCATAAGAAAAATCTAAGAAGAAGGAGGAAGTCGTGTGAACAGAGCTTCCAACATGCTCTTGATTTGTTCGCTGGTTTCGTTTTGCTTAGCTACCATGTTTGCTATAGAATCAATCTTGATATCCTGCTTGTCCATCCGTTCATTCATCAGCATGTCTGATCTCTTCAAATCTTCCAGAGCCTGCCTGTCAAGAGAGGAAGCTTGAGGATCTTCAGATACAGGCTGCTTCTCAGCGCTTTCTGTAGATTCTTCTGCTTGACCCAAGTCTTCATCTTGAATAATCTGTTCTTCTGTAGGTTGAACTGTAGATGCTGGACGCTTTTCAGACCAAGGTTCACTGTCCAGATGGAGAACTTCTTCCTTCAGCAGCTTGCTCAGAACTGGACCTTCCATTTCCTTCAACAGATTGTTGAAGTTCTGTTGAGCCTGTCCATAGCTCTGGTCTTGCAGCTTGAAGGTTTCAGCGCATACCCATCTTCTGAATTGAGTCCAGAGATGATCTGATACAGCAGGATCAACCACTTCCAGACTTGCTTGTTTCAAAGAAGTGATCCACTTCTGCATATCTGTTTCAAAGTTCAAAATGCTAGAACCAACATTTGGTTGTTTTGGTTTAGGGATGGCAGTTTTCTGGTTTATTGCAGCAAGGCGTTCAAGGATTGTTAGGTCAATGACTGTCTTGCTGTGGTTTTCTGTATTTTTCTTAGGTGAGAGAGTAGGAGAATCAGAAATAACTATTGGACTTGCTGGGGTGTTTGGAGGAGTTGTTTCTGGTGATGAGGGGAGTTAAGACATATTAACAATTGTACCACAAGGCAATTGAATGGCCAAGGGTTGTGGTTCAAGAGATTTAGAGGTTTAAGCCTCAGAGTTTTGAGTCTCAGGTTGTGAAGATTGTGCATGTTGAGGAGAGGGTGGATTACTTTCTGGTTGAGGATAGGAAAGTTGTGGAATTTCTGGTTCTGGTATGGGAGAGAGTGGAGTTTCTGGTATTGGTGAAAGTGGAATGTCAGATTGTGGAGAAATGGGAATTTCTGGTTGTTGATTTGGATTGATTGTTTCAGGAGCGGAAGGATGTTGGTCTATGTCAGACAGAACTTGTGCAAGTTCTGGTTCTGGTATGGTTGCATTGTTTGGATTTTGTGGTTTGGAGCGAGATCTTCTGAGGGTTAATGACTTAGAAGGGTCAAAGTCAATGTCAAAATCTTCAAAGGTTTGTGGTGTTGGGATATCAGCTGGAGTTGGAATGGGAGTAGGAATAGATGTGGAAACAGCAGTTGAGTTTAAAACAGATACAGAAACAGGATTACCTCTTTTCTTTGGAGTCTGTTATGATGATCCTTCTGGAGCATCTTTTCTCTTCTTAGTCTTTTTCAGAACAACCTCTGGTGCCTTCTGCTGAAGATCTTGAATATTTAGATTAGGTGTTGTACCATCAGCTTTGCACGCATCCAAATATCTCAGAATGATTTGAGGCTTTGAGTCAATCTCTGAGAACATAGGGAAGTCGTCTAGAGGGACTCTTCTGCTGGAGATTTCAGCAAAAGGAGTGACGCTGGGCTCCTTCTTAATGTTATCTATTAGCTTCATCTTCTTTAGATTCTTGGCATTCAGCTACTTGCCAACAGAAGGTTCCAGGGTGCTGATCTCTTGTGCCTCTGTCAAGTGTTCAATCAGCCTATTCTCTGTCAGAATATCTGATATCAATCTGCCCAAGGGTATCCAATCCCTTTTAGTCCGTTCATCTTCTCTTGTCTCCTTAACGCTTGTTTTCAGATGGTTGAACAGAAGATGAGCTAGATTAATCTTTACCCTCTGAGAAATAAAATAGATCAGAAACTGATGATCTATGTTTATGTAATCAGGAGAGCTTGTAGGCTTCATGTGATTGAAACAGCCCAGAATAATCTTTGCCCAAATTCTGCGCTTATCTCTCAAATCCCTTATCTTGCTAGAGGGAAGCCCCAGCGTGAAAATTTCCCTTGCTATAACAGCAACATCTGAACATCTTTCTGCCATGTCTATACAGCGAATACCACCACCATTGTACCCAATGAGTTTTGCAATTAGGTCTTCAGTAATCACAATTTTCTTCCCCATGATGTAAGAAGTGACCTGGTGATTTGAGGAAGAGGCGTGAATCCAGAATTCCTTAACCAAAATAGGAAATGTTGGGCCCACCAACCTGTCAAAGTATTTCTCCCATCCTTGAGCTTGAATCTCTTCTGATAAATCAAAACCATTTTCCTTCAAACTATTGAAATCCACTATAATCTTTGACAGAACTTCAAGATTCTTGACTGGAGTGAGTAGCGTTCTGAGAGGAACTTCATATTGCTTAGCTGATGCATCTTTCTGGGAACCTGATGAAAGATTACTGCTAGAAGCCATGTTCACACGAGGATTTTTTGAAAAAGCTTTAATGGGTTTCTTAAGAAAGAAGAACACATAAAACACAAGAAAACAGAAATATTGATTGAAAACGAGGGTAAACGTTGTGAATGGTGTGAATGGTGTGAATGGTGTTTAAATAGATTTTGAAAAAGTTTTTGAAAACATAAACGCTTAAGAGAGAGAAATAAATCATGATTAATTGCATTAAATGACAGTTGATTTTAGGGGATTTTAGAAAGATACTTAAACGGTTACCAGTGACATGTGTCTCAATGCAACCAATCAGCGCTTTGCCTTTTCAGAAGCGTGAACGCGTGTTCAGCCTCAGGAACCAGCTGATGACTGGATGACACTTGTTTGCTTTGAGTGAACATCACTTCTATCCTTGAACTGAAGAGCTCTGAGCTTCATGGATAGATCTGATACAATCTGCATTTCTAAAAATTCTGAAAGAGGATTGATCAGAAGTTCACAGAGTAATAAGAAACATTCGGAAGGTTAATATATAAAATTAAAACTGTTTTATTCTGGACAGAGCTTCATGCTGAGATGATTCAGAATGAAGTTGAACCTATCTTCAGAAAGTGGTTTGGTAAAGATATCAGCCCATTGATGGTCTGTATCAATAAATTTTAAGTTTAAGATTCCTTTCTGAATATAGTCCCTAATAAAATGATGTTTTATTTCTATATGCTTAGCCCTAGAATGCAGAATTGGATTTTTACTTAAGCAAATAGCAGAAGTATTATAACAAAGTATAGGAATGTTACTCTCATAAATCTGGAAGTCCTCAAGTTGACTTTTCATCCAGAGCATTTGTGTGCTGCATCCAGCTGCTGCTATGTATTCAGCTTCTGCTGTTGATAGAGCAATGGTGGATTGTCTTTTGCTGGACCACGAGATCAGATTTTCTCCCAGAAACTGGCAGCTTCCAGAAGTGC
The DNA here is from genome assembly GCA_948472305.1 of Vicia faba. Classification (NCBI taxonomy): domain Eukaryota; kingdom Viridiplantae; phylum Streptophyta; class Magnoliopsida; order Fabales; family Fabaceae; genus Vicia; species Vicia faba. Next base: position 1,397,561,916 of record OX451741.1, read on the forward strand.
TTTTACGTTCAAATCTGTCTCCAGCAAAGTCAGCATCACAGTAACCTACTAAGCTGTAATCACTAGATTTTCTATAAAACAGACCCAGATTAGTAGTACCTTTCAGATACTTGAAAATTCGCTTAACAGCTGTTAAGTGAGATTCTCTAGGATCTGATTGGAATCTTGCACAAATGCATACACTGAATAAAATATCAGGCCTTGAAGCTGTAAGATAAAAAAGAGAACCAATCATACCTCTGTAGACCTTCTGTTCTACCTTTTTGCTTACCTCTTCTCTTTCCAGAATGCACATGGGATGCATTGGAATCTTTGATGGCTTACATTCTGAGAGATCAAATTTCTTCAGAAGTTCTCTGACATATTTTCTCTGATGAATGTAAGTTCCTTCTGGGGTTTGATTGATCTGGATGCCCAGAAAGAATTTCAGTTCCCCCATTAGGCTCATCTCAAATTCTGCCTGCATACACTTAGCAAATTTTCTTCCCAGAGAGGGATTAGTAGATCCAAATATTATATCATCAACATAAATCTGGCAGACTAGAATGTCATTCTTAACTGTCTTACAGAATAAGGTTGTGTCCACTTTCCCTCTGGTGAATTCCTTTTCTAACAGGAAGTTACTTAGTCTTTCATACCAAGCTCTGGGAGCTTGTTTCAGACCATACAGTGACTTCTTCAGTTTGAAAACATATTCTGGATTTTTTGAACTTTCAAAACCAGGGGGTTGGTGCACATATACCTCTTCTTCTATATAGCCATTTAAGAATGCACTCTTGACATCCATCTGATACAGAGTGATGCCTTTATTAACAGCAAAGGAAATTAAAAGTCTGATAGATTCTAACCTGGCGACTGGAGCAAAGGTTTCTATATAGTCTATCCCCTCTTGCTGACTATAACCTTGTGCTACCAATCGTGCCTTGTTTCTGACAACTTCACCTTGTCCATTTAGCTTGTTTCTGAACACCCATTTTGTTCCAATGACGTTGAATCCTTTTGGTTTATGAACTAAATCCCATACGTCATTCCTTGTGAATTGATTCAGCTCCTCTTGCATTGCTAGAATCCAGTCATTGTCCAGAAGTGCTTCATCAATTAAAGATGGTTCAATCAGTGAAACGAGTCCCAAGAGGGATTCTTCAGAATTTCATAAGCTGGCTCTTGTTCTGATTGGATCTTCCTTTCTTCCTAAGATTGTTTCATTTGGGTGATCCATGCTGCTTCTGGAAGGTCTTTTCGGAGGTTGATCAACAGAAGATGTTGGATTGCTTGCAGAGCCTCTTTCTGATGTTGAGGGAGTGTCTCTGTTAAGAGCTTCTGATGACTTGTCTTCAGTACCTGTGAATTCAACTTCTATACCTGCAAATACTTCATTCTGCTTTGACTTTTGAGAGTCAAGCTTATCATCAAAACGAACACTGATTGATTCTTCCACAATCTGTGTTTCTGTATTGTATACTCTGTACCCTCTTGAGCGTTCAGAGTATCCTAACATAATACACTTTTGTGCTTTAGAGTCAAACTTGTTCAAATAATTTTTAGTATTCAAAATAAAGCAAGTACATCCAAATGGATGAAAATATGAAATGTTGGGCTTTATGTTCTTCCACAATTCATATGGAGTCTTTTCCAGAATAGGTCTTATAGAGATTCTATTCTGAATGTAGCACGTTGTGTTTATTGCCTCTGCCCAGAAGATCTTAGCAACGTTAGTCTCATTGATCATGGTTCTGGCCATTTCTTGCAATGTTCTGTTCTTTCGTTCTACAACTCCATTTTGCTGGGGAGTTCTAGGACAAGAGAAATCATGCAGAATGCCTTTGTCATTAAAAAATGATTCAAAATCTTTGTTTTCAAACTCTCCACCATGATCACTTGACTTTGACGATTCTAAGATCCTTTTCATTCTGAACTTGGTTACAGAAGGTAACAAACACAGAGTGTGACTCGTCCTTGTGTCTTAAGAAATTTACCCATGTCCATCTGCTATAGTCATCTACGATTACTAACCCATACTTCTTGCCACTGACTGAAGCAGTTTTAACTGGTCCAAATAAGTCAATGTGCAGATGTTCTAATGGCTTAGAGATGGAAACAATGTTTTTAGATTTAAAAGCAGGTTTTGCAAACTTGCCTTTCTGACATGCTTCATACAGAGCATCTGAATTGAACTTCAGGTTAGGAAGTCCTCTGACCAGATTGAGTTTGTTAATCTGAGATATTCTTCTCATACTAACATGCCCCAATCTTCTGTGCCAGATCCATTGCCCGTTGTTAACAGACAGAAGACACTTTACATTCTGACTTTTCAGTTCAGAAAGTTTGATTTTGTAAATGTTGTTTCTCCTCTTTCCATTAAACAGGATAGTCCCATCTTTCTGACTAACAGCTTTGCATGAATTTTGATTAAAGATTATATCATAACCGTTATCACTTAATTGACTTATGGATAATAGGTTATGCATTAATCCATCTACTAACAAGACATTACTGATAGAGGGAAGATTTCCATTACCTACTGTTCCAGAGCCAATGATCTTTCCCCTTTGATTGCCTCCAAAGCCCACATGGCCTCCAGGCTTAAGTTCCAGGCTTTGGAACATATGCCTTCTTCCCGTCATGTGTCGTGAGCAGCCAGAGTCCAGGTACCATGACTGGTGTTTCTGCTTTGCTGCTAAAGATATCTGCAACATGTATTGTTTTATCCTTAGGTACCCATATTTTCTTGGGTCCTGATTTGTTAGTTTTACCAAAACTCTGGTTGAATTTTGGTTTGACAGAATAATTTCTACTAGTATATTTGATGTCGTGTGTGTGCCCATATACAAAGTGTGACTTAAGTGGAGTTCGTTTAATAACTAAATCCATGGAATTCTTTGGTGTAGGTACCTTACCTTGGTATCCTATTCCTTTTCTGCCATTTCTGCTAACTCCATAGATCATTGAAGCCATTTTGCTTCTATCTATGCTTTTAGCAAGAAACTTCTGAAAGCTGTGATCATACTCCTTGATGATCTCATCAGCACTACTGGGAGTTTCAAGAATTGTTTCCTTCTGAGAGTTTTGTAATATATTTTCTAATTTTGAAACTTTATTTTTCAACTCAGAATTTTCCAACTTGAGACTCTCAGTTTTATTAGAGTCAGAAGCAAGATCCCTTTTCAGGTTTCTGAACTTGACTCTGATCTGCTGATATCTTTCCAGAATCTCATTAAGGCTTTCAGCTAGTTCAGCCTTAGTAAAATTAATAGCAAAGTTAGGAAATACCTCTTCTGTGTCTGATTCAGAGGCTGATTCAGAAGCTTCACTGTCTTCTGATATGTTTGCCATGAGAGCTATGTTTGCCCTCTCATCATCTGATTCTGAGTCAGCTTCAGATGTGTCAGAGTCATCCCATGTGGCCATGAGACTTTTCTTCTTTTCCTTGCCAAACTTTCTTCTGGGCTTTTCCTTCTGAAGCTTTGGGCAGTCACTCTTGTAGTGTCCTTGCTCGTTGCATTCATAGCAGATGATGTCCTTGTTGTCTGGCTTTCTGCTTCCTGAAGAGCCTTCAGATCTTCTGTGTCCAGAGGAGGATTCTGACCTTCTGTATCTGGAAGAGGATTCGTTCTGGTTCTCAGATCTTCTGGGGTTCCTAAACTTTCTTTGCCTCTGCTTCCACAGTTGGTTCACCCTTCTGGAGAGGAGAGATAGTTCATCTTCTTCTAATGAGGACCCATCAGATGTTTCTTCTACAGCCTGCAAAACCTTGAAGTCAGATTTTCTGTTAGATTTTAAAGCTAAAGTTTTACCTTACTTTTGAGGTTCATCAGCTTCAAGCTCTATTTCGTGACTTCTGAGGGAGCTGACAAGTTCCTCCAGAGAGATTATATTGAGATCCTTAGCTAGCTTCAGCGCTGTGACCATTGGCCTCCACTGTTTAGGCAAGCTTCTGATGATCTTCTTGACATGATCAGCAGTAGAATACCCTTTGTCCAGAACTTTGAGACTAGCAACCAGAATCTGAAATCTTGAGAACATTGTTTCAATAGATTCACTTTCTTCCATCTTGAATGCCTCATACTTATAGATGAGCACAAGAGCTTTAGTTTCTTTAACTTGAAGGTTTCCTTCATGCGTCATTCTGAGAGAATCAAACATGTTCTTAGCAGTGTCTCTGTTTGATATTTTTTCATATTCAGAGTAAGAGATAGCACTGAGAAGAATAGTTCTGGCCTTGTGATGATTCTTGAAATCACGCTTTTGTTGGTCAGACATTGCTTTCCTGTCAATCTTCTGACCACTTGCATTCACTGGGTGCGTGTATCCATCTGTCACCATATCCCACAGATCAGCATCATGGGCTAGAAAGAAGCTTTCAATTCTGTCTTTCCAGTAATCAAAGTTCTCTCCATCAAAGACTGGAGGTTTGCCACTGAATCTGTCTCTTTCTTCATTTTGGTCATTGCTGATGTTTTGATGTTGTCCTACCATAGTGTTTTTCAATGCTGGATCTTGTATTGACACGATTAAGTGTTATGAACTCAGAACCAGGTGCTCGGATGCCAATTAAAGATGTGAAAAACACAAGAAGGGGGGTTGAATTATTGAAACTTGAAATCAAATGCAGACAACACGTTATTTTTATCCTGGTTCGTTTGATCTCAAACTACTCCAGTCCACCCGTCAAGGTGATTTCGCCTCTCTCCAACGAGGTCTTAATGCACTATATTCAACTGAATATAAAACTGCTTTAACAACTACTAAAGCCTTCTTGAGTCTAAACCACATACCGGTTTCTCAAGGAAATTCTTTCTTACAGATAAATGAACAATTATGTGTGTTTGATGTTTTCTACAAAAACTATATATCACTACTGTGATAATACACAAAATGAAGCTTAAGAAACTATTTTGCTAGAGCTATAGAGTAAGCGGTTGAAAGCTTTTAGCAAAAGTGAGAACGAGTTTAGTGATGATTGACTTTAGGCGTGTAGAGTATTGTAGAGCATTAGCCATTTCACTTCTCACTGATTTGTTTAAATACTTCTTGAAAAAGATAAGTTGATGCCAATAATTCCATTTCAATGCTCATTACGTTCTTTCCATTTTGAGAAGATCTTTGTCTTGGAATAAAGTCGTTGGTAATTAATCTGCCTTGAATGCAGTAACGTTAACACTTCAGAATGTTCTGCTTGATTAAGATCAGAGTGTGTTAGCTTTAGCTTATTCTGGCGCTTCTGAATGCTGATGACATAGTTATGATCTTGATCAGAGTCAAAGTATGTTAAGCACAGATTCTGTTCATCAGACTTCAGCGTAGCACATGTATTGTTCTTCTGATGTGACATGTCTTCTGATGCCGATGTTGATATTCTGATATTCTGATGCTGATTCCATCAGAGTTTCCTGCAAATACACAACATAATTTTAGGTAGCATCTATGTCATATATAAAACTCATAATTCATTTAATCTTGTATTTTGTTATCATCAAAACTCTAACTGAGGGTTGTAGAATCAAACTATGTTCTAACAGACGGATGGCATCAAGATAGGAGGTTCTAGCAAATACTCCTTGATTTTATCGAAATCAACTTGACAGTCATCATTCCATTCAACCACCTGATCTTTCTTCAACAACTTGAAGATTGGTTCACAGGTAGATGTTAGATGAGAAATGAACCTTGTGATGTAGTTTAGGCATCCCAAGAAACCTCTGACCTCCTTTTCAGTGCGGGGATCAGGCATTTCTTGTATGGCTTTGACTTTGGCAGGATCAACCTCAATACCTTTGTTGCTGACGATGAATCCCAAGAGTTTACCGGACCTGACTCCGAAAGTGCACTTGTTAGGGTTCAGTCTGAGCTTATATTCCTTCAACCTGACAAAAAGCTTTTGTAGATGGTCGAGGTGTTCTTCTTCTGTTTGTGAACGGTCTATCATATCGTCTACGTAGACTTCAATCTCATGATGTATCATGTCATGAAACAAATCTACCATGGCCCGCTGATAGGTTTCCCCGGCATTCTTCAGTCCGAATGGCATCACTTTATAGAAAAAGGTACCTGTGATACGGTGGGAGAACTGACTTGAGGTTTTGCGTTTGTTTTCGCAAATGTTTCGGTTTAGCAAGAGTCGCCACCAAATTTTTATTTTATCCTAAAGGAAAGGTTAAAAAGCACAGGAAAAACCTTTGAGATGTTTTCTTGGGTTCGGGGAGTAGATTATAGAAAGGGAAGGTATTAGCACCCTTTCTATCCATGGTTATCCATGGGCTCTTAGTTACTTTCTTAGATCACTTGCCTTGCATTTTCAATTGTTTGAAATGGTGTTTTCAATTGTTTGAAATGGTGCTTTGTGTGTGTGGTTTTGAAAATGTTTTGAAAAAGATGCCTTGTCTAGGCAACCCTTGTAACAATTCTTTACTCGAATGTTTTACAAAAGGTGTTTGTCTTTTTGAAAAGATGTTTCAAGGTTTTGAAAGTTGTTTTTGGAAATTGTGTTGTGGAGTGTGTTTTGAAAGTAGGCAAGTGTGTTTTGCAATTTTGATCAAGTAACTAAGAGTTGCCTACCCCTAAATTTACTCAAAGATTTTTTCTATGTTTTAACCCTTTTAACAGCATTGTTCCACCATTGTATTTGGTGGGCAATCTTATGTTAGGATGTTAACGGGACGGGCGCGGGTCATCGTTTAGACCATGAATGCAATAGTGCCAAGTGTCTTTGGTAATTTTTCCTTTAAGGGACTTGATCATTTTTAGGCAACTTGAGAAAGCGTCATCGAGGGACTATGATCATTTGATTTGTTTTTGTTTTTGCCAAAGACACTCAACATGCAACATGGCCCATTTTTGAAGGCAACAAGTGGAGTAACCCTAAGGGTGCAAGTGTGCATTGTGTTGTCCATTTTCATGCTTTTTTGTCTCGAATTAGGTCAAGCTATTTGTTATTTGATTTTTGCATACAAACCCTAGGTCTATCATGGCATAATTTGAAAGCTTTTAAATGCGGAAATTTAAAGTCCTAAATTATTACAACATGATTATGGGGATGAGGGTACAAAGGTTTGAATGGGGGGATATTTAGCAAGAAATTAAATCTAAAACTATTACATCCATATTGAATATACAAATTATTTAATTGTACAATAATTAAATAAATACAATAAATATGCAAAATGTAATATGCACAAAAATGGTTTTTTATGTATGTAAAAGTATTTTTCAATGTAAAATATAAACAAAAATAAAAGGTCACTTTTGGAGTATTTTTATGGTTTAGTGCAAAACCCTAATTTTTTTAAATAAATAGTATTTATTTATTAATATTATACAATATTATATATTAATTTATACAAAAATAAAAAAAGAAGTATATTGTAAAAAAAGTATTTTTGATGTCATAGATTAATAAAAATAAAAATGTATTATTTCTATATTTTTGTCCTAAATATCTAATAAAATATACAAGTATTTATATTATATATTAAATATACTAAATATATACAAGAATAAAATATTAATTATTTACAAAAATGAGTATATTTTATAAAATGTTTTCAAAATGTGAATAAAAAATAATGACTGAAAATATATATATTTTTGCATTATTTTTTTAATATCTTAAATAAAAAGTATTACATTTATTTATATACATATGCTAAATGAAACAAATAAATACCAAATAAATGCAAAAATGTGAGAAAAAATATTTTTAGTGTTTTTTCATGTTTGAATAAAAATATAGAATCAGAAACAAAAAGAAAAATGCAAAAATAATGAATATTTCACACAATGGGCCAGGGGGGTGTAGGTTAAAAAAGAATGTGCAAAGAGTAAAAACAACTCAGGCCCAACCCAAGTCACCACCTTCTTCAACCTCCAGCCATTCTGTTTGAATTTCGCGCGCCTCCTTGGTCAAACAACAAACTCCTGATTCTTTGACTTTTACACAAAACTCATAACACAAACATTGTAGAGCATCAAGAGACGAATTCATACATATAAAAAACTTGACCTAACTCTAAGAAACGAGGGAGAATTTCTTCATCCCAATTTCTGACCTAAGTTTTTTTCAATGTTCATGGCCAAAATTCTCACAGCATACTCAATATAAATGAAAAGTAAGTATATGGATGACTTCAGGGCTATGAGGAGAACATGTTTTATTCACAAACCTAAGCCTAACTCTTCCTATATTGAGAGATAGAAGTTCATGTTTTTACCTGTTTCAGCTTGAGTCGTGTACAACAATGGAGGTATCTTCAATGGAGTTTGAGCTTTGGTACAACTTTCCTGATGTCCAAGGATGCTTCTCCAACACCTAGCTTGCTTTGAATCACTATGAATCGTGCTATGGAAGTTCACCTGCACAACTGAAAAATGAAAATGGCAACAGGGGTTAGGGATGTTACAGTTTGTATCTAGGGCTTGGGATAGCTTCAATGGATGGTAGGGAGTGTGTTTGAACAAGCTTTGGTCAAAACGCACGAGCAAACTGAGTTGTGCAACTCAATCTGCAGGGATACCCTGTTTCTTGCAGAAAAATGGTGTTTTGATGAATGAGGAGGTTTGAGGGGTGGTTGATTCGTGTTTTAGGTTAGTTATGGAGTGTGAAAGATGTTTGCAAAGTTTGCTTAGGTTGGTGTTTACAGGAATGAGAGATTGGAGTCAGTTTGCAAGTTTTCTTCTCATGTAAGCAAAGAGATGTCAACTTGTGATATAGGCCTGTACCAAGTTCTCAAGCATGCTGCATACTTTGTTCTTGATCAGTGGAATTTACCTACAAATTTGTGCCTCAAAGATCTGACTTGTACCTCTTGGATATGGTATTTGTCATAAAGTGTATCTTTATCAAAATGGCAAATGTGCTTTTTCTATTTAAGGGATAATTTCATGTGTAATGACCAAATGCACAAAATAATGCTTGAACACAATGGTTTGGCATTTAATTATTGAATGTGAAGAGGGTTAGAGGCCTGCAAGCTTGCATAAACCATGCTGAGTTGAAAATGCAAAGTGTTATGAGCAAGCTTTGGCCATGAACAAAAGTGAGTTTTGGCCAACTTTGCAAATTCGATTCTCCCTAACCACAAGGGTGTTTGAGAAGTTCTTGGACAATTTGGAAAGCTTGGAATGTGTACTACAATCCATCTTTGTAATGCAAATTGAAATTCCAAGTGGAACCATGTGAAAAATGGCCAAGAAGTTGGACAAAAATCCTGCCTAGAATAGGTCAAAATTTCTCTAAGTTAAAAAATGTTTTGCACCCTTGTTCCAAAAATCATAACTTGAGCTACAAGATTCCTTTGAGAAAACTTTGTGAATAAAAGTTGTAGATTTTGCAACGGAATACAACTTTCGTGTTTTGAGTTTTGTTTGAATCCAATTGTATCTTGATGAAAAAATGGGACAAAGTTAGGAAAACATAAGGAAGTTCCATAACAGAAAAATTCTAAGTTATGAAATTTTCTCATTCTAAACACTAATTTGCAATTTTGGATTTCTTGATGAACAAGTTTCATAATTTGACATGTTTTGATGAAAAATGAATCTTGACACTTGATTTTGACCAAAAAGTCAAAGTTTGACTTTTCAGTACACAGTCAAATTTTGATCAGTTGACTAGAAAATTCATCTGTCAATCCTGTGCATTTGAGATCTTTTGAACTTGTTGAATGTGTTAATACAATGCCATTTAGTCCTTGAGTCCATATGTGAGCTTGGTTTTCCATTGGTTAGGTCAAACAGTCAAAAATTGTCTTTGTGCAGTCAAAACCCTAAAAATGACCATTTTGCCCTTTTGGTGATCTGATCAAATTTCTTGTGGAATTGTGATCCAAACTTGACCAAATGGTTCATATGAGTTCATTATGTTAATGTGGGTCAAAAAGTATGAAGTTTTACTATCAATTGGCCACAGTTGACTTTTTCCCCAATACAGCTGATTTCTAGGTCAACTGTCCAATTGACTGGGCAAAGACTGGAATCAAGGCTTGAAACTTGGTATGGATAAACTTGTAGGTCCAACATGAAGCATGAAAGTCACTTTGGGAATTTTAGGTCAAAACATCTTTGTGCAAACTCAAACCCTAATTTGGGTCAACAGTGCAAGGAGGAGTCTTGAGCAGAGCAAACCCTAACTTGATCTTGAGCTCCAAGGGTCTTGTGGTGAGAAAATATTGATGAAATGAGAGGGAAAATTTTGGGGTACAACAGTTGCCCCTGTTCAATCTTCTTGCACCTGAAGAGTTAGATTGGCAGGCTTGCCTTTCGCGTCTCGAAGGTAAAAGGAGATTGGACACTAGAGTGCCCTTAAATTTGCACTCGTCAAGACATGGATGCGAGAATGGGCTTAAAGATGCCATTTGGAGATGGGCTTAGAGATGCAATATGGAGATGCGACAGAATCTTGTCAAGGGATGGGCTTAGAGATGCCATCTGGAAGGTATGTTGGTAGGAGGATGGGCTTAGAGATGCCATCTGGAAATGTTTGTTGAACTGTAGGTTATTGATGAGTGAGCGAGTATCAGAAAGGTATCCATGTTTGGAATATATTTGAGCCGGGGGTCTGAATAAGAAATAGATTGACATCCGTGTTTGGACTCATCCGTAAACTGTTTTCGGTAGTTGCATCTGAACAAGCGATAGATTAACATCCGTGTCCGGAGAATCCGTAAACTGTTTTCAGAAGTCTTGAATCTGAACAAGCGATAGGTTAACATCCGTGTCTGGAGAACCCATAAACTGTTTTCAGAGGTCTTGGAGATGAATAAGCAATAGATCAGCATCCATGTTGGGAAGCGTCCGTAAACTGTTTTCAGTAGTTGCATCTGAACAAGCGATAGATTAACATCCGTGTCTGGAGAATCCGTAAACTGTTTTCAGAAGTTGAAGAATTTGAACAAGCGATAGGTTAACATCCGTGTCTGGAGAACCCGTAAACTATTTTCAGAAGTCTTGGAGATGAATAAGCAATAGATCAGCATCCATGTTTGGAAGCGTCCGTAAACTGTTTTCAAAAGTTGAAGAATCTGAACAAGCGATAGATTAACATCCGTGTTTGGAGAATCCGTAAACTGTTTTCAGAAGTTGAAGAATCTGAACAAGTGATAGATTAACATCCCTGTTTGGAGAATCCGTAAACTGTTTTCAGAAGTTGAAGAATCTGAACAAGCGATAGGTTAACATCCGCGTCTGGAGAATCCGTAAACTGTTTTCAGAAGTTGAAGAATCTGAACAAGCGATAGGTTAACATCCGTGTCTGGAGAATCCGTAAACTGTTTTTAAAAGTTGAAGAATCTGAACAAGCGATAGGTTAACATCCGTGTCTGGAGAACCCGTAAACTGTTTTCAGAAGTTGAAGAATCTGAACAAGCGATAGATTAACATCCATGTTTGGAGAATCCGTAAACTGTTTTCAGAAGTTGAAGAATCTGAACAAGCGATAGGTTAACATCCGTGTCTGGAGAACCCGTAAACTGTTTTCAGAAGTCTTGAAGAATCTGAACAAGCGATAAGTTAACATCCGTGTCTGGTGAACCCGTAAACTGTTTTCAGAAGTCCTGAATTGAGAAGGAACCAGTGTAGGGTTTCCTGATGATGAGTCCGCGTAAAACTGCATCTGAAATTGTTAATGATAGCCTTTGTAGTTGTTTATGTATTGGCATGCATTTTTGGTAAAACCAGGTGTACGAATGTCATGAATGATGTCATAACATTCTAGTTTATTAGGTACAGATTTATTAGGTACCTTTGCAGAAAAATATTGTCATACAGGTGTTGATGTTTATGAGTGTGTATCTGAGCATTTTGCAAAATGATCACATTTACCTAAATCAGTAGACAGGTTTTCAGATGTCATAACAGATGTTAAGACATCCTGTTCTGAACTAACAGGTATGCAGTTTGGTTAATTCTGAGTTTTTTCAAGAAAATGACTCAGTCTTTCCAGAACAGAATCCTGCGTTTTCTTTGGGTTAACCTAGCTCAACCCCATCCTGATTGATCTAGTCCTGTGACCTAGTCTTAAGGTCAAACGGAATTAACCCTAGCTTTTTGTGGAAACCCTAACTGAAGATGCAGCTGCTATATATTCAACAGGGCTGCTGCTTTGAATGCAATCCCTTTTTGACAGAAGATCATTTAGAAACTGTATAGTTTTAACTATTGTAATCCAAGCAATTATCATTGTGATAAGTGGCTTGGAATAGGTTTTAATTGTAAGGGTTGTGTAACACTCAAAGCTTTGAAGCAAGAGTGTTTGTATGTCTCTTGACTAAAGCTGTGAAGCAAAGTCAAGTTAGGTTTGTGTATCACTCAAAGCTGTGAAGCAAGAGTGTTTGTGTTGCTTGATTAAAAAGCTGTGAAGCATAATCAAGTGTATGTTTTGAAGAGTGTCTTCAACAATTCATTAGTCAAATTGTTTTATGTATCACTGCTGTGATTGAGGGGGAGTGAGTAGGAACTCAGGTTTAAGTTGTACTTAGATTGAAGTTGCATTGGGTAGGTCTTAAGTGAAGGAGATAAACTGGTTGGTTTATTCCTGAATTAATATCTCTTATGGTGGATTTCCTCCCTGGCTTGGTAGCCCCCAGAGTAGGTGTTGTTGCACACTGAACTGGGTAAACAATTGACTGTGTTCTTTACTGTTTTTGTATTTACTGTCTTATAGAAAGTCAGATACGGTGTCATAACATTGAACGTGACATTGAGTATCTGCAGCCAGAATTTCAATTGGCATCAAAGCAGGCACCCTGCCTGTATTACTGGGTGAGATCTAGGGATATCACTTTCTGGCACTATGGACAAAGAAGGAGTTTTTGGATATAGACCACCCATTCTGGATGGAACTAATTATGACTACTGGAAACCTCGTATGATTTCCTTCTTAAAATCTCTGGACAAAAAGGCTTGGAGAGCTGCAGACAAAGGATGGATCCATCCCACCATAACTGAGAGAGATGGGACAATCAGTTTGAAGCCTGAGGAAGATTGGAGTAAAGAAGAAGATGAGTTAGCCCTGGGAAATTCCAAAGCTTTAAATGCCTTGTTCAATGGAATTGATAGAAACATTTTCAGACTAGTACATCAATATGAATTGGCCAAGGAAGTTTGGGACACTCTCAAAACTACTCATGAGGGCACTTCCAAAGTGAAAATGTCAAGGCTTCAGATGTTGACTACCAAGTTTGAGAATCTAAAAATGATGGAATATGAAACCATTCATGAGTTTCACATGAACATCTTGGAGATTGCCAACACCTCAGGAGCACCGGGAGAAAAGATGTCAGAAGAAAAATTGGTGAGAAAGATTCTCAGATCCTTGCCTAAAAGATTTGCAATGAAGGTAACTGCCATAGAGGAAGCCCAGGACATCAGCAAGTTGAAAGTGAATGAACTTATTGGGTCTCTTCAGACTTTTGAGATGGGGATCACTGAAAATGGTGACAAGAAGAACAAGAGCATAGCACTTGTTTCCAACAATGATGTTGAAGAAAATATTTCAGAAGCTATAGCCATGCTTGGAAGACAGTTCAACAAACTCATCAAAAGAATAGATCCAAAGTCAAGGTCTAATGTTCATAACATTCCCTCTAGCATTGACAGTGCCAGCAGAAGACCAAGGTCAGAAGAGAAGGGAAATAAAGGCAGAGGAATTCAATGCCATGGTTGTGAAGGATATGGGCATATTCGAGCTGAATGTCCTACCTTTCTTAAGAAACAAAAGAAAGGAATGACTGTTACTTGGTCTGACTGTGATTTAGAAAGTAATTCTGAAGAAGAATCTGCCAAACTAGTTACTGCTCTAACTGGTGTTTATACCTCTGAAAGTGACATTAGTGATGAAGAGGTGACTTTTGAAGAACTGGTTGATACTTACAAGAAATTGTGTATCAGAAGTACTGAAGTCTGTGTGCAGAATGAGAAACAATCAAAACTCATCATAAAGTTGGAGGCTGAAAAAAGGGCAAACCTTGAAACTATAAGTCATCTAGAAGGGGAAGTTCAATTGCTGAACTCACAACTGAATCAAATGACCAAATCTGTCAAGATGCTGACTAATGGAACAGACAAATTGGAAGAGATCCTTCAGGTTGGACAAAATGTGGGAAATAAATCTGGACTAGGATTTATGGAAGCAAAGAAATCTGGTACAGATAAGAAGATCAGGCCTGATAAGCAAATGTCAAAACAGATGTCTCAACACAACTCTCAACATCAGGAACAGAGACATATGAAGAAAAGGTACCAAAGATGGAGATGTCATCATTGTGGGAGATATGGCCACATAAAGCCCTTCTGCTTCAGATTGCATGGATACCCTAATCAGAACTCAGGTGTCAAACCTAAGTCTAAAAAGGTACCAGATGCTCTTAAATGGAAGAAAAAGGCTACTGCCCTGATAGCCCACACTTCCCTGAGGGTCTCTGCAAAGGAAGACTGGTACTTTGACAGTGGATGTTCCAGACACATGACTGGAATCAAGAACCTCCTCAATAATGTTAAACCTCACACCACCAGTTTTGTGACCTTTGGAGATGGTGCTAAAGGTGAAATCAAAGGAGTTGGTGATTTGGACTGCCCTGGAGTTCCAAGTCTGAATGAAGTACCGATGGTAAAAGGGCTGACTGCTAATCTCATTAGTATCAGTCAATTGTGTGATCTAGGATTCAAGGTCAACTTCTTAAAATTTGAATGTCTAGTAATTAATGAAAAACTAGAAGTTGTAATGAAAGGAATCAGATCCAAAGATAACTGTTACTTGTGGCAGCCTGAGAACACTAATAACTTCACTATGTGTCCAATTACCCAAGAAGAAAAAGAGATGAAACTGTGGCACCATAAGCTTGGTCATCTTCATCTAAGAAGAATGAAAAGAGCTATCTCTATGGAAGCAGTCAGAAGGACTCCAAGACTACAGATTGATAAAAGAAGGGTTTGTGGTGAACTTAAAATTGAAAGGCTTGGTAAAAAGGAACATGTCTATGATGTGGTGAATAAACTTGAAGAAGGATGTGTTGTCAGAACCAGAAGTAATCATGACAAGGATTTTGGAAACAACAAGTCTAATAAATTCTGTTTCCCAGAAGAAATGAGTCGTGAAGTCTCTTCTCCTATGACTCACCATCAAAATGGAGTTGACAAAAAGAAAAATAAGATCATTCAAGAATCAACCAGAACTATGATTCATGCCAAAAGAATGCCTTCCTAACTCTGTGCTGAAATGGTTGCAGCTAGTAGTAACTGTTCTCAAAATATCTGGACAAAACAGATGCTCACTGAGTATAATGTCTCACAAGATGTTGTGACATTGTATTGTGACAATCTGAATACAATCAATATTTCCATGAACCCTATTCAGCATAGCAGGACCAAGCACATTGACTTTGTATAGAAGAAGTCAATTAAACTGGAACATGGTATCATTAAGCTTCAACTGGCTGATTCTTCTACCAAGGCTCTTGTTGGAAATAAACTTGAAAACTTGAGGGGCGGGTTGGGTATTTTCCAACATGAGAAATTATAGCAATTAATTTTGCTAAAAACAAGGGTTGAAGGAGTTAATTTTGTTAAGTCTATTTTTAGTGGGTTAATCATATGTTTTCCCAATTCTTTCAAAATCTTTAAGAAGTTGAAAAGACTCTCTTTTGCCTCCTACCTCTCTCGACTTTGCAACCTGTTCCCTTCTCTCAATCAAAGTTTTTTCTCAAATTGCTACTGGTGCTCTAAGTCAATCAAAATGTCTCAAACATCATCTTCAACCAAGGCGACCTCTTCATCTTCATCATCTTCATCATCTGACCAAGACTCTCGAGCAATCACCACATGCATAGAATCTGAAGTTCTTGAGATCACTCCTCTCAGAGAGATGGCAACTGACCCCGCCAAAGTCAAAAAGCTGAGAACTAGACATGCAGGAAGAGCTCAAGCTGCAGCCTCTGGTAATCCTTCTCATCCTTCTTCTTCTGTACCAAATAGAGAAGGATCAGTTCAAGTTCATCAAGCTATTGCTAGGCTTGTTACTAGTATACTAAGCGGAAACCAACCTGTACCGGGGATTTCTGTCCCTTTAAATCAATCAGGAAGCCCAAATGTGGACGTCTCTGAGAATGTAGATGTCTCTGAGAATGTTGTGACACAAAATGACAACATTCAGAACCCTTCAGAAAAGACTGCTGATCCACCTATCATTGATGTGGATGAGGATTACTCAGATAATGATCTGATTGCCAATGTAAACCCTAGCATAGCTAGGAGATTGATGAAAAGAAAGGGTAATCAGAATGATGCAAAATGTGTGTCCAAAGATAAACCTGCTGTTAAGAAATCCAAGGCTGAAGGCAAGGCTGGGGTAGAATCTGTGAAAACTGGTCAGTCCAAAGGGAAGGTGAAAGCCCAGGTGTATACTGGTAGACAACCAATTACAAAGAAGAGAAAAGATCCTGAATCTTCTGATTCTGATGAGGAATCAGAGTTTGAGATTGATGCTGAAGAAATTCCTATCAGAAGGAAACTGCCCTCCAGCAAAATTGCTAGAGTTCCTGAAGTCCCAATAGACAACATCTCTTTCCACCATCCTGACAATGCAAACAGATGGAAGTATGTTTGCTTGAAGAGAATAGCTTTAGAAAGAGAACTCAACAATGATGCCATGTGTGATCGGTGGATCTGGAACTGACTGTTTAACGCTGGTTCGCGAAATGTCGCGGAAGCAAGAGTCGCCACCGTCTTTTATTTTCTCCAAATGGAAAGGACAAAAGCACAGAAAAATTCCTTTTAAGAGATATCCCTCGGTTCGGGAGGTAGGTTATAGAAAGGGAAGGTGTTAGCACCCTTTCTATCCATGGTTTTCCATGGGCTCTTAGATACTTGCTCAATGTGTTTTCAAAAAGGTTTGCTTGCTTTTCAATGTGGGTTTAAAAGTTTCTTTTGAAAAATTTCAGTTCGACTCGTACGTCAGAGTGTTTGAAAAGTTTGTTTTGAAAGCTTTTGAAAATGTGTTGGTGTGAAAAGTCTTTTTGAGTTTGTTTTTGAGATTAGAGCAAGTATCCTTGAGAACCTACCTACCCTAAGGAATTCGTCTGTGTAATAGTCCTTTAAAAGTAGTGCCATCCCACCATTGAGAGGTAGGTAGCACCACCGTTGGAGGTGTTCGGGTCAATTCGAGGTTCGGGACATGGTGATCACCAGAGCAATGGGAAGACACCTTAGAAGCTACCCTCATGCCAGGTTCCCGGATCATGAGGACTTACTAAGACATCCTCTACTCGACGATCACCTTTCGAGGCAAGGCAACAGTGAGGCGTACCCTAGGGGTGGTGTGTGCGAATTATGTGTCATGTTTCAGATATTTGTCTTGTCATGTTTATTTGTGTTCTACGCTTGATTTTAATTAAGACATTCATTCTTTCATGCTTGGTTAACAGTTAAATATTTTGCGAGGAAATAAATCTAAACTATTACAAATGGCGCGGGTCCACATCGCCAAAATTAAACCGGACCCGATTTAGCGAAAAAATAAATAAAGCGATAAAAGTACGATAAATAAATATACATGGCTTTGGGAGAAATACAGAATTATGATAATCAATAAAATAAATGCGCAAAAGAAAATAATTAAAACAAAACCAGGGCGTTGGACCCTTTTACAAACGATAGTTAAAGTTAATGAATTAATTAAATAAAGAGGAATTAAAAATTAAAATTAAGAAGAAAAATGTTTTTAGGTATTTTTATGTTTTTTAGATTTAATAAGAAAAAGTTAATTGAAATTAAATTAAGAAGCAAACCCTAATTCTAATATTTTTTATTTTATTATGAAAGAATTAAAATATGACCTAAATTAAACCTAATTCATTATGTACAATTTTTATAGGAAAATAAATAAATAAATAATAATTATTAGTGTGGAAAAAAGGGAAATAAAAAGAATTAACAATTAAAACCTAAATTCTACATTTTTGGATTTTTATTAAAAAAAGAATTAAAATTAAAACCTAATTACACTACATAATTTACATTCTAATTTATTTATGAAAATAATTATAATAAAATAAATATTATATTTTTCTGTATTTTCTGATTTTTATAATGTTTTTTTGTATTTTATAGAAAAAATAAATTAATTGAATTAAGACAATAAACTAAATAAAATAACAAAAATAAAAGTGAGAAGAAAAAATATAAAATGCAAACCAGGGTGGGGTGTTGCCCCAGATTAGGAGGTATAAATTTGGAGATTCTGGCCCATTAACGTTGGAATTTGGTTGACTTTTTGAGTCCCATGCAACGTGTTTGACCAGGGTTTATGTGTTCATCCATCCTAGGCCCTTGATTTGTAAGCAGCTGGACGCGTGTTCATTGTATTTTGAGTGTGCATGGTGTACTGGCATAATAGCGCTGCATATGAACAATTATTGAAAAATGATATTGAGCGTTTGCCAGACCTGGGACTTGAACCCAGGTCTTGAAGGTTGCATATGTTAATTCTTGCCAGCTGAGCCACCTAACATCAATTGATATATTATAAAGAATAAAAAACAAAAAGGAAAACCAAGCGCACTAGCAATTGGGCGCGCGAAATTTAAAACAACCAATCATATCATGCCAGCACGTCATCGTCCTCATCCCTTTTTTTATTTTTTCTGAAACATAAGCGTATGGCAACGGTTTTAGAAACGTTGCATAAAGGGGGATTCAAGAAAATAGCGAATAGCTATCCTTGATACATAAATCCATCGCGAGGTATGTCTCTTGCTCATGGGAACACGCTGATTGCAATGGTCTTAATCTTGAGTCCCAATTGTTCCTTGGGTGAGAAACCCCAAATCAAGAACTCTGAAAACCTAATTTTTTGACAATGGCGAAAGCGCAAATATGGCACAAAAACTCAATTGAACATATTGGTTAGCACAGAAACATCATTATAAACAAGAATCCATGAATAAAAATGCAAAAGAATGCTTAAATCATGCTATGCGATTTCAATATTTTCTTGGTTCAGTTTGACTTAGAGGTACCGATTCAAGGGGTTTTTGTTGATGTTAAGGATTGAGAGACGTTCCAGGATGCCTCAGGATGCTTATGAAACAAAAATCAAAGCTTGAATCGACCTAAAAGCTAGATTTCAGTTTTGAGTTTTTTATGAAAATTTTCAATATGCAAAAGGGTTCTTGGGCGCAGCTTGCAGTCTAGTAGCATTAGGGTTCTCATCTGGTACTTGTATGGAATGGTTTAGGTTAACAAAACTACACAAAATCTCAAGCATTGATGATTTCACATATTTGATTTTGGAAAATCTTTTTCATATCTTTTTCTCATGTATCTTATACCAAATCTGATCAATTAGCACCAAAGCTTGCCTATTTGAGATGTGCACGAATTATAGAGAATAAACATGCATGAAAAGATTTTTTAGGTTAAGGTTTATATTTTTCATGAATTAAAATGATTTAAATGAATATAAATTAATATTAATTCAAATAAATAATTAAAAAATATGAAAATACTTCCCTTTGGGCCTAGTGGTCGTGCATAGGCTTGGCATGAAGAAACTTGGAAGAAAAATGGGCCCATTTGCATTTTTAGGCCTTTTGCATCAATGTTGACTTTTCAAAATTCCTAAAAATTTCCCAACTTCCACAAGGCATAACTTGGTCAATGTTTAAGCTTTTCACATGTTCTTGGACATTTTGGAAAGGTCTTTGAGTCCTTTAACCAATGCCTTTGGTCCCATGTCATTTTGATTTACCAATCTCAAGTTATGGCCTTTGACTTAAAGTCACTTTTTGTTGACTTTTGAAAATGACCTATAATGTTGAAATTGATAACTTTTTGTGAGAGCATTTCTTGGACTTGGAACATGAAGATGAATTGTAGGAAATGTCTTTCTCTTCAAAATGAGCTTTGGATGGAATTTTTCTGATAATCCATGTGAAAGTTATGCCCTGGTCAATTTCAGTTGACTTTTTCAGCTGTCCAAATATAGCAACTTTTGCATCTTTGATGATTTCTGAGCCAAATTTTGAGAATCATGATCAAGAATTGATCAAATGATGTTTGTGGCTTCAAAATGATATATTGACCAAAAATTTGAACTTTTGACTGTCAAATGACCATTTTGCCCCTACAGTTGACTGTAGTGCAATCTAGGGTTTTGACTGTGCAATTTTGAGCTGAATGCCTTGAAACTTGACATGAGGATATTTGACCATCTTTGTAGGCACATGAGACTTGATTGGGCCTTTGGAAAGTTCATTTGCTTGACCAGAACTCAAACCCTAGTTTTGACTGTATAGGAGCCAGTTGAGCTGCACAACCCTGGGGAATTTTGTGACCTTGACTTGGCAATTTCTTGATGAATATGGGAGGGCAAATTTTGGGGTACAACAGTTGCCCCTGTTCAATCTTCTTAGACCTGAGGACGCAGATTGGCTGACGTGCCTTTCGTAATCCGAGGGTAGAAGATGATTGGACACTAGAGTGCCCAGAAATTTGCGCTCACATAGTAGCCATGATGATGAGGGAATGGGCTTATAGATGCCATTTGGATGTTGCTTGGATAGGAAGATGGGCTTATAGATGCCATCTGGACGTTGATCGCGTAGGAGATTCCTTAGCGAAAACCTGCATACCTGCAAAACAGAAAAATGAGTACCTGACACGTCGCAGGAGCTGATTTTAGATGCTTGATATAGATATGTCCTGATTGGTTACAGGAGCTGAGTCTGGAGCTTCAAACGCTGATGAATGAACCAGGGATGGTTACTGCCTTAGCATGAATGGTAAGAGAACCCTGAATGATTTCAACCTCAACAACGCTCGTTGAGAAAATCTTGGGGAGAATTACCATCTTCGTAGTGTCAGGAAGAGAACCAAAGGACATTATAATCTCAAAGGGAGTCATCTCACTCACCGTTGGAGAGGGAACTATAGGACATTATGATCTGGAAGGAAATGTCACCTCACTCGCCATTGGAGAGGGGACCATAAGAGAATATTACCTCACGCTCATGCCGGAGAGGGAAACATCTGAAGAAGGAATTACCACCTCACACGCCGTTGGAGAGGGGACCATAAGAGAATATCACCTCACGCTCATGCCGGAGAGGGAAACATCTGAAGAAGGAATTACCACCTCACACGCCGTTGGAGAGGGGACCATAAGAGAATATCACCTCACGCTCATGCCGGAGAGGGAAACATCTGAAGAAGGAATTACCACCTCACACGCCGTTGGAGAGGGGACCATAGGAGAATATTACCTCACGCTCATGCCGGAGAGGGAAACATCTGAAGAAGGAATTACCACCTCACACGCTGTTGGAGAGGGGACCATAAGAGAACTTCTACTGAGTCTTTATCAGAAAAATCTGTTTGGAGTCGATTTAACTGGACTAGAGAAATCCTTGAAATATGTTTGAGAATTTCAACTGCATCTTTCCTGAAAGGTAAAGGTCAGTTATATGCGATGCATGATATGGATCAAGCCATGATGTTCTTAACATAAATGAGATTAGTATGATATGATGCAGTGCGTTATGCATGCTATGATGATGTATGTAATGATTCATGTATGTTTTCGTCTAGGAAAATAAATCCTTGACGGGTGCCGGGAAGTCATATCCTGGGCTGATGTTTGAGGAAGAGATTTTGCTTCCGCTGTGGATGATCCGTTGCAAGAATACCGGTAGGAGAGGATAACTCCGTTGAGGAATAAACTTGGCAAATGGAATAATTCTGCGGGAGAAAAGATACTCTAGCGATCATGCTGGGGAGTGCTACTCTGTGGGGACAGCGATGCTTTGCTGAGTTGATGAAGATACCTCCGCTGGGGATACCGTTGATGAGTTATGCAGGGGATATCCTTGTTGTGCTGGAAGTGTTGATAGACTTCGCTGGGGGTAGGAAGATATTTTGCCGAGGACGTTCTTTCCGTGGCTTTTGGCTGAGGATAACCCAGTTATATCCTGTTACGGAAATAACTCTTTAAATCAAGCCGGACGACGCGTTTGTGCTCTGCGAGGGATAAGCTTCCAGAATCTACTGGGGATAAGCTTGCTGCTTGGGGAGATATGAATTCCAACTTTCCTGGGGAAACTGGATTGGACTCTCCTGGGGGAAGTTTTGATATGCTGGGGAAGTAATTCCGTTGAATATTGAGATACCGCCGGGGAACAATCTTTAGATCAAGACTGCCGGGGATGCTTGTTAAGAATGCGTGCTGCTGGGGAGGTATTGAGATCTACAGGAGGATACTCAATTTCCTTGATATTTGACAATTTTGCTTGGAGAGAGATGTACTGCTTGCTGAACCACTCTCTGGGGAATTAAGATACACTTGGCCGTATTCTTTAGCTGAACCTACCTTGGTACCTTGGAGGATAGAGCAATTGGATTGTTTAGACCACTCTTTATTGCCCCTGTTTCTAGTGCCACCTGCAATGAATTCCTTTGTTTCGTATGCAAATATTTATGAGTTAGCAAATTATTGTCAATGCATACATCACAAATTGAACCTTGGACGTTCTTCGCAAAACAAAACAAAAAAGAAAAATACTTGGCACGTTTAACTGAAAATATATTTTTATTGATTTTTGAATGGCCTGAATAGGCGTTTTTTGTATACAAGAGGCTGACGTCCTAGTAAGAGGTACGCCGCCGATCAAGAGAGTTTATACAAGTTTTGTACAAAAGAAAATAAAACAGCTGTGTGAAAGATGAATGATCCACTGGGTTTCAACTCTGCTATTGCCCTTATAACTCCGAGCGTCTCATCACTTGATGACCTTGGTTGAAGGTGAAGCTGACTGATCGATGCCGTCTGAACTTGATGTAGATACCGGATTCTGGATGCAAAGTGATCAATGAGACATAGTTTTACGCTTTTATCCCTAACTTTTGCCTGGGCCGCCCTTTCGGGTTTTCGGTCCACCGGGATACCCATTTTTGCCCAAGTCGCCTTTTCAGGTTTTCGACTTGCCGGGTGTACAGATTTTTTTCATTTTCATCCCTACATTTTGCCCGAACCCTTTTGGTTCGACGGGAAGCCCTAATTTTTGCCTAGGCATGTCAGCCTAGCGGGTCTTTTTTCATGCGTAGTATTTTTTAACTATGTCTGCATTGGCGGGGTGAGGAAGGTCGTCACCATCCATGTTGGTTAAGATCATTGCTCCTCCTGAGAACACATGCTTAACCACAAATGGCCCTTCGTACGTAGGGGTCCATTTGCCCCTTGGATCACTCTGAGGAGGGATGATTCTCTTGATAACCAGATCCCCAACTTGATATTCTTGTGGTCTGACCTTTTTGTTAAATGCCCTGATCATTCGTTTCTGATACGTCTGACCATGACAGATAGCAGCAAGTCTCTTTTCGTCAATGAGATTGAGTTGATCAAGTCGTGTCTGGATCCAATCGTCCTCGTTCAGATTTGCATCCTTCATTATCCGGAGAGAGGGAATTTGCACTTCGATCGGCAAGACTGCCTCCATACCATAAACCAGAGAGAATGGAGTTGCCCCGGTTGATGTCCTTGCTGAGGTACGGTACCCATGCAGAGCGAACGGTAACATCTCGTGCCAATCTTTGTACGTTACTGTCATTTTTTGCACGATCTTCTTGATGTTTTTATTTGCTGCTTCTACAGCCCCATTCATCTTCGGTCTGTAAGGAGAAGAATTGTGGTGCTGTATCTTGAACTGTTCGCAAAGCTCAGCAATCATCTTGTTGTTCAGATTGGTACCGTTGTCTGTAATAATTCGCTCAGGGACGCCGTATCGACAGATCAGGTTGTGCCGAATGAACCGTGCTACAACAGTCTTGGTTACTGTAGCATAGGATGCTGCCTCAACCCACTTTGTAAAATAGTCGATCGCCACTAGGATGAAGCGATGTCCATTAGATGCCGTAGGTTTTATCTCGCCGATCATGTCTATGCCCCACATTGCAAACGGCCAAGGCGCAGTCAGAACATTCAGGGGAACCGGAGGAACATGCACCTTATCTGCATAGATCTGGCACTTGTGGCATGTCCTGGAGTGTTGGTAACAGTCAGCTTCCATTGTGGACCAGTAGTACCCTGCCCGAAGGATCTTCTTCGCCATAGTGTGCCCACTGGAATGTGTACCAAAGGTCCCTTCATGTAGCTCTTCCATGATCCTTTCTGCTTCATTCTTATCCACACAACGCAGTAAGGTTGAATCATGGTTTCGCTTATATAAGATGCCGTTGCTTAGGAAGAACTTGGCTGCGAACCGCCTCAGGAATTTCTTATCATTGACAGAGGCACCTTCAGGGTATTCCTGAGCTTCCAGATATCTCTTCACTTCATGGTACCAAGGCTTCTCAGTCACCAATTCAGTTTCGAGATCACAACAGTACGCCGGTTCGTCCAGTTTCCAAATGATGATCCGGGGAGCTTCATTATCCCATTTAACCTTGAACATTGAAGACATTGTAGCTAACGCGTCCGCTAACTGATTCTCTTCTCTTGGAAAGTGCTCGAAGGTTATCTCTGTGAAGTGGGGAATCAGGGTCAACACACATTCTCTGTAAGGAATCAAGTTTGGATGTTTCGTATCCCACTCTCCGTTGATCTGATTGATCACTAGAGCGGAATCTCCGAAGACACTGAGGAACTTGATCCTTAAGTCGATCGCAGCTTGAAGACCCATGATACATGCCTCATACTCCGCCATGTTGTTGGTACAGTTGAAACACAGCCGGGCAGTGAGTGGAGTATGAGTACCTTGAGGAGATATGATGATGGCGCCGATACCATTTCCCAAAGCATTGGAAGCTCCGTCAAAGTGCATAGACCATCGGGATCCTGGTTCAGGTCCTTCATCCGGTCCAGGTACTTCACAATCAGTTACAATCATGATACTTTCATCCGGAAACTCGAAGTTCATTGATTGGTAATCATCTACAGCTTGATGAGCTAAGTGGTCTGCCAATACACTCCCCTTGATGGCTTTCTGGGTTGTATACTGAATGTCGTATTCCGTCAAGATCATTTGCCATCTTGCAATTCTCCCAGACAGAGCAGGCTTTTCGAATATGTATTTTATAGGATCCATCTTTGAGATCAATAAAGTGGTATGAGTCAGCATATACTGTCTCAGCCGGCGAGCAGCCCATACCAAAGCGCAGCAAGTTTTCTCAAGCAGTGAGTATCGGGTCTCACAGTCGGTAAACTTTTTGCTAAGGTAATAAATGGCGTGCTCTTTTCGGCCAGACTCGTCATGCTGCCCCAGCACACACCCCATTGAGTTGTCTAGCACTGTCAGATATAGGATCAGAGGTCTCCCTTCAACCGGTGGCATAAGGATGGGTGGTTCTTGGAGATACTCTTTGATTCTGTCGAAGGCAGCCTGACATTCATCGTTCCAACGTACTACCTGATCTTTCTTCAGCAGCTTGAAGATTGGCTCACAGGTAGCAGTCAAATGAGATATGAATCGAGCGATGTAATTCAGGCGCCCTAAAAAGCCTCTGACTTCCTTCTCTGTCTTAGGAACTGGCATCTCTTGAATAGCTTTGACCTTAGCAGGGTCCACTTGAATACCTTTATCACTGACCACGAAGCCCAGCAACTTCCCAGATCTTACCCCGAAGGTGCACTTGTTCGGGTTCAATCTTAGCTTGTACAGTTTCAACCGGTCGAACAACTTCTGTAGATGATCTAAGTGCTCTTCCTCAGTCTGGGACCTAGCGATCATGTCGTCCACATACACTTCGATCTCATGATGGATCATATCATGAAATAAGGCGACCATGGCACGTTGGTAGGTTGCCCCAGCATTCTTTAATCCGAACGGCATGACCTTGTAACAGAAGGTGCCCCACTGAGTAACAAATGTAGTCTTCTCCATGTCTTCAGGTGCCATCTTGATCTGATTGTAGCCTGAAAAGCCATCCATGAAAGAGAATACCTTGTGCTGAGCTGTATTATCAACAAGGACATCAATGTGAGGTAAGGGGAAGTCATCCTTGGGGCTGGCCCTGTTCAGATCCCTGTAATCAACACACATTCTGACCTTGCCGTCTTTTTTAGGTACCGGCACCACATTAGCAACCCACTGAGGATAAGACGTTACTGCAAGGAACCCAGCATCAAACTGTTTCATGACCTCGGCTTTAATCTTTTCAGACATCTCTGGACGCATCCGACGAACCTTTTGTTTAACTGGAGGGCAGTCTTCCCTAGTTGGCAAATGATGGACGACAATATCAGTATCCAACCCTGGCATGTCTTCGTAGGACCAGGCAAAGATCTCCATATAGTCATGTAACATCTTGGTTAACCGTTGCTTCATGCGGAGCTCTAGGTTGGCACCAATCTTTACCTCTTTTCTGTCTGACTCAGTACCCAGGTTTATAGTTTCCACTGGCTCTTCATGGGGTTGAATTGCCCTCTCTTCCTGAAGTAACAGTCTTGCAAGCTCGCCAGGCACTTCGCAATCATCTTCACCTTCGTCTTCGGCTAAGTTGATCGGATTTTCGAAGTCATAATTGGCATTAGCAGAGTTGTTATCAGTGAGATCCAGAGTGGATTGGAACCTGTATGAGTGAGTGTGTGTGTAAATACAGCTGTTTTGAAAATTATGTAAAGGAAAGGAAAGATAAAAAAGGAACACAATATTTGCAATGCGAAAATAGTCCAAGATTTTCATTCATGATGTATAAAATGACAGTTCATATGCCCTCACAAATAGAACCACGGTGCCTCGGGTAAGACACCGGGCCGTAGAGTTTATCATTGTTTATTACAAAATAACAAAACATGGGAATTCATTACTGTGTCACAAAGGTAACAGGGGTATGATCCTTTGCACTCCAATTGTTCAATCCTTCTTTGGCCGTCGGATAAATCCAGCTGTTGAATTCGGCTTCGTCCACTTCAAGGTCTTCCCCGACAGCATTCGCTTCTGACCCTTTAATAAATACCGGAGGCTTTCCGATCTTCTCTTTCCTCATAGCTCTCTGCCCTTCTGAGGTGAAACCCAGCCCAAGTTTATCAGTCTTCTGGGTGAAGTCTGGAAGTCTGCCCCAGTTGGCACCTTCACCTTTCTGCACCACAGCCCTGGCATCCTTTAGGGAAGCCATCTTCAGAGGACCACCTGCTTCTGCTGTTTCTGCTGCGATTGGAAACACCTCCTCGAAATGCTGAAAGGGGGTCTCAATGAACTCCCCATCCATCTCAATGTATCTGAACGAGTTTAGGTGGCTCACCATGTATTCTTCCTCACCTTGCACGGTGACGATCTTCCCTCGGACGGGGTACTTCAGTTTTTGATGCAAGGTAGAGGTCACTGCCCCAGCCTTATGTATCCAGGGTCGACCCAGCAGACAAGAGTAAGATGGACGAATATCCATCACATAAAAAGTGGAGTCGAACACCTGAGAGCCCACACGAATTGGAATGTCAACCTCCCCGTGGACCATTCTCTTCGAACCGTCAAAGGCCCTGACAATGATGTTGCTGGGCTTCAAATCCAGTCCTTCACAATCTAGACGATCCAGAGCCTTCTTGGGTAGCACATTCAAAGATGACCCAGTATCAACCAACACATGTGCCAAGGTGGTGACCCTGCATTCGATTGAGACATGCAGAGCATCATTATGATCTTTCCCCTTTGAGGTCAAATCAGCATCTGAGAAGCCCAAGCCATTATCTGCCGTCAGACTTGCCACGCAATCAGTGAACTGGACTGCAGAGGTTTCATGTGGCACATGGGCCTTCTTGAGGAATGAGATGAGGGCCTTTGCATGGGCCTCAGAGCACAACAGTAAAGAGAGCATGGATATCTTGGAGGGCGTATGCCCCAACTGTTCCACGACATTAAAATCGCTCTTCTTTATAATCTTCAAAATCTCCTCCATCTCTTGTGGGGAGGCCTCAGCAGCTATGGGTACGGGTGCCTCCATCTGGGCAGGCTCAGTTTCAATTCCCTTGCCCCGAGCATTGGATGACTCGGCAGCAGGAGAAACAAATGGATCAGCAGCAGGAACAACAACTCGGTCAGCAACGGGAGTAGGTGTACTTGCAGGAATTATCAGGAGCGGTCTTCTAGCAGCAGGTGGCGCAATGTCAGGCGAGAAGAGCCTGCCACTGCGGGTAACTTTGGCCGGGCCAGTGATATCACAGATGCTGGCGCCAGCGTTGAGCTCTTGTTTAACTCCATTTATATATACATCTGCCCCATAGTGCCAAGGGACAGCTTTGTTAGATGCATAGGGCAGGGGCCCAGGAACAGTGATAGTAATAGGTGCCACGGTCAGAATTTGGACAGGCTTCTTTTGGAGAGCCGGGATCGGATTGTTGAAGATAGTCACCACAGAAACTTCTTCCATTGGAGCCAAACGAACAGCAGACTTCTTGAATAGAATCTCCTTGCTATCCATTAAGCTTTGGATGCCTAACTTTAGCAAGGGACAGCCGGATGGGGACACAACACAGAACAGGCAACTCTCACTACAACCCGGAAATAAACCGGCCTGCAGTAGATTCTTCTTAATGATCTTTAAAGGAGTGGCTAGATCATCCACAGAAACAGCATAAACATCTTCATCAACAGCATTTACCCCGTGCTGAGGCATAGGGGCAGTAACTACATTCGGTTTTGCGGGCGCTTCGAATTGTATCTCTTTAGCATCGATAAGGTCTTGCACCTTATTCTTTAACGCCCAACAGTCATCAGTGGCATGCCCCGGGCTGTCTGAATGGTAAGCACAACGGGCATTCGGGTTGTACTTAGGAGAGGTAGTGTTTGAGAACTTTGGCGCCTCCTTGACAGTCACCAAATTGGTGGATAGTAACTGTGGCAGGATTTGCGATAGGGTCATGCTTAACCGGGTAAACTCTCTCCGGGGTCTATCAGCCCTTTGAGGATTATTTGGCCGGGGAGCGGCAGCAGGCTTAGCGATCATTACCGCGCTGACAGATTGGCGGTGCTCCGGTCTCTCTGATTTCCTAGAACCATACACGGCACTAGACTCCTTTTTAAATGGCTTCTTTTCTGAACTAGAGGATGATGCCCCCTTTGCAATCTTCCCAGATTTCAGCCCAGCTTCGATTCTCTCTCCAGTCAAGATTAAATCAGTGAAACCAGCAGAAGAATTCCCAATGAGATGGTTAAAAAACGGCCCAGATAGGGTCCCCAAGAACATGTCCACTAACTCTCGATCAGTCAAAGGTGGCTGCACCCTGCCAGCCAGATCTCTCCATTTCTGCGCGTACTCTTTAAAACCTTCACTTGCACCTAACGACATACCCTGGAGTTGGGTACGCGTGGGGGCAAGGTCGGCATTATACTGATACTGCTTATAGAAAGCAGTAGCCAGCTCCTCCCAGTTACGAACTTTGGTCCCATCCAGCTGATAGAACCATTCGAGATGAGTCCCTGAAAGACTCTCCTGGAAGAAGTGGATCCATAGATTCTTGTCCGCAGAGTACGGCTGAATCTTTCGAACATAGGACCTCAAATGCAGCTTGGGACAGGATGCCCCGTCATACTTGGAAAAGGTTGGAGCTTTGAACTTGTGCGGGATAATTACACCAGTCGACAAACCCAGATCTCCAAAATCCAGCCCAGGTACCTGTTGAACTTCCATGGCCTTCAACCTGTCTTCCAGTTGTTTGTACCTGTCATCTGCAGGAGGATACTGTTCCTCATCAAAATCTGTCTCGTTGTCGGAGACTTCTGGAGTAGGAAGCTTTACTTCTGCCTGAGAAGGACTCTTGCCAACAGAAGAAACAGCCTCTTCCTGGTGCAGAGTATTACCCAACCTTCGGCCCGAGTTGAATAGAACAGTTCTTCTTTTCTTCTTTTTCTCCTTCTTCAGGAGCATAGTCTTCAGTTCCTCTTGGCCTTTGGCTAGACCCAGGATTAGCTCTTGAAACTGCGCATTCTGCGCCTGGAGAGCCTTGATTGAAGTCTCAGTTGATTCAGATCCGGGATTCATGATGCTGAAATAAACAGCGAAGAACTGTAAGCAACCTGAAAAAGGGGAAAAACCTGCTATGCACATGATGTATGAAATGCGTATGAATTATGTTTTCAAAGACAATCGGGAATCAACTTTGTAAACAAAAAAGGAACACACTTTATTAGATTCAACTTTGCAACTGAAATTATTCAACAAGTTGCCCTTAGGCGTTTACATGAAATGAAACAACTGGAAAGGAAATAAAAACTGTGAAGGCACATTCAGAATTCCTCATTGATCCCATGGTCTCCTCTTCTCAGTACGGAGGTAGGCATTCAGGGCTCTCTCATTCTCCAACTGCTTTGTCAACTTCTGGATCTTTGATTCCTGCTCGTTGAACTTTTCCCGGTAAGAATCCCGTTCTTCTTGCAGTTGCGACCAAGATCTCTTCAATGTCTCATAATCAGTAGGTATCTGAGGAGGAAGGACAGTTGGGGGAACACCATCTTTATCAGGACACTCAAGAATGACGGGTCTGACAGCTTCATACGGCATACCTAACTTCTGAGCACGGATGCGGACCCATTTGTAGTAGGCTTCCATAGGTAGAGAAGTCTTTGGCCCTAGCTCTTGTGGGTCAGCTTTATGAACCTTGTCCCAAGCCTTGATGAATCTACGACGCAGCTCGTCACTATCCACCTGAAACTCGAAACTGATGTGAGGTACCAGCATCTCATGGGGACCTGTTCTTCTTGCTCTTCCAAACTGACGGAGTGCTAGACATGGATTGTAAGAGATCCCTCCTTGAGTACCAATCAGAGGAACATTAGGATACTCCCCGCATCGATCAATAATAGCTATCTCATCCAAACCTCTGCAAGTCCAAATGATGTCTTTATCGGTGAGAGACATTAACCTGTGAGCCCAACCTCTTCCTTCTTGGTTCTTCAGTACGGACTTAGGGAGGTGCGAAATAAACCACCTCACCAACAAAGGGATACAACACCATAGGGTTCCTCGTCTTCGGGTAGTACGGGCGTGAAGTTGTTGCAAGATGTCACCCAAGAGAGTGGGCACAGGGTTCTGAGACATAAAGATCCTAATGGAAGTGACATTGATGAAGTTGTCAGGATTAGGAAACAGGACTAACCCATAGATTAGGAGAGCCAAGATGTCTTCATATGCCCTAAAGTCCAAGTCATTCCAGAAGCTGTTAGCTTTACCAATCAGAAACTTGGCCAAGAAACCCTTAACTCCGCTTCTAGTTACCCAGTTGTCTGTTACCTCTTGATGGGTCAAAGGAAGAGCTGCAGCAATGTCCTCAAGCCTGAGGGTCTTTTCCCAACCAATAAAGGGAGTCTGATCCAAGATAGGGATACCAAGCAGATTAGAGAACTCTTCCAGGGTAGGGACCAGCTGGAAGTCTTGGAAGGTAAAGCACTGGTACTGAGGATCATAGAACTGGGTCAGAACACTCATCAACTGTTGATCTCGTTTTGCAGTGACTAAACTGAGAAGAGAACCATGCCTCTGAATGAAGGAAGTGGTGTTTGGAATTCTGCTAACCAACTCATCAATCAACTCAGGTGAACGAACAAAGTTGAACCGGATAGTATTCCTTCGCACAGGCATCATAATGTCCTACAAAACAGAGCAAAGATGAAACCCTCTTGTCTTTGAAATGGTCAGTTCTTATGCAGGATGCAATGCTCATGATGCTATGATGTTATGATAAAGCACACCACATACAGATACAAAGGCAAACATGGTAAGGCACACAAGTCACACAAGGCAAGCCCCTAAAGTTTAGGCCAGCATGAGGTCTAGGTACTACCCTCTTTCAGTTTGTTGGTTCATACCTGTCCTAATCAAAAGTAACCGGGTTCTTAGAGGATCCCAATATCATTGACTACCCTCAATCGGTCATAACTCCAGCATCGCAATCTTTTCTTGCGGCCAGAACCATCACGAGAGTTTAGCCTCAATGGGCGTAGCATACTGCTACTGTTCTAAAGGCCAAGTTGTGTCAATTAAGGTTCTAAGGTTGTTGGTGCTTAATGACTCCTTAGAAGACCCATATTCTCCTCGTTGCAACACAAGGGATATCGGTACAGACTAAGGTGTCACACCAACGTAGCCACTGCTTCACCTGTGTCGGTCTACGCCGGACAGGTCCCTCACAGCTTATGCTACCTAAACAGGGTATCCCCAGATCCGGGTTAGGATCTATGTATCTCCGATGCAACCCACAATAGTAAAGCAAGCAAAACAATACAAGTGAAAACACAGTTATGACCTAGCCCTAAGGTACACCTCACTTTATAAAGGCATCCCCAGCAGAGTCGCCAGTTCTGTGATCGGTGGATCTGGAACTGACTGTTTAACGCTGGTTCGCGAAATGTCGCGGAAGCAAGAGTCGCCACCGTCTTTTATTTTCTCCAAATGGAAAGGACAAAAGCACAGAAAAATTCCTTTTAAGAGATATCCCTCGGTTCGGGAGGTAGGTTATAGAAAGGGAAGGTGTTAGCACCCTTTCTATCCATGGTTTTCCATGGGCTCTTAGATACTTGCTCAATGTGTTTTCAAAAAGGTTTGCTTGCTTTTCAATGTGGGTTTAAAAGTTTCTTTTGAAAAATTTCAGTTCGACTCGTACGTCAGAGTGTTTGAAAAGTTTGTTTTGGAAGCTTTTGAAAATGTGTTGGTGTGAAAAGTCTTTTTGAGTTTGTTTTTGAGATTAGAGCAAGTATCCTTGAGAACCTACCTACCCTAAGGAATTCGTCTGTGTAATAGTCCTTTAAAAGTAGTGCCATCCCACCATTGAGAGGTAGGTAGCACCACCGTTGGAGGTGTTCGGGTCAATTCGAGGTTCGGGACATGGTGATCACCAGAGCAATGGGAAGACACCTTAGAAGCTACCCTCATGCCAGGTTCCCGGATCATGAGGACTTACTAAGACATCCTCTACTCGACGATCACCTTTCGAGGCAAGGCAACAGTGAGGCGTACCCTAGGGGTGGTGTGTGCGAATTATGTGTCATGTTTCAGATATTTGTCTTGTCATGTTTATTTGTGTTCTACGCTTGATTTTAATTAAGACATTCATTCTTTCATGCTTGGTTAACAGTTAAATATTTTGCGAGGAAATAAATCTAAACTATTACAAATGGCGCGGGTCCACATCGCCAAAATTAAACCGGACCCGATTTAGCGAAAAAATAAATAAAGCGATAAAAGTACGATAAATAAATATACATGGCTTTGGGAGAAATACAGAATTATGATAATCAATAAAATAAATGCGCAAAAGAAAATAATTAAAACAAAACCAGGGCGTTGGACCCTTTTACAAACGATAGTTAAAGTTAATGAATTAATTAAATAAAGAGGAATTAAAAATTAAAATTAAGAAGAAAAATGTTTTTAGGTATTTTTATGTTTTTTAGATTTAATAAGAAAAAGTTAATTGAAATTAAATTAAGAAGCAAACCCTAATTCTAATATTTTTTATTTTATTATGAAAGAATTAAAATATGACCTAAATTAAACCTAATTCATTATGTACAATTTTTATAGGAAAATAAATAAATAAATAATAATTATTAGTGTGGAAAAAAGGGAAATAAAAAGAATTAACAATTAAAACCTAAATTCTACATTTTTGGATTTTTATTAAAAAAAGAATTAAAATTAAAACCTAATTACACTACATAATTTACATTCTAATTTATTTATGAAAATAATTATAATAAAATAAATATTATATTTTTCTGTATTTTCTGATTTTTATAATGTTTTTTTGTATTTTATAGAAAAAATAAATTAATTGAATTAAGACAATAAACTAAATAAAATAACAAAAATAAAAGTGAGAAGAAAAAATATAAAATGCAAACCAGGGTGGGGTGTTGCCCCAGATTAGGAGGTATAAATTTGGAGATTCTGGCCCATTAACGTTGGAATTTGGTTGACTTTTTGAGTCCCATGCAACGCGTTTGACCAGGGTTTATGTGTTCATCCATCCTAGGCCCTTGATTTGTAAGCAGCTGGACGCGTGTTCATTGTATTTTGAGTGTGCATGGTGTACTGGCATAATAGCGCTGCATATGAACAATTATTGAAAAATGATATTGAGCGTTTGCCAGACCTGGGACTTGAACCCAGGTCTTGAAGGTTGCATATGTTAATTCTTGCCAGCTGAGCCACCTAACATCAATTGATATATTATAAAGAATAAAAAACAAAAAGGAAAACCAAGCGCACTAGCAATTGGGCGCGCGAAATTTAAAACAACCAATCATATCATGCCAGCACGTCATCGTCCTCATCCCTTTTTTTATTTTTTCTGAAACATAAGCGTATGGCAACGGTTTTAGAAACGTTGCATAAAGGGGGATTCAAGAAAATAGCGAATAGCTATCCTTGATACATAAATCCATCGCGAGGTATGTCTCTTGCTCATGGGAACACGCTGATTGCAATGGTCTTAATCTTGAGTCCCAATTGTTCCTTGGGTGAGAAACCCCAAATCAAGAACTCTGAAAACCTAATTTTTTGACAATGGCGAAAGCGCAAATATGGCACAAAAACTCAATTGAACATATTGGTTAGCACAGAAACATCATTATAAACAAGAATCCATGAATAAAAATCCAAAAGAATGCTTAAATCATGCTATGCGATTTCAATATTTTCTTGGTTCAGTTTGACTTAGAGGTACCGATTCAAGGGGTTTTTGTTGATGTTAAGGATTGAGAGACGTTCCAGGATGCCTCAGGATGCTTATGAAACAAAAATCAAAGCTTGAATCGACCTAAAAGCTAGATTTCAGTTTTGAGTTTTTTATGAAAATTTTCAATATGCAAAAGGGTTCTTGGGCGCAGCTTGCAGTCTAGTAGCATTAGGGTTCTCATCTGGTACTTGTATGGAATGGTTTAGGTTAACAAAACTACACAAAATCTCAAGCATTGATGATTTCACATATTTGATTTTGGAAAATCTTTTTCATATCTTTTTCTCATGTATCTTATACCAAATCTGATCAATTAGCACCAAAGCTTGCCTATTTGAGATGTGCACGAATTATAGAGAATAAACATGCATGAAAAGATTTTTTAGGTTAAGGTTTATATTTTTCATGAATTAAAATGATTTAAATGAATATAAATTAATATTAATTCAAATAAATAATTAAAAAATATGAAAATACTTCCCTTTGGGCCTAGTGGTCGTGCATAGGCTTGGCATGAAGAAACTTGGAAGAAAAATGGGCCCATTTGCATTTTTAGGCCTTTTGCATCAATGTTGACTTTTCAAAATTCCTAAAAATTTCCCAACTTCCACAAGGCATAACTTGGTCAATGTTTAAGCTTTTCACATGTTCTTGGACATTTTGGAAAGGTCTTTGAGTCCTTTAACCAATGCCTTTGGTCCCATGTCATTTTGATTTACCAATCTCAAGTTATGGCCTTTGACTTAAAGTCACTTTTTGTTGACTTTTGAAAATGACCTATAATGTTGAAATTGATAACTTTTTGTGAGAGCATTTCTTGGACTTGGAACATGAAGATGAATTGTAGGAAATGTCTTTCTCTTCAAAATGAGCTTTGGATGGAATTTTTCTGATAATCCATGTGAAAGTTATGCCCTGGTCAATTTCAGTTGACTTTTTCAGCTGTCCAAATATAGCAACTTTTGCATCTTTGATGATTTCTGAGCCAAATTTTGAGAATCATGATCAAGCATTGATCAAATGATGTTTGTGGCTTCAAAATGATATATTGACCAAAAATTTGAACTTTTGACTGTCAAATGACCATTTTGCCCCTACAGTTGACTGTAGTGCAATCTAGGGTTTTGACTGTGCAATTTTGAGCTGAATGCCTTGAAACTTGACATGAGGATATTTGACCATCTTTGTAGGCACATGAGACTTGATTGGGCCTTTGGAAAGTTCATTTGCTTGACCAGAACTCAAACCCTAGTTTTGACTGTATAGGAGCCAGTTGAGCTGCACAACCCTGGGGAATTTTGTGACCTTGACTTGGCAATTTCTTGATGAATATGGGAGGGCAAATTTTGGGGTACAACACCATGGAGTGCAAAGACATCATGGACCTGATCAAGAATGCTGGACTGATGAAGACAGTGATAAAATTTACCAAGTGTTATGAAAATCTGGTCAAGGAGTTCATAGTTAGCTTGTCTAATGATTGTGCTGATGGAAGGTCAGCTGACTTTGAAAGTGTTTTTGTTAGAGGAAGAAGGGTTAATTTCTCTCCATCAGAAATTAACAAATTTCTTGGAAGATCAAATGAGGATTGTCCTGATCTGGAAGTCACTGACAATGAAGTTTGTCAAACCATCACAGCAAGGCAAGTGAAGTGCTGGCCCTTGAAAGGCAAGCTGAATGCCAGCAAACTTAGCATGAAATTTGCCATCCTGCACAAGATTGGTGCAGCCAACTGGGTGCCTACAAACCATAAATCAACTATCTCCACAGGATTGGGGAGATTTATTTATGCTGTGGGAACCAAGATTGCTTTTGACTATGGCAGGTATATTTTTGAACAAACTTTAAAACATGCTGGTAGTTATGCTGTCAAAGGACCAATTGCCTTTCCCTCCCTCTTTTGTGGAATTATCCTTGCACAATACCCTGATATCCTGGTGGCAAGAGATACTGCTTGCAAAAGAGCTCCTGCCCTTGGGTTGCACTACAAACTGTTTCAGGGATCTCATGCTCCTGATATTGTCATAACATCAGCTGAGACATCGTCTGTGAAGACCCAGTCCAAAACATCTGTTGTCATAGCTGTACTAAAAGAGACCTGCAAAGAACTGGAAGCTAGGAAAAAGACCCTAGAAAACCTAATTGTCAGGTTAGAAAAGGAGGAAGCTGAAGGAAACAGAAGGGAAGAGGGTGTAGAAGCTGAAGGTCATCTCAATACTGAAGAAACTAGCTCCACTGAGTCTGATGACAGTGCTTAAAGGTTGGTGGAGTTGCTGATTGGTGGAGTTGGTGCTGGTACCTGGTAGAGTTTGAAAGTGTGTTCAGTTTTTAGTTCTACTCTCATTACTTTTCTGGATGACTGTATAACTTTTAAGAACATGTATCTTTGGCCCATTTGTGGCTAAAGAGGGGGAGATATATTTTGGTAGACTTTAATTGACATTCCATTTTTCTGCAGTCATATTTATTCTGCTGCTATCTATCTCTGATTGCTTAGGGGCTTTAGCCAAAAATCTGCCAAAGGGGGAGTTTGTAGTTGTTTATGTATTGGCATGAATTTTTGGTAAAACCAGGTGTACGAATGTCATGACTGATGTCATAACATTCTAGTTTATTAGGTACAAATTTATTAGGTACCTTTGCAGAAAAATATTGTCATACAGGTGCTGATGTTTATGAGTGTGTATCTGAGCATTTTGCAAAATGATCACATTTACCTAAATCAGTAGACAGGTTTTCAGATGTCATAACAGATGTTAAGACATCCTGTTCTGAACTAACAGGTATGCAGTTTGGTTAATTCTGAGTTTTTTCAAGAAAATGACTCAGTCTTTCCAGAACAGAATCCTTCGTTTTCTTTGGGTTAACCTAGCTCAACCCCATCCTGATTGATCTAGTCCTGTGACCTAGTCTTAAGGTCAAACGGAATTAACCCTAGCTTTTTGTGGAAACCCTAACTGAAGATGCAGCTGCTATATATTCAACAGGGTTGCTGCTTTGAATGCAATCCCTTTTTGACAGAAGATCATTTAGAAACTGTATAGTTTTAACTATTGTAATCCAAGCAATTATCATTGTGATAAGTGGCTTGGAATAGGTTTTAATTGTAAGGGTTGTGTAACACTCAAAGCTTTGAAGCAAGAGTGTTTGTATGTCTCTTGACTAAAGCTGTGAAGCAAAGTCAAGTTAGGTTTGTGTATCACTCAAAGCTGTGAAGCAAGAGTGTTTGTGTTGCTTGATTAAAAAGCTGTGAAGCATAATCAAGTGTATGTTTTGAAGAGTGTCTTCAACAATTTATTAGTCAAATTGTTTTATGTATCACTGCTGTGATTGAGGGGGAGTGAGTAGGAACTCAGGTTTAAGTTGTACTTAGATTGAAGTTGCATTGGGTAGGTCTTAAGTGAAGGAGATAAACTGGTTGGTTTATTCCTGAATTAATATCTCTTATAGTGGATTTCCTCCCTGGCTTGGTAGCCCCCAGAGTAGGTGTTGTTGCACACTGAACTGGGTAAACAATTGACTGTGTTCTTTACTGTTTTTGTATTTACTGTCTTATAGAAAGTCAGATACGGTGTCATAACAATGAACGTGACATTGAGTATCTGCAGCCAGAATTTCAGCCTTTTATTCTTATCCTGAAAAAGGACAAAATGTTAGCTAAACACAAAGTTATGTTGCATGAAATGTATGATGCAATATATGTTATATCAATGTTTATGATATGAATGTAATGAATATGCATGCAAGCTGATAAGCTGTCTTGCTGTGGATAGAGGAATCCTGGATAGCCGGAGATAACAGAATCTTGACTGCTGCCAGGGAAAGTGAATCCTTGACTGCTGCAGGGGATTGCAAGAATCTTTGATTGCTGAAGATGGGACATCCTTGTCGACTGCTGACTTCTTGGGGAACAAGATCTTCAATTTATTGAGGGATCTTAGGACCACTGCTGGGGATTGGAACTCCTTGGTGACTTGTAGGGAAAGAGAATTCTGATGACCTCTACTGGGGAGTCCAGAACCTGGTAGACTCATGCTGGGGACGTAAGACTGAGAATCTTCAGTCTAGTGGGAACCATCTCTGTGGGGAGAAGGTTCACTAGTCTGGTTCCGTTGGGGATTGATAGTTGGAAGTTTTAGCTCCGCTGGGGATTGGTAGCTTTGACTTCAACTGGGGATAGGATTTTCAGATTTTTAAGGCTCCACTGGGGATATTGAAACTTAACTCTGAGGGGAATTGAGTTCTGGAAGGCTCTCTGGCTGGGGAAATCAATTTTGGAGAAAGCTTTTGTTCTGCTGAGGATCCTGAAGTTTAACTCTGTTTGGGGAATTAAGTCCTAGATTTTGACTTTGTTGAGGAATTTGGAGTTTAATTCCGCTAGGGATTCCTTCTGAAAGGGAATCAAGATATCTATATGTACCTTCAACCTATCAGCAATCATCTTTCTTGATTTGTAAGGAAAATGATCATGTTCAAATGCATATGCCTATTTTAACAAAACATTGGACGTTTCTCAAATAAAACATAAGTGCAAAAGAGAAAAAGGAAGACAAAGCAAATTTCTGTACTTGGAAAAGTATTTGTATTAACTTTCTATGAGTATCTTTGTACATGGGAGACAAACATCCTAGTAAGAGGATGTTGTCATAAAAAATTGAAAAATTTATACAAAAGAAAGATGGCTATGTGAAACAATTCCATGGGATTCCCATTCTGCTATAGCCTTCACAACTCTGAATATATGTCCATTCACTGCTTCGTCCGCCGATGACTGGATTGATCAGAAGCTTGGAGATGGTTGATGAAGAGATTGTCCTTAAAGTGATCCGACGAGACATGGTCATACGCTTTAATTCCCTAACTTTTGCCTGAATCGCCCTTTCGGGTTTTCGATCCACCGGGAAACCCTTTTTGCCCAAGCCGCCCTTTCGGGTTTTCAACTTGCCGGGTACAGATTTTTTTGTTTTATCCCTAATTTTTGCCTGAACCGCCCTTTCGGGTTTTCGGTTCACCGGGATACCCATTTTTGCCCAAGTCGCCCTTTCGGGTTTTCGACTTGTCGGGTTGTTTTATGCGTAGTATCTTTTGACTATGTCTGCATTCGCAGGGTGCGGCAAATCGTCTCCGTCCATGGTGGTCAGAATCATTGCACCACCAGAAAATATGCTCTTGATCACAAATGGTCCTTCGTAAGTAGGAGTCCATTTGCCCCTGGGATCACTTTGCGGCAAGATAATCCGCTTGATTACGAGATCTCCGACTTGATATGCTTGATGTTTGACTTTTTTGTTGAAAGCCTTGATCATCCATTTTTGATACGTCTGACCATGGCAAACAGCAGTGAGTCGTTTCTCGTCGATCAAATTGAGTTGATCAAGTCGGGTCTGAATCCAATCGTCTTCATTCAAACCAGCGTCCTTCATAATCCTTAAAGAAGGAATCTGAACTTCCATGGGCAGGACAACTTCCATGCCATATACCAAAGAAAATGGGGTTTCCCCTGTTGAAGTACGTGTCGTGGTACGGTATCCATGCAGAGCAAACGGTAGCATCTCATGCCAGTCCTTGTAGGTAACTGTCATTTTCTGAATGATCTTCTTGATGTTTTTGTTCGCAGCTTCAACAGCACCGTTCATCTTCGGCCGATAGGGAGATGAATTGTGATGATAAATCTTGAACTGTTCGCATAGAGCGGTGATCATGGTATTATTCAGATTTGTACCGTTGTCTGTGATGATCCTGTCGGGGACACCATACCGGCATATGAGGTTCTGCTTGATGAAGCGAGCAACCATATTCTTTCTAACAGAGGCGAAGGAAGTTGCTTCGACCCATTTGGTAAAATAGTCAATGGCGACCAGGATGAAGCGATGTCCATTGGACGCTGTGGGCTTGATCTCTCCAATCATGTCAATGCCCCACATTGCGAATGGCCAAGGAGCTGTCAGAACGTTGAGAGGAACAGGAGGAATATGAATCTTGTCAGCGTAGACTTGACATTTGTGGCAAGTACGAGAATGTTGATGGCAATCTGCTTCCATGGTAGACCAGTAATAGCCTGCCCTTAGAATCTTCTTAGCCATCGTATGCCCACTCAAGTGGGTGCCAAATGTACCGCTGTGTATCTTGGTCATGATTAACTCTACTTCAGCTTTGTCTACACAATGGAGTAAAACATAATCGTGGCTACGTTTATAGAGGATGCCATTGCTCAGGAAGAACTTGGCAGCAAATTTCCTTAGGAACTTTTTGTCATTTACGGAAGCTCCTTCGGGATATTCTCTAGTCTGGAGATACCTTTTAATTTCGTGAAACCAGGGTTGTTCCACTACTTCTTCGGTATTAATCTCATGACAATGCGCAGGTTCATCCATTCGCTCGATGGTGATTTGGGGAGCCTCGTTATCCCAGTTGAGTTTAAACATGGAAGACATTGTAGCCAGAGCATCTGCAAGCTGATTCTCTTCTCGCGGGAAATGCTCGAAGGTGATTTGCTCAAAATGAGGCAACAAGGTCAGGACATGTTCTTTGTATGGGATAAGATTAGGATGTTTGGTATCCTACTCTCCTTTGATTTGACTGATAACCAAAGCCGAGTCCCCAAATACGATCAAAGATTTGATCCCCAAGTCTATAGCAGCCTTGAGACCAAAGATGCAAGCTTCGTATTCAGCCATGTTGTTGGTACAGCTGAAAAAAAGTCGGGCCGTGAAAGGTGTGTGGCAACCTTCCGGGGAAATGAGTACCGCACCGATACCGTTTCTAAGTGCATTTGAAACACCATCAAAGTACAGGGTCCATCAGGATCCATTTTCAGGTCCGTCATACGGTCTGTTACCTTCAATGTTGTCCAAATTCATGATGTCCTCGTCCGGGAAGTCGAATCTCATGGATTGATAATCTTCGATAACTTGATGAGCTAGATGGTCAGCTAGTATACTCCCTTTTATAGCTTTTTGGGTAGTATACTGGATGTCATACTCAGTCAGGATCATTTGCCATCTAGCGATTCTTCCAGATAAAGCAGGCTTCTCGAAGATATACTTGATAGGATCCATTTTGGAAATCAACAGAGTGGTATGAGTCAACATATACTGCCTTAGCCGGCGAGCAGCCCATACCAAAGCGCAACAAGTTTTCTCGAGCATTGAGTAGCGAGTCTCACAGTCGGTAAACTTTTTGCTAAGGTAATAAATGGCATGCTCTTTTCGACCAGACTCGTCATGCTGGCCCAATGCGCACCCCATTGAGTTATCCAAAACGGTCAGATACATGATCAGCGGCCTTCCTTCGACGGGTGGCATCAGAATAGGAGGTTCTAGCAAATACTCCTTGATCTTATCAAAAGCAGCTTGGCAATCGTCGTTCCATTCGACTACCTGATCTTTCTTCAATAGTTTGAAAATTGGCTCACAGGTAGACGTCAGATGAGAGATAAATCTGGCAATATAGTTCAAGCGCCCCAAGAATCCTCTAACCTCCTTTTCAGTACGGGGAGCAGGCATTTCTTGTATTGCTTTCACTTTTGCTGGATCGACCTCAATGCCCTTGTTGCTGACAATAAACCCTAGAAGTTTACCAGACCTAACTCCAAAAGTGCACTTACTTGGATTTAGCCTGAGTTTATACTCTTTCAACCTGGCAAACAGCTTCTGCAAATGTTCAAGGTGTTCCTCCTCTGTTTGTGATCGAGCTATCATGTCGTCTACGTAAACTTCGATCTCATGATGTATCATATCATGAAACAAAGCTACCATGGCGCGCTGATAAGTTGCCCCTGCGTTCTTCAGTCCGAACGGCATCACCTTGTAACAGAAAGTACCCCATTGTGTAACAAAGGTTGTTTTCTCCATGTCCTCGGGGGCCATTTTGATCTGGTTGTAGCCCGAGAATTCGTCCATGAAGGAAAACACCTTGTGCTGAGCTGTGTTATCAATCAAGATGTAAATATGTGGCAGCGGAAAATCATCTTTAGGGCTAGCCCTGTTCAAATCCCGGTAGTCCACACACATTCTGACCTTGCCATCTTTTTTAGGTACTGGCACAATGTTAGCAACCCATTGTGGATAGGATGTAACAGCCAGAAAGCCAGCGTTGAATTGCTTCATTACCTCAGCTTTAATCTTCTCAGACATGTCGGGCCTCATTCGGCGGACTTTTTGCTTGATCGGTGGACAATCCTCTCTTGTAGGGAGACGGTGAACCACGATGTCTGTGTCTAAACCCAGCATGTCTTCATAAGACCAGGCGAAGATTTCAACATATTCATTCAACAATTGTATTAAATGCTCCTTGACACTTGGTTCCAGATTGGCACCCACTTGTACTTCCTTCCAGTCTTCCTCTGTTCCTAAGTTGACAGTTTCCAACAACTCTTCGTGAGGCAAGATGGCCCTTTCTTCTTGTTGTAGAAGTCTGGCTAACTCTCCTGGTACTTCACAATCTTCGTCATCTTCATACTCATCCTGATTGACCAAATCTTCAGAGTTATTGAAGGACATAGCAGAATAGTCACCCATAGAATCCAGAGTGGATGGGTACCTGCATTTGTGAGTGTGAGTGTGTGTAAGGGATAGCCATCCTTAAACAAACAAAAATGCAAAAGGAAAGAAAATGAACACAGCAATTTATAAATGAAAAACGTCCAATGATTCATTAAACATGGCATATGAATATGAAGAGAATCAAAATCCTTACAAATGGACCTACATGCCCCGGGCAAGGCATGAGGTGAAAAATAGTGTGCAGATTGTTTAAAAGTAATTATTATAGACCAACAGGAAATGTTCGAAAGATAAGTTACTGATTAATGAAAGTAATGGGGACGAAGTCTTTCGCCTCCCAGTTGTGCATTCCTCCTTCAATGGTTGGGAAGATCCAATCTTCAATGTTGGCCTCTTCGTCTTCTTCTTCCAAAGCATTGATTCCATGAGGAGAAATCTTGATGGGTGTTCTTTCAATTTTTGAGCGACGCATAGCTTTTTGCCCCGCAGCGGTAACTCCCAACCCAAACTTGTCTGTCTTATGAGGAATGTCAGGCAACTGTCCCCATGTTGAGCTCTTTCCCTCCTTCATTGCAGCCTTTGCGTATTTCAAAGATGCCATCCTGGCCACCTGCTTGGGCACCTCAGCTACTGTCTTTGCTACTGCAACCTCGGGAGTAATTTCCTCGAAGTGTTGGAACGGTGTTTCAATGAATTCGCCCTCCACCTCTA
Organism: Vicia faba; assembly: GCA_948472305.1. Classification (NCBI taxonomy): domain Eukaryota; kingdom Viridiplantae; phylum Streptophyta; class Magnoliopsida; order Fabales; family Fabaceae; genus Vicia; species Vicia faba. The sequence continues at coordinate 1,397,605,776 of OX451741.1, forward strand.
CATACCGAAAGGAGTTCAGGTGACTGATCATATATTCCTCTTCACCATGTACAGTTATGATTTTTCCTTTGACAGGGTACTTCAGCATCTAATGTAGGGAGGAAGTGACTGCCCCAGCATTATGTATCCACGGTCTTCCTAGCAAGCAAGAGTATGATGGGCGGATGTCCATCACGTATAAATTTGAGTGGAATACTTCAGTGCCCACCTTGATGGGAATGTCGACCTCCCCATGCACCATTCTTTTAGACCCGTCAAAGGACCTGACAATGATATTACTTGGTTTCAGCTCCAAGCCTTCACAATCCAATCGGTCGAGAGCTTTCTTAGGAAGCACATTTAAGGAAGAACCAGTGTCGACCAAGACATGGGCGAGAGTAGTTCCTCGGCATTCAACTGACACATGCAATGCGTCATTGTGCTTTCTTCCTTTTGGAGTCAGGTCAGCATCAGAGAAACCCAGGTCGTTGTCGGCGGTAAGGCTGGCCACATAATCCTGGAATTGATCGGCTGAGGTTTCCTGGGGCACATGGGCTGTCTTCAAAAACCTTATCAAAGCTTTGGCATGAGCCTCCGAACAAAGCAGAAAAGCTAGCATGGATATCTTCGAGGGGGTTTGCCCCAGTTGCTCTACAACGTCATAATCACTTTTATTTATTATTTTCAGAATCTCTTCCATTTCTTTCTTAGAGGTTTCGGGGATGACCAATGGTTGAGCCCTCGTCCTGACGAGTTCATCTTGGATCCCTTTCCCCTTATCAGCAGAAGTAGGAGGGACAACCACAGGAGTGACGGCTTCTTCAATCAACGGAATTCTTGCAGAAAGTTTTATCGGTGCAGGAGTAACTTTGGCAGCAGTTGAGGGTCCAAAGATTGCCTTTGGAGGGGCAATCTCTGGGGAGAAAATTCTCCCACTTCGGGTAATCTTTCTCGTACCGGCAATGTTTCCAATGTCGGCATCTTCTTCTTCAGAGCTCTCTTCAATTATCTCAATTTGTTTAACACCATGGTAGTAGATTTCTCCACCATAATTCCACGGTATCGATTTGTCAGATTTGTAGGGGACAGGCCCAGGCATGGTTATTTTTAGAGGAACAATCTTCGTAATGGATGTAATCTTAACAGGCTTTTTAGGGACCTTGGAAAGATTGGTGGGAATGGTGATTATTGAAACATCTTTGATAGGAGTTGGAGTAGCAGGAACCTTTTCGAAAAGAATTTGTTGGCTGTCCATTAGGCCTTGGATGCCTATCTTCAGCAATGGACTGTCGATTGGTAGGGAGGAACAACAGTAGCAGTCTTCTTTACATCCTGGGAAAATCCCAGCCTTCAACAGATTCAACTTGATTGTCAACAGTGGGGTCATCAGATCATCAACAGCAGAAACATACAGATCTTCTTCAATAGCATGGACATTGCGACCACGCCTCGGCATTGGAGCGGATAATACGTTTGGCTTCTATGGAGCATCGAACTCAACCTCTTTTGCATCTATCAAGTCTTGAATTTTATGCTTAAGCGCCCAACAATCGTTGGTGTCATGTCCGATGCTGTCAGAATGATAGGCACATTTAGCATTAGGATGATAATATGGGGAAGATGTGTTCACATTTTTTGGTGCCTCTTTGATAGTGGTGAGATTTAGCTTCAACAAATGGGGAAGAACTTGTGCGGGCGTCATATTGATGCGGGTGAACTGTCGTTGTGTCCGTTCTACCCGTTGCTGGTTAGGTCTAGACTGATTGTTACGAGGCTGATCATTTGATGAATTTTGGATCATCATGGCCCCCACAGTCGGCCGGCGCTCAGTTCTTCCTGATCTTTTCTGAGAGTATATAACAGCTGCCTCCTTCTTGGCTGGAAATGACTTTTTAACAGTTGTAGATGCAGAGGCATCCCTTTGAAACTTCCCATTCTTAATACCAGCTTCCACCCGTTCACCAGTCAGAATCAATTCAGTAAACCCTACGGAAGAGCTCCCGATTAAATGGTTGAAGAATGGGCCAGATAGGGTCCCCAAGAACATATCACTTAGTTCCCTATCTGAGAGAGGTGGCTGCACTCTTCCGGCCAAGTCGCGCCATTTCTGGGCGTATTCTTTGAATCCCTCATTTGAGGCCATCCCCATACTCTGTAGCTGAGTACGGGTTGGCGCCAAGTCAGCGTTATATTGATACTGGCGATAAAAGGCAGCTGCCAAGTCTTCCCAGTTATGCACTTCTGACCTCTCAAGCTGGTAAAACCAGTCTAACTGCGTACCGGACAAGCTGTCCTGAAAGAAGTGTACCTAAAGATTTCTATCGGATGTATGAGGTTGAATTCTTCTGACATATGACCTTAGGTGCTTTTTTGGGCAAGACATCCCGTCATATTTTGCAAAAATTGGCACCTTAAACTTTGGAGGGATCACAATTCCAGCAATCAATCCCAATTCTTCAAAATCTAACCCAAGAACCCTTTGCAGCTCCATAGCTGCCAGTCTATCCTCCAGGTTTTTGTATTTGTCGTCCGCTGGCGGGTATTGTTGCTCTGAGTAGTCTTCATCTTCCTCAACCTCTTCCTCTTCAGCTTCGGACTCAGAAGGTAGTGCAACTCCTTTTCCCTTACTGGTTCCCTCATCAAATGCGGAGGGAAATTCAAGAACTCTTCTAGCTTCATTCTCAAACCTTCTTCCCAGTGTAGCTACCCCAACTCTTTTCTTCTTCTTTTTTCCTTTTTCTTGCTCCTTATTCCCCAACAGTGCTTTAAGATCCTCCTGACCCTTTGCTAAGGTCATTAGGAGCTGTTGAAACTGTGAGTTTTGTGACTGCAGATCTTTGACCGTCTGTTCGAGATCCATCTTACTGAAATAAACAGCAGAAAGATAAGGAAACCTGGTGTGAAGACATGTTTATGCATATGATGAATGATATGTTTATTCATGCAATGCATTCAAGGATTTAGAAATTCAAAGTTGTTGCAAACAAAAAGAACACACGTCATATTAATAAGAAGAAATTTTGTCAGTACATAAATACCCCATGGGCCAAATATTACAAAAACTTCTTAAGGTAAAAAGACGTTGTGCATCCTCTTTGGTGCGATGTAAGTGTTGAGGGTCTCCTCCTCGTGAAGTCGGCGGGTAAGCTCTAAAACCTTCTTCTCACTGGCGTAGAAGCTGGCTTCAAAAGTATCCCTTTCCTCCTTGAGTTGGATCCAACTCTTTTGCATCTCCTCCCATGATGTTGGCATGTCAGGATGTATGATGGTGTAGGGAACCTCTCCTTCCTTAACAGGCTCTTTAATCAAAGGGAGAATGTGAGGGTAAGCCATCATAAGACTCTGGGCTCGGGTTCGTACCAACTTGAGATAAGGCTCAAGAGGGATGGAATTCTTGTGCCCCAGTTTCTTGCTATCTACCTTGTTAGGCATCCTCCAAGCTCTGATGAATCTTTGGCGAAGTCCTTGCGCATCATTGTCGAAGTCAAAAACTAGGTCAGGAATCAGCATGTCATGAGGGCCATCCCTCCGTGCATATCCAAATTGTCTCAAAGCTAGACAAGGGTTGTAGGTAATGCCTCCTCTAATTCCAAGTAATGGAACATTAGGGAACTCACCACAACGATCGACGATGATGACATTTTCTCTGGACCGAGAACACCAATGTACATCAGAGTGTGTGAGGGTCATCAATCATTGTGACCACCTTAAGCCTTGCTCATTCTTCAAAACAGATTGTGGAAGGTGAGAAATAAACCACCTTGCAAGGAGAGGAGTACAACACATGAGAACACCTCTCTTCCTCATTGTTCGTGTGTAAAATGAGTGGAGAATGTCCCCAAGCAATGTAGGTATGGGATTCCTGGATAGGAAAATCTTGACAGCATTGACATCTATAAGTTGGTCAGGATTTGGGAATAAGACCAACCCATAAATGAGGAGTGCCACAATCTCTTAGAAGGCTTGTAGATCCAAGGAGTTCCAACACTCTTGTGCCTTCTCAAACAAGAATTTTGCCAAGAAGCCTTTGACACCACTTCTAGTTTCCCAATGCCCCTTGATGTCAGATGGTTGCAAGTGTAGTGCTTGAGCAACATCTTCAGGCTTTGGTTCTTTTTCCGTACCGTTGTAGGGTAGTTGGTTAAGAATAGGAATTCTCAGGAGTTGAGAAAATTCCTCCAAAGTAGGAACCAATTGGTAGTCGGGGAATGTGAAACAGTGGTGAAGGGGGTCAAAGAATTGGAACAACACTTTCACCATGTCTTCTTCAATGCTGGTGTTGACTAGGTTGAGCAGTCTACCATGTATTTCACTGAAGAGAGAGCTTTCTGGAATTCTGGATGTGAGCTCCTTGAGTTGAGGAGGGATTCTCACAAGGTTGACTTGGATAGTTTTCTTGCGAAGAATTTCCATGACCTACAAAACAAGAACAAAGATGAAGATCCAAACCCTTGAAATGGTTAGTGGATGCATATGATGCTTTATGATGTTCATGATGTATGCACAAACATATGTACAAGCAAGTCACACAAAGCCCTAATTTCAGGCTTGCATGAGGTTTCATAGGTAAGTACCCTCTTGAGTGAAGTTGGCTTAAAAACATGTCCTATAAATAGTAACCGGGTTCTAAGGAGCTCAATATCATTGAATTGTTTTCTATGTTCATTGTTTTGGTTTAGCCACTTAACTAGCGACCAAAATATTCCAAGAAAACAACCCTCAATGAGTGTAGTATCGAGTATCTACCAACTTCGGACTGCACCAAAGCCGGTCATCTCACTACCCCTAATAAAAGGCCAAGATGGTCAAGTAAGGTTCTAGGTCATTAGTGCTTAGTGACATCACTCAGCGGCCCCGTACTCTCCTTGATTGAACTCAAGGGTTACCGGTACTCACAAATATTTCGCACTAATATAGCTATTGCTTCAACTATGTCGGTATACCCCGTACAGTTTCCACAACGTATTGCTATCTATGAATGTTTCCCCAAATTCGGGTGTAGGATTTCAAGTCCAAACAAGAGAACCAAAATATAAAGCAATCAAAGCAAACAAATAGCCATGCAAAAGGGTGATCTAAGCCCTAAGGTTACTCCACTTTTAATTTTCTCCCCAGCAGAGTCGCCAGTTCTGTGATACGGTGGGAGAACTGACTTGAGGTTTTGCATTTGTTTTCGCAAATGTTTCGGTTTAGCAAGAGTCGCCACCGACTTTTTATTTTATCCTAAAGGAAAGGTTAAAAAGCACAGGAAAACCTTTTGAGATGTTTTCTTGGGTTCGGGGAGTAGATTATAGAAAGGGAAGGTATTATCACCCTTTCTATCCATGGTTATCCATGGGCTCTTAGTTACTTGCTTATATCACTTGCCTTACATTTTCAATTGTTTGAAATGGTGTTTTCAATTGTTTGAAATGGTGCTTTGTGTGTGTGGTTTTGAAAATGTTTTGAAAAAGATGCCTTGTCTAGGCAACCCTTGTAACAATTCTTTACTCGAATGTTTTACAAAAGGTGTTTGTCTTTTTGAAAAGATGTTTCAAGGTTTTGAAAGTTGTTTTTGGAAATTGTGTTGTGGAGTGTGTTTTGAAAGTAGGCAAGTGTGTTTTGCAAGTTTGATCAAGTAACTAAGAGTTGTCTACCCCTAAATTTACTCAAATATTTTTTCTATGTTTTAACCCTTTTAACAGCATTGTTCCACCATTGTATTTGGTGGGCAATCTTGTGTTAGGATGTTAACGGGACGGGCGCGGGTCATCGTTTACACCATGAATGCAATAGTTCCAAGTGTCTTTGGCAATTTTTCCTTTAAGGGACTTGATCATTTTTAGGCAACTTGAGAAAGTGTCATCGAGGGACTATGATCATTTGATTTGTTTTTGTTTTTGCCAAAGACACTCAACATGCAACATGGCCCATTTTTGAAGGCAACAAGTGGAGTAACCCTAAGGGTGCAAGTGTGCATTGTGTTGTCCATTTTCATGCTTTTTTGTCTCGAATTAGGTCAAGCTATCTATTATTTGATTTTTTCATAAAACCCTAGGTCTATCATGGCATAATTTGAAAGCTTTTAAATACGGAAATTTAAAGTCCTAAATTATTACAACATGATTATGGGGATGGGGGTACAAAGGTTTGAATGGGGGGATATTTAGCAAGAAATTAAATCTAAAACTATTACATCCATATTGAATATACAAATTATTTAATTGTACAAAAATAAAAGGTCACTTTTGGAGTATTTTTATGGTTTAGGGCAAAACCCTAATTTTTTAAATAAATAGTATTTATTTATTAATATTATACAATATTATATATTAATTTATACAAAAATAAAAAAAAGAAGTATATTGTAAAAAAAGAATTTTTGATGTCATAGATTAATAAAAATAAAAATGTATTATTTCTATATTTTTGTCCTAAATATCTAATAAAATATACAAGTATTTATATTATATATTAAATATACTAAATATATACAAGAATAAAATATTAATTATTTACAAAAATGAGTATATTTTAGAAAATGTTTTCAAAATGTGAATAAAAAATAATGACTGAAAATATATATATTTTTGCATTATTTTTTTAATATCTTAAATAAAAAGTATTACATTTATTTATATACATATGCTAAATGAAACAAATAAATACCAAATAAATGCAAAAATGTGAGAAAAAATATTTTTAGTGTTTTTTCATGTTTGAATAAAAATATAGAATCAGAAACAAAAAGAAAAATGCAAAAATAATGAATATTTCACACAATGGGTCAGGGGGTGTATGTTAAAAAAGAATGTGCAAAGAGTAAAAACAACTCAGGCCCAGCCCAAGTCACCACCACCTTCTTCAACCTCCAGCCATTCTGTTTGAATTTCGCGCGCCTCCTTGCTCAAACAACAAACTCCTGATTCTTTGACTTTTACACAAAACTCATAACACAAACATTGTAGAGCATCAAGAGACGAATTCATACATATAAAAAACTTGACCTAACTCTAACAAACGAGGGAGAATTTCTTCATCCCCAATTTCTGACCTAAGTTTTTTTCAATGTTCATGGCCAAAATTCTCACAGCATACTCAATATAAATGAAAAGTAAGTATATGGATGACTTCAGGGCTATGAGGAGAACATGTTTTATTCACAAACCTAAGCCTAACTCTTCCTATATTGAGAGATAAAAGTTCATGTTTTTACCTATTTCAGCTTGAGTCGTGTACAGCAATGGAGATATCTTCAATGGAGTTTGAGCTTTGGTACAACTTTCCTGATGTCCAAGGATGCTTCTCCAACACCTAGCTTGCTTTGAATCACTATGAATCGTGCTATGGAAGTTCACCTGCACAACTGAAAAATGAAAATGGCAACAGGGGTTAGGGATGTTACAGTTTGTATCTAGGGCTTGGGATAGCTTCAATGGATGGTAGGGAGTGTGTTTGAACAAGCTTTGGTCAAAACGCACGAGCAAACTGAGTTGTGCAACTCAATCTGCAGGGATGCCCTGTTTCTTGCAGAAAAATGGTGTTTTGATGAATGAGGAGGTTTGAGGGGTGGTTGATTCGTGTTTTAGGTTAGTTAGGGAGTGTGAAAGATGTTTGCAAAGTTTGCTTAGGTTGGTGTTTACAGGAATGAGAGATTGGAGTCAGTTTGCAAGTTTTCTTCTCATGTAAGCAAAGAGATGTCAACTTGTGATATAGGCCTATACCAAGTTCTCAAGCATGCTGCATACTTTGTTCTTGATCAGTGGGATTTGCCTACAAACTTGTGCCTCAAAGATCTGGCTTGTACCTCTTGGATATGGTATTTGACATAAAGTGTATCTTTATCAAAATGGCAAATGTGCTTTTTCTATTTAAGGGATAATTTCATGTGTAATGACCAAATGCACAAAATAATGCTTGAACACAATGGTTTGGCATTTAATTATTGAGTGTGAAGAGGGTTAGAGGCCTGCAAGCTTGCATAAACCATGCTGAGTTGAAAATGCAAAGTGTTATGAGCAAGCTTTGGCCATGAACAAAAGTGAGTTTTGGCCAACTTTGCAAATTCGATTCTCCCTAACCACAAGGGTGTTTGAGAAGTTCTTGGACAATTTGGAAAGCTTGGAATGTGTAATACAATCCATCTTTGTAATGCAAATTGAAACTCCAAGTAGAACCATGTGAAAAATGGCCAAGAAGTTGGACAAAAATCCTGCCTAGAATAGGTCAAAATTTCTCTAAGTTAAAAAATGTTTTGCACCCTTGTTCCAAAAATCATAACTTGAGCTAAAAGCTTCCTTTGATAAAACTTTGTGAATAAAAGTTGTAGATTTTGCAATGGACTACAACTTTCATGTTTTGAGTTTTGTTTGAATCCAATTGTATCTTGATGAAAAAATGGGACAAAGTTAGGAAAAAATAAGGAAGTTCCATAACTTAGAAAAATTCTAAGTTATGAAATTTTCTCATTCTAAACCCTAATTTGCAATTTTGGATTTCTTGATGAACAAGTTTCATAATTTGACATGTTTTGATGAAAAATGAATCTTGACACTTGATTTTGACCAAAAAGTCAAAGTTTGACTTTTCAGTACACAGTCAAATTTTGATCAGTTGACTGGAAAATTCATCTGTCAATCTTGTGCATTTGAGATCTTTTGAACTTGTTGAATGTGTTAAGAGAATTCCATTGAGTCCTTGAGTCCATATGTAAGCTTGGTTTGCCATTGGTTAGGTCAAACAGTCAAAAATTGCCTTTGTGCAGTCAAAACCCTAAAAATGACCATTTTGCCCTTTTGGTGATCTGATCAAATTTCTTATGGAATTGTGATCCAAACTTGACCAAATGGTTCATATGAGTTCATTATGTTGATGTGGGTCAAAAATTATGAAGTTTGACTGTCAATTGGCCACAGTTGACTTTTTCCCCAATACAGCTGACTTCTAGGTCAACTGTCCAATTGACTGGGCAAAGACTGGAATCAAGGCTTGAAACTTGGTATGGATAAACTTGTAGGTCCAACATGAAGCATGAAAGTCACTTTGGGCATTTTAGGTCAAAACATCTTTGTGCAAACTAAAACCCTAATTTGGGTCAACAGTGCAAGGAGGAGTCTTGAGCAGAGCAAATCCTAACTTGATCTTGAGCTCTAAGGGTCTTGTGGTGAGAAAATATTGATGAAATAAGAGGGCAAAATTTGGGGTACAACATTACCCCACTGCATAACAAAGGTAGTCTTCTCCATGTCTTCGGGGGCCATTTTGATCTGGTTGTATCCTGAAAATCCATCCATGAAAGAAAATACCTTATGTTGAGTTGTATTGTCAACTAAGATGTCAATGTGTGGTAGTGGAAAGTCATCTTTAGGGCTAGCCCTGTTTAAATCTCTGTAGTCCACACACATTCTCACTTTGCCATCTTTCTTAGGCACGGGCACAATGTTAGCAACCCATTATGGATAGGAAGTAACAACAAGAAACCCGACATTAAACTGCTTCATCACTTCGGCTTTGATCTTCTCATACATATCAGGCCTCATTCGGCGAACTTTCTGTTTAATTAGTGGACAGTCTTCTCTTGTAGGGAGACGGTGAACCACAATATCTGTATCGAGTCCCGACATGTCTTCATAGGACCAGGCGAAGATCTCAACATATTCATTCAACAGCTGAACCAAGCGCTCTTTGACATTCGGCTTTAGGTTGGCACCCACTTTAACCTCTCTTCTGTCTTCGGTAGTACCCAAGTTGATAGTCTCTAATAATTCTTCATGGGGCAGAATAGCCCTTTCTTCCTGTTGTAGAAGTCTAGCCAACTCTCCAGGCACTTCACAGTCTTTCATCACCTTCGTATTCGGCATGATTGACCAGATCTTCAGAGTCACTGAAGGCCAAAGCAGAATTATTACCCATGGAATCCGGAGTGGATGGGTACCTGCATTTTGTGAGTGTAGATGTGTGTAAGGGATAGCCACCTTTAAACAAAATAAAATGTAAAAAGAAAGAAAATGAACACAAAAGTTTATATATGAAAACATCCATGATTCATTAAAAATGGCATATGAAAATGAAGAATCAAAACCCTTACAAATGGACCTATATGCCCCGGGTAAGGCACAAGGCAAAAAGAGTGTACGAATTGTTTAAAAATTATTACAGACCAACGGAAAATGTTCAAAAGATAAATTACTGATTGATGAAAGTAATGGGAACGAAGTCTTTCGCCTCCCAGTTGTTCAGTCCTCCTTCAATGGTCGGGAAAATCTAATCTTCAAAATTGCTCTCATCTTTAACATCTTCCAAAGCATGAACTCCGTGATGAGTGATCTTTAATGGTGGTCCTCCAGCTCGGGAGCGACGCACAGCCTTCTGACTAGCAGCAGTGAAACCCAAACCGAACTTATATGTCTTGAAAGGAAAATATGGTAGCTGACCCCACACTGTACTTCCTCCTTCCTCGATCACAGCCTTCGCATCCTTAAGGGATGACATCCGGGACACAGGCTTGGTAATTGCAGGCACATAAGTTATTGTTTTGGCCATCGCAACCTCGGGAGAAACCTCTTCAAAGTGTTGGAAAGGGGTTTCTATGAATTCACCATCTAACTCCACGTAGCGGAAAGAGTTAAGGTGGCTTATCATATACTCCTCCTCACCATGAACTGTTATGATTTTCCCTTGGACTGGATATTTTACATTTGGTGTAGAGAAGAAGTGACTGCCCCAACGTTGTGGATCCATGGCCTTCCCAGCAAACAAGAATATGAAGGACGAATGTCCATCACATAAAATGTAGAGTCGAAAATTTTCGTTCCCACCTTAATTGGGATGTCCACTTCTCTGTGAACCATCCACTTAGAACCGTCGAAGGCTCTAACAATGATATTACTGGGCTTTAAGGTCAAACCTTCACAGTCTAGTCTGTCCAATGCTTTCTTTGGTAGGACATTTAAAGACGACCCAATATCAACCAGAATGTGAGCAAGTGTGGTTCCTCTGCACTCCACCGAGACATGCAGCGCATCATTATGCTTTCTTCCCTTAGACGTTAGATCGGCATCATAGAAGCCAAGACCATTGTTGGCTGTAAGGCTAGATACACTCTCTTGAAACTGATCCGCAGAAGTTTCTTGAGGCACGTGCGCCGTCTTTAGGAATTTGATCAAGTCTTTGGCATGAGCCTCGGAACAAAGCAATAGGGCCAGCATGGATATTTTTGAAGGGGTTTTCCCCAGTTGTTCTACGACATCATAGTCGCTTTTCTTAATTATCTTTAAAATTTCCTCCATTTCCTTTTGGGTGGTCTCGGAGATGACCAAAGGTTGAGCCCTCGTCCCGACGGGCGCTTCTTGGATCCCCTTACCTTTATCAGCAGTAACAATAGAGGGTGCAACTTCAGGAGTAACAATTTCTTCAATCACGGGACTTCGCACAAATATCTTGACTGGCATAGGAGCACTTGAGGGTCCGAAGATTTCCCTTGGAGGAGCAATCTCCGGAGAGAAGATTCTTCCGCTACGAGTTATCTTACTTGTCCCTGCAATATTTCCTATGTCAAGAGTGTCTTCATCGGAATTCTCTTCCACTGATTCGATCTGCTTCACACCGTGATAGAAGATCTCTCCTCCATAATTCCACGGTATCGTCTTATTGGACTTGTATGGGATAGGCCCCGACATAGTAATCTTCAGTGGTACAATCTTTGGATCGGGTATAATCTTAATAGGTCTTTTGGAGACCTTGGAAAGATTGTCGGAAATGGTAATCATAGCAACATCAGTGATTGGAGTAACAGGAGTAACAGGAGTTTTCTGAAAGATGATCTCTTGATTATCCATTAGGCGTTGGACGCCTAACTTCAATAACGGACAGTCGGATTGTAGGGACGAACAAAAGTGATAATATTTTTCACAGTCTGGGAAGATCCCGACTTTCAACAGATTCATCTTGATTATTAGCAATGGAGTCATTAAGTCATCAATAGCAGCGACATACAGATCCTCTTCGATAGCATGGGCACTGTGACCATGCTTCGGCATTGGGGAAGAAATCACGTTCGGCTTTTCAGGCGCGTCGAATTCTACCTCCTTGGCATCTATCAAATCTTGGATCTTGTTTTTCAGGGGCCAACAGTTGTTGGTGTCGTGCCCTATGCCGTCGGAATGGTAAAAAGAAGAAGTTGTATTCGGATTTTGTGGCGGATCTCTCAAGGTTGTAAGGTTTAGCTTCAAGAGATGGGGGAGAACCTGGGAAAGCGTCATGTTTATTTTGGTGAACTTCCTAGAAGGCCTTCCCCCTCTTTGTTGGTTGGTTCTTGGTTGAACATTCCTAGGCTTATCAGCTGCAGTCTTTTGGATCATTACAACCCCCACCATTGGTCGGCGCTCTACTATTCCTCGACCTTTTTGAGTGTAAACAGCTGACATGTCTTTCTTGTCTGGAAAAGGTTTTTTGACAGCGGTAGAAGCAAATGTATCTTTTTGAATCTTACCACTCTTGATGCCAGCTTCAACTCGTTCACCAGTCAAGATTAATTCGGTGAACCACGCCGATGAACTCCCTATCAGGTGATTGAAGAATGGACCAGACAGCGTCCCCAAAAACATATCAACCAGTTCTCTATCAGACAATGATGGCCACACCCTTCCAGCCAAGTCCCTCCACTTCTGGGCATACTCTTTAAACCCTTCATTAGAGACCATACCCATACTCTGCAGTTGAGTACGAGTAGGTGCTAAGTTTGCGTAATACTGATATTGTATGTAGAAGGCAGCAGCCAGATCCTCCCAATTATGTACGTCAGCCCTCTCAAGCTGGTAGAACCAGTCCAATTGCGTACCCAAAAGACTATCTTGAAAAAAGTGGACCCACAGATCCTTATCAGAAGAATGAGGTTGGATCTTTCTGATGTAAGACCGTAGGTGCATCTTCGGGTAAGACAAACCATCGTATTTGGCAAACGTAGGCACCTTAAATTTATGGGGAATCACAATCCCAGCAACCAATCCTATCTCTTTGAAATCCAGCCCAGACACCCTTTGTACCTCCATAGCCGCCAACCGCTCTTCCAGATTCTTATACTTGTCGCATGCAGGAGGGTACTGCTGCTCAGAGTAATCTTCATCCTCTTCTTCTTCTTCAGCCTCAGACTCAGATGGTACTGCAACTCCCTTTCCTTTGCCAACCCCTTCATCAGACGTTGATGGGAAATCCAGGACTCTTCTAGCTTGGTTCTCAAATCTTCTTCCCATAGTGGCCACACCAGCTCTTTTTTTTCTTTTTCTCCTTTTCTTTTTCCTTTTCCTTCTCTAACAGTGCTTTAAGGTCCTCTTGACCCTTTTCCAAGGTCATGAGGAGTTGGTGGAACTGTGAATTCTGTGCTTGCAGATCTTTGACCGTCTGCTCTATATCCATCTTGCTGAAATAAATAGCAGAAAGATAAGGAAACCTGGTGTGAAGACCTGTTTATGCATATGATGAATGATATGTATTCATGTAATGCATTAAAGGATTCAGAAATTCAATGTTGTTGCAAACAAAAAGAATACACGTCATATTAATAAGAAGAAATTTGTTAGTACATAAATACCCCATGGGCAAAATATTACAAAAATCTTAATGCAAAAAGACGTTGCGCATCCTCTTTGGTGCGATGTAGGTGTTGAGAGTCTGCTCTTCATGGAGTCGACGAGTAAGTTCCAAAACCTTCTTCTCACTGGCGTAGAAGTTGGCTTCAAAAGTATTACGTTCTTCCTTGAGTTGTATCCATCTCTTTTGCAAATATTCCAATGATGTTGGCATGTCAGGATGTAGGAGGGTGTATAGAACCTCTCCTTTCATAACATGCTCTTTGATCACAGGGAGAATGTAGGGGTAAGGCATTATAAGATTTTGGGCGCGGGTTCGTACCCACTTGAGGTAAGGCTCAAGGGGGATGGAATTCTTGTGTCCCAGTGTCTTACTGTCCACTTTGTTGGGTATCCTCTAAGCTCGGATAAACCTTTGTCGAAGTCCTTGAGCGTCGTTGTCAAAGTCAAAAACCAAGTCTGGAATCAGAATGTCATGAGGGCCATCCCTTCGGGCATACCGAAATTGTCTCAGAGCCAAACAAGGGTTGTAGGTAATGCCTCCCCTAATGCCAAGTAATGGGACATTAGGGAATTCCCCATAATGATCAATGATGATGACATTTTCTCTAGACCAAGAACACCAATGAACATCAGAATGTGTGATAGTCATCAACCGTTGTGACCACCTCAAGCCTTGTTCATTCTTCAAGACTGACTGGGGAAGGTGAGAAATAAACCACCTTGCTATAAGAGGAGTACAACACATGAGAACACCTCTTTTCCTCATTGTTCGTGTGTGAAATGAGTGGAGGATATCCCCAAGCAATGTAGGCACAGGATTCCGAGATATGAAAATCTTGATAGCATTCACATCTATCAGCTGATCAGGGTTTGGGAACAAGACCAACCCATAGATGAGAAGTGCTATAATCTCTTCAAAAGCTTGCAGATCTAGATAATTCCAGCATTCTTGTACCTTCTCAAACATAAACTTTGCCAAGAAACCCTTGACACCATTTCTAGTTTCCCAATGACCTCTAATATCAGATGGTTGCAAGTGTAAGGCTTGAGCAACATCTTCAGGCTTTGGCTCTTTTTCCGTACCGTTGTAGGGTAGTTGATGGAGAATAGGAATCCTCAGGAGTTGAGAAAATTCCTCCAAAGTAGGTACTAGTTGGTAATCAGGAAATGTAAAGCAATGGTGTAGGGGGTCAAAGAACTGGAAGAGAACTTTCACCATGTCTTCTTCAATGTTGGAGTTGACCAAGTTGAGAAGTCTACCATGTCTTTCACTGAAGGGAGAATTCTCTGGAATCTTGGAAGTAAGGTCCTTGAGTAGAGGAGGGATTGTCACAAGGTTGACCTGAATAGTTTTTCTGCGGAGTGATTCCATGACCTACAAAACATGAACAAAGTTGAAGATCCAAACCCTTGAAATGGTTAGTGGATGCAAATGATGCTTCATGATGTTCATGATGTATGCACAAGTATATGTACAAGCAGATCACACAAGATCCTAGTTTCAGGCTTGCATGGGGTTTCATAGGTAAGTACCCTCTTGAAGTTTAGTTGGCTCAACCTGTCCTATAAATAGTAACCGAGTTCTAAGGAGCTCAATATCACTGGATTATTTTCTGTGTTCATTGTTTCAGTTTAGCCACTTTACTGGCGACCGAAATATTCCAAGAAAAAAACCCTCAATGAGTGTAGTATCGAGTATCTACCAACTTCGGACTGCACCAAAGCCGGTCATGTCACTACCCCTAAAAAGTCCAAGATGGTCAAGTAAAGGTTCTAAAAGTACATTAGTGCTTCATGACATCACTCAGCGGCCCCGTATTCTCTTTGATTGACTCAAAGGCTACCGGTACCCACAAATATGTCGCACTAATATATCTATTGCTTCAACCATGTCGGTATACCCCGCACAGTTTCCATAACGTATTGCTATTTACCTATGAATGTTTCCTAAATCCGGGTGGAGGATTCAAACCCAAACAAAAGAACCAAATGTAAAGAAATCAAAGCAAACAAGATAAGCATGTAAAGGTGATCTAAACCCTAAGGTTACTCCACTTTTAAGATAATATCCCCAGCAGAGTCGCTAGTTCTGTGATACGGTGAGAGAACTGACTTGAGGTTTTGCGTTTGTGTTCGCAAATATTTCGGTTTAGCAAAAGTCGCCACTGACTTTTTATTTTATCCAAAGGAAAGGTCAAAAAGCACAGGAAAGACCTTTGAGATGTTTTCTTGGGTTCAGGGGGTAGATTATGAAAAGGGAAGGTGTTAGCACCCTTTTCATCCATGGTTTTCCATGGGCTCTTAGTTACCTGTTTAGATCACTTGCTTTTGCTTTTCAATTGTTTGAAATGGTGCTTTGTGTGTGGTTTTGAAAATGCTTTGAAAAGAGGCCATCATTGTGGCGACCTTTGTAATGATTCTTGTTTGAATATATATAAAGGTGTTTGTCTTTTGAAAATATATTACAATGTTTGAAAGTTTTTTTTGGGAAATGTTTTGAAATTGTGTTGTGAGGTGTGTTTGAAAATATCAAGGATGTTTTGCAAGTTTTGATCAAGTAACTAAAAATTGTCTACCCTATTTTACTCAAAGATCTTTCCTATACGTTGTTATTCTTTTGACATTGTTGTTTTACCATTGTATTTGGTAAACAAACTTGTGTTTAGATGTTAAATGGGACATGCGCGGATCATCGTATGGACCATGATAACAATTGTGCTAAGTATCTTTAGCAAATTTTTGAGGGACTAGATCATTTTGTATAGGCAACCAAGATAGCGTCATCGATGGACTATGATCTTTTGTTTTGTTTTTGTTTTTCCAAGATACTCAACATGCATAACATGGCCCATTTTCAAGGCAACAAGTGGATGAAACCCTAGGGGTGCATGTGTGTAATGTGTTGTCAATTTACATTCTTTTTGTCTTTGCATTAGTCAAGCTATTTGTTTGATTTTGGATTTCTTGCATACAAACCCTAATCTCTAACATGGCATATTTGAAAGTTATAAATGCGCAAAATAAATCTACGACTATTACAATATTGATATGGGGAGGGGGATACAATTTTGAATGGGGGGATTATTTTGCAAGAAATTAAAACACTAATATTTACTATTACATCCAAATTGAATAAATGGTACAAATAAATAAATGGACAAGTATTTAAATGATCAATTAAATAAATATACAAAATATTATGAATATGCAAAAAAATGTAATATTTAATGCAAAAAAAGAAATAAAAAGATTATTTTTATTAAGGGTAAAACCCTAATTTTCTTTTAAGAAAAATAAATAAATAAATAAATAAATATATATATATATATATATATATATATATATATATATATATATATATATATATATATATATATATATATATATATATATATATATATATATATATATATATATATATATATATATATATATATATATATATATATATATATATATATATATATATATATATATATATATATATATATATATATATATATATATATATATATATATATATATATATATATATATATATATATATATATATATATATATATATAAAATAAATGAAATATGTACCAATGTCAAAAAATAAAAATATATTAAAAAAAATATTATTTTTATATGTATAAATAATAAAATAAAATAAAATAAAATAATATCTCTAAAACATTTATTTGTTTTTTATTAAAGAAAATAAAACTATATACTAATTAATAATTATTTTCATGTTAGAAAAATAAAATAAAATATGAAAATAAATGTGAAAATTTATAAAAATATTTTTGGTATTTTTTAATGTTTAGAAAATAATAAAATAAAACCAGAAATGAAAAACAAATACAAAAATATAAAGAAATGGGCTAGGGGGTGCAATCAGCAAGGCAGGGGGTGCAAAAAGTGAGCCAGAACCAAGCCCAGTCCTTTGAACTTCATCTTCAACCTTTGTCAACCAAAAACGCGCGCGCCTGACTTCAAACATGGAAAACCTGCATGCGTGCTCTAATGCAAAAACTCATAACATCAAAGTTGTAGCATTTTTCAAGACGATTCCAACCATGTAAAGAACTCATTCTAACTCTCAAAGACCAGAGAGAATTTCTCTGGCCCTAAATTCTAACATAATTTTTTCAGGAAGTTCATGAATCAAATTCTCTTAACACGTTTAACTTAAATGAAACTGAGCATATGTACAGCTTCATGGCTATGAGTACTACATTTTTTATTCACAAACCTAAGTCTAATGATTCCTAAATAGAGAGATAAGAAGTTGACAAAAACCTATTTCAGTTGAACTCATGTATGGCAATGTGGAGCTTTTCAGTGAGGCATGAGATGTTTGGGAGCTTGCTTGAACTTCCTCAAACCTTTCCTAATGCCTAGTTTTCCTTGAATATGCTTGAACAAGCCTGTAGAACTCAACCTGCACAAGCTGAAAATAGAAATGGTGAAGCTTGCAAATGGAGTTACAGTCACTGCCTAATGGTTGGGATAGCTTGGATAGGTTATATGGAAGGTGTTTGAACAGGTTTGGGGCAAAACGCACGAGGGGTTTTTGTAATGGATGTAAATCTGCAGGGAGTGCCCTGTTTTGCAAGAAGAATGTGATTTGGTGTTTTGGAAGGTTTGAGGGCTCAAAGGCTCGTGTTTTAGGCCCAGTGCAATGTGTCCAACTTATTTCAAAAGCTTGCAAGGGTTAGTTATCACAGATGTGCAAGTTGTGTTGTATTTGACAAGTTTCTTGTATTTTAAGCAAAAGTAAGTCATGATGAAAGACAGACCTATAGAGGCTATCTATCAGCCTGCCCTTTGTGATCTTGGCCCCCTCAATTTGTGGATATTGTGTGCTGTATCAGATCCTGTTCAAGGCTCAAGGATTCTATTTGACATAAAGCACATTTGACAAAAATGGCAATGTTGCCTTTTTGCTATTTTAGGATTAATCTTGTATGCAATCCTCCCATGACCAGAACAAAGCCTTAAACCAATGGATTTGCATTTAATTATTGAGTACCGAAGGGTTTTGTGACCTGTAATCAAGTACAAACAAGGCTAATTAGAGTTTGCAACTTGTATCAATATGAAAATGCCATGGATCAAAAGTGAGTTTTTGCCAACTTCAAGCCTTCGATTCTCCCTAACCATAAATGATTTTGGAGAGTTCTTGGACATTTTGGAAATCTTGTAACATTCTCTACAATCCATCTTTGAAATGCATTTTGATATTCTAAGTGGAACTAGGTGAACAATTGCCATGAAGATAGGTCAAAATCCTGCCTAAACTAGGGCAAAATTTCACTAAGTTAAAAGTTTCATGGACCATTGTTCCAAAAATCATAACTTGATATCCAAGCTTCTTTTGAGAAAACTTTGTGAATCAAAGTTGTAGATTTTGTGGAGGACTACAACTTTCATGTTGGAAGTTTTGTTTGAATCCAATTGCATCATGGTGAAAATGTTGGGCAAAGTTGGGGAAAATTAAGAAAATTTCATAACTTAGAAAAATTCTAAGTTATGCAAATTTTCAATCTTAAACCCGAATTTGCAAAATTGGGTTTCTTGATGAACAAGTTTCATGTTTTGACATATCTTGATGAAAAATGACCCTTGGCACTTGATTTTGACCAAAAAGTCAAAGTTTGACTTTTTAGTGTACATCCAAATTTTGATCAGTTGACTAAAAAATTCATCTGTCAATCCAATGCAATTGAGATCTTTTGAACCTTGTGAATAGGTCAAGATGATGCCATTGAGTCCTTGAATCCATGCTTGAACCCAATTTTCCATTGGCTAAGTCAAAATTCAGAAATTGCCCTTCTGCAGTCAAAACCCTAAAAATGACCATTTTTCCCTTTTGGTGATCTGATCAAATTTCTTGAGGAGTTGTGGTCCAAACTTGATCAAATGGTTCATATGAGCTTATAATGTTGATGTGGATCAAAGTTTATTAGGTTTGACTGTAAATTGGTCACAGTTGACTTTTTCCCCAATACAGTTGATTTCTAGGTCAACTGTCCAATTGACTGGGCAAAAATTTGATTCAAAGCTTGAGACTTGGTATGGGCAATATTATAAGTCCAAAATGAATTATGGAAGTCACTTTGAGCATTGAAAGTCCAAAAATCCCTGTGCAAACTCAAACCCTAATTTAGGTCAACAATGCAAGGAGATGTCTTGAGCAGAGCAAAATCCTAATTTGGTCTTGAGTTCAAAGAGTCTTGTGATGAAAAATATTGATAAAATGAGAGGGCAAATTTTGGGGTACAACACCATCTAACATTGAATCCAAGTGGGAAAGAAGAAGTAGAGTTAAAGTTCTTCTTGCAAATTTTCTTATGGAGAAAGCTCAGGTATTCCTAGATGCCATGAGTTACCATGCTTTTGAAGATATCTTGGCTCTCTTGATCTATGGGTTGGTTTTGTTCCCTAATTTAGACTAACTTATAGACGTAAATGCCATCAACATTTTCCTTACTCGTAATCCAGTACCTACATTGCTCGGGGATATTTTGCATTCACTCCACACCCGTACTATGAAGAAACGAGGAACTCTTATGTGTTGTATGTCTTTACTCTATAGGTGGTTTATTTCGCACCTTCCTCGATCAGTAATGAAGAATGAATTAGGATTAAGTTGGAATAAGAAGTTAATGTCTCTTTCTCACTCTGATATCTATTGGTGTTCTCGCTTTCAAGAAGACATCTCTTGTATTGATTGTTACAGAGAATTTCCTAATGTGCCACTCCTTGGCATTACAGGAGGCATCACCTACAACCCTTCTTTAGCCCTACGTCAGTTTGGTTACGCATGGAGAGATGGTCCTCCTTATATGCTCATCCAAGGTATTGTGTTCGACTATTCAAATGATCTGCAAGGTTATCGTCAGAGGTTCATCCATGCTCGGGGTATGGTTAAAAAGACTGATAGTAAGACTTTAGGACACAAGAACTCCATCCCTTTGGGACCTTATCTCAAATCGATGTGAGCTCATGCTCAAAGTCTTATGATGCCATATACTGCCATCTTACCAGTGATCTTAGAGCCTATTGTTCAAGGGGACGAGTCTCGCATCATTCTTCATCCTGATATACCAACAAACTTATAAGAATTGCAAAGGTATTGGATCCAACTCAAGGAAGAATGGGAAACCTTTGAGACCCAACTTTGTGCCAGTGAGAAGAAAGTGTTGGAACTGACAAAGCAACTTCACGAGGAGCAGAGTCTTAATGCCTATATCAGTACAAAAAGGAAGCGTCCATGGGAAACCTAGAAGTTTTAGAAGTTTTAATTGTTATTTCTTTGTAAACTTTTATTTAATTTGAACTTACTAATAAAAAGTCTTTGTTTCTGTTTTGAATAAAAGAGTTTAAATCCTACGAGGTCCTTGAAAACATTGCATAAACATATCATGCATATCATTACATAAGTAGGTATTTCAAGACAGGTTTCTTATCTTTTCTCTGTTTATTTCAGCAAAAAGAAATGGCTCTTGAACATACAGTTAAAGATCTTCAAGCACAGAACGCTCAATTCCAACATATGTTCCTGGCTCTGGCTAAAGTACAAGAAGATCTAAAAGCTCTCATTGTCAAAGAGAAGACAAAGAAGACAAAGAAACCAATTGGAATATTGAATATGGGAAGAAGATTTAGAGGACCAACCAAGCGAGCTCTAGAATTCACAACTCCATCGAATGAGGGGGATAATCAGGAAGAGGATGACAAGAAGACAAAAGAAGAAGATAACAACCCAGGGACTGATGAAGAGGAAGCCGGCTATGCTGAAGAACAATATCCTCCTGCTGATGACAAGTATAATTAGCTGGAGGATCGTCTCAATGCTATGGAGATTCATAGAGTACCTGGTTTGGACTTTGAAGAGCTAGGGTTGGTCTCGGGAGTGGTTATCCCAAAAAAGTTCAAAGTTCCTGCCTTTGTAAATTATGACGGAGTTTCTTGTCCTAAGCTGCATCTGAGGTCTTATGTCAGGAAGATCCAACCCCATACATTTGATAGGAAGTTATAGGTTCATTTCTTTCATGAGAGTTTGTCGGGGACACAGTTAGAGTGGTTCTATCAATTGGAAGGAACCAATATCCGTAATTGGGAAGATTTAGCTGCTGCTTTTTACAAGCAGTATCAATATAATGTTGACCTCGCTCCAACCCGTACACAACTCCAAAGCATGTTTATGGGTTCTAGTGAGGGTTTCAAAGATTATGCCCAAAAATGGAGGGATCTCGCCGGTAGAGTCCAGTCTCCCCTGTCTGATAGAGAGTTAGTGGATATGTTCTTGGGTACTCTGACAGACCCATTTTTCAACCATTTGATTGGAAGTTCTTCAGCCGGATTCACCGAGCTGATACTGACAGGAGAATGAGTGGAAGCTGGTATCAAGAGTGGTAAAATACAAGGGGCTACATCTTCAAGTAATGCAAAGAAGCTGTTTAGTGGAAAGAAGGAGGTTAGTTCCGCCTGTGGTCAGAGAAATCATGGTAAAGTTGAACACCGTCCAACAGTAGGAGCTGTAATGATCTCTAACCCTACACCAACTCAACGACATAATAATCAGCGCAGGAAGGATGCGCCTAGAAGACAATTCACCAGAATCAACATGCCTTTGTCTCAGGAATTGAAGCATTTTTTGAAGGATGACCTGGTCACTCTGAAGGATCCTCCCCAAAACCTAAACACTTCCTCTCCCCATTACAATCTGAATGCACGGTGTGATTACCACTCCAACAGTTCAGGGCACGATACGAATGATTGTTAGGCTCTAAATAATAAATTTCAAGACCTTATTGATGTAAAGGAGATTGAATTTGATCCTCCTGAGACTCCCAATGTAATAACTGCATCGATGCCCAAACATGAAAAAGGTATCAATGTTGTTGATGATGTACTTTTTGTTTCTTCCATGAATGATTTGACTACTCTTCTCCAAATTGTTAAGAAGAGCCTCCTACGGGCCAGTTTATTTCCAGGTTGTAATGAATATTGTCACCTTTGTGCATACCTGCCCAATGGTTGTATATTGCTGAAGATAGGTGTCCAACGCCTGATGAACGACAAGGATATTCTATTTGAGAAGACTCCATCTATGAAAAGTCTATATAAAGATGTAATATGTGAAGGTGTGTCAATTATTACCATCTCTAATAATCTTATAAGGGTCTCCTCCATAAGGCCTATAAGGATTACTGACAACCCTAAAATTGCTCCCATAATCATTACCTCTTCAGGGCCCATACCATATTCCTCCGACAAAGCCGTTCCGTGGAATTATGGAGTTGGCATTTATTATCATGGCATCAAGAAAGACCTATTGGCCATCAAGAATGAATTTACTGAAGGTACTAATCCTAACATCAACAACATTATTGGGACCAGTAAAGTTACCAGAAGTGGAAGGATTTTCTTTCCTAAAATCTCTCCAAAGACTGTTGCCACTCTTTTTGTTATTCCTGCTAATACTCTTGTTGTTACTCATGTTGCTACTCCTGTTGTTATCCCTGATACTGAGTTAGTTGAGACTCGGGGCAAAGAAGTATCGGTTGAGCCTGACCGGACGGAGGCACCTAAAGAAGCCATTCCGGAGGCCTCTAAGAGAGAAATGGAGGAAATTTTAAAAATCATACGAAAAAGTGACTATAATGTTATGGAACAATTGGGGAATACCCCATAAAATATTTTAATGCTAGCATTTTTATTATGCTCCAAACCCATGCTAAAGCTTTGGTGAAGTTCCTGAAGTCTGCTCATGTGCCACAAGAGACTTCCGCTGACCAATTTGAAGACTGTGTTGCTAGTCTGACTGCCGATAGTGGACTAGGATTCTCCAATACTGATTTGACTCCTAAGGGAAGAAAACATAATGATGCCCTGCATATATCTATTGAGTGCAGGGGCACTACTCTGGCTCATGTTTTAGTAGATACAGGTTCGTCTCTGAATGTGCTACCCAAGGGTGCTTTAGACATATTGGATTGTGAAGGACTTACATTGAAACCCAACAATATTGTGGTGAGGGCTTTTGATGGTTCCAAGAGAATGGTACACGGGAAGGTGGACATTCTAATTAAATTGGGTTCCCAAACTTTTGACTCCACTTTCTACGTGATGGACATTCGCGTCGTCCTACTCCTGCTTATTAGGAAGCCCTTGGATTCATGGGGCTGGCGTTGTCACTTCCACCTTGCATGAGATGTTAAAATATCCGGTTAATGGAAAGATTGTTACACTCTGTGGCGAAGAAGAGTATATGGTAAGCCACTTTAACTCTTTCAGATATGTCGAGATGGATGACGAGTTCATTGAGACCCCTTGTCAGAATTTTGAAGAGATTTCTCAGACGATCGCTGTTACCAAAGTTGCTGCTATTGTTCCAAAGATTACCATACCTCCACTGAAAGTGGCTTCTCTAAAAGATGCTAAGGTTTTAATTGAATAAGGTGGGTGTACTATTTGGGGCCAACTCCCTGACATCCCCTATAAGTCTGAAAAATTTGGTTTGGGTTTCACTTCAGGAGCTCAAAAAGTTGTTCGTCGTGCTCGCGCCGGAGCACCACCACTATGCATCAGCAACCATGGAGTCAACGTTGTAGAAGAGGCTAACAACGACTATGACCTGGAAAATTGGATCTTCTCTACTATCAACGGTGGACTCAATAATTGGACGGCTAGAGACTTTGTGCCTATCTCTTTTATCTAGGAGTAATTGTTTTTCTGTTTTTAAGTATATGTAATTTTTGAACAATTTAAACTCTAAAATCTTGTGTCTTACCTGAGGTACAACGGTTTATTTGTGAGGGTTATCACACTTCATTTTCATATGTCATTAATAAATCATTGGACGTTTTGAATTCAAATTTTACGTTCTCTGTCTTTCTTTTACTTTATTTTGTCAAAATAACTATGTGTTCTTACACACACCCACATATCAAATTGCAGATCCACATCCACCCTGGATCCCATTAATAACAGTTATGCTATTGCCAGGTATGACTTTGAAATTCCGATCTACCAAGTCGAGGACGAAGGTGAGGAAGCTTGTGAGGTACCAAGAGAACTTGCAAGACTATTACAACAAGAGGAAAGAGCAATACAGCCTCATGAAGAGCCGACCGAGACAGTAAACTTGGGTACTGAGGAGAATAAAAAGGAAGTCAAGATAGGTTCCAACTTGGAAAATGGTGTTAAAGAAAGTTTAATTCAGATGTTACGTGACTATGTTGAGATCTTTGCCTGGTCATACGAAGACATGCTGGGGCTGGATATTGATATTGTGGTTCATCGTCTGCCAGCGAAAGAATACTGCCCTCCAATGAAGCAAAATGTTTGTCGTATGCGTCCTAAGATGTCAGAAAAGATCAAGGCTGAAGTCATGAAACAATTCAATTCTGGATTCTTAGCTGTCACTTCTTATCCACAATGGGTTGCGAACATGGTACCGGTACCTAAAAAGGACGACAAAGTGCGTATGTGTGTGGATTACAGAGATTTAAATAGAGTGAGCCCCAAAGATGACTTTCCGCTTCCCCATATTGATATTCTGGTTGACAGCACTGCACAACATAAGATATTCTCCTTCATGGACGGTTTCTCTAGTTATAATCAGATCAAAATGGAACCTGAAGACATGGAGAAGACTACTTTCGTTACATAGTGGGGCACCTTCTGTTACAAAGTTATGCCATTTGGGTTGAAGAATTTTGGGGCAACCTATCAGTGTGCTATGGTAGCTTTGTTTCATGATATGATCCATCACGAGATAGAGGTCTATGTCAATGATATGATAGCCAGGTCTCAAACTGAAGAAAATCACTTGGACCATTTGCATAAACTATTTGAAAGGCTGAAGAAGTACAAGTTAAGATTGAACCCGAACAAATGCACCTTTGGAGTAAGATCTGGAAAGCTCTTAGGTTTCATTGTTAGTGACAAAGGCATTGAAGTAGACCCTACAAAGGTTAAAGCTATACAAAAAATGCCAACTCCCCACACCGAGAAGGAGGTTAGAGGTTTCTTGGGATGTCTAAACTACATTTCCAGATTCATTTCCCACCTGACCGCTACTTGTGAACCAATCTTCAAATTATTGAAGAAAGATCAAGTAGTGAAGTGGAACGACGACTGCCAGACAACCTTTGATAGAATAAGGGAGTATCTTCAAGAACCTCTAATTTTGATGCCTCCAGTTGAAGGAATACCTTTGATCATGTACTTAACATTATTAGAGAATTCAATGGGGTGTGTTTTGGGGCAGCATGACGAGTCTGGCCGAAAAGAGGATGCAATATACTACCTTAGCAAAAATTTTAATGACTGTGAAACAAGATACTGCTCGAGAAAAATTTATTTGATTTGGCATGGGCTACTCGTTGACTAAGACAATATATGTTGACTCACACTACCTTATTGATATCTAAAATGCATCCTATCAAATACATATTTGAGAAGCCCGCTCTCTCCGGAAGAATAACAAGATGGAAAATGGTCCTAACCGAATATGACATTCAGTACACTACTCAAAAAGCAATAAAAGGAAGTGTACTAGCTGATCATTTGGCTCATCAGGCTGTAGACGACTACCAGTTAATGAATTTTGAGTTCCCAAACAAGAACATCATGCTAATAACTAATTGTGAAGAACCTGGACATGATGAAGGACCTGAAAAAGGATCCCGATGGACTATGGTATTTGATGGAGCTTCTAACACACTCAAAAATGGCATCAGTGCTGTGATTATCTCCCTAGAAGGCTGTCATACACCCTTCACTTCCAGACTATGCTTTAACTGTACCAACAATATGGTTGAATATGAGGCATGCATTATAGGTATCAATGGTGCTATTGACACGAGGATCAAGTTCTTACAGGTATACGGAGAATCAACCTTGGTGATCATCCAAGTTAAAGGATAATGGGACACGAAGCATCCCAATCTCATCCCTTACCGAGATTATGTGATGAATTTGATTCCATATGTTGAAGAGATTACCTTTGAACATGTTCCGCGGGAAGAAAACTAGTTAGTGGACGCGCTAGCTACCATGTCATCCATGTTTAAGGTCAGATGGGATAACGAATCCCCTCAGATCACTATCGAAAGATTAGATGAACCAAACCACTGTTATGAGATTGATGTTGAGGGAGTAGAAGAAAAGCCTTGGTTCTACGAGGTGAAAAGGTATCCCGAATCTCAAGAGTACCCTGAGGAAGCATCCATCAATGAAAAAAAGTTCTTAAGAAGGTTCTCTGCCAAGTTCTTCTTGAGTAACAAAATTTTCTACAAACATAACCATGATTCCACTTTACTACGGTGTGTGGACAAGAGAAGAGTGGAGAAGATTATGGAAGATATGCACGAAGGTATCTTTGGCACTCATTCTCGTGGACACGCAATGGCTAAAAAGATCCTGCGGGCAGGACACTGTTGGTCCACCATGGAAGCAGATTATTATCATCACTCCCGAACTTGTCACAAATGCCAAATCTATGCTGACAAAGTACATGTGCCTCCGGTTCCATTAAATGTCTTGACTTCTCCTTGTCCATTCGCAAGGTGGGGTATTGATATGATTGGAGAGATTAGACCTACCGCTTCCAATGGACACCGTTTCATCGTTGTCGCCATTTATTACTTCACGAAGTGGGTAAAGGCAGCCTCGTTCTCTTTTGTTACCAAGAACACTGTGGCTCGGTTCATCAGACATAATCTTATCTGTCGGTATGGTATCCCAGAAAGAATTATCAGAGATAATGGTACCAACCTCAATAATATTATGATCATTGAGTTCTGTACGCAATTTAAGATCCAACATCATAAGTCTTCTCCTTACCGGCCGAAGATGAATGAAACCGTGGAGGCCGCCAAAAAAAATATAAAGAAGATCGTATAGAAAATGAAGGTAACGTATAAAGACTGGCACGAGATGTTACCCTTTGCTCATCATGGCTACCATGCCTCAGTGCGCACGTCAATAGGGGCAACCCCTTTTTCTCTCGTATAAGAATTAATTTTACTCGTCGAAGTCCAAATCCCTTTCTTGAGAATCATGAAGGATGCAGGTTTAAAAGAAGACGAATGGATTCAGAATCGACTTGACCAATTGAACCTGATTGACGAGAAGAGGCTCGCAGCTGTTTGTCATGGTCAAATGTACCAAAAATGTATGATCAAAGCTTTTAACAAGAAGGTCAGACGTCGGGTATATCAGGTCGGTAACCTAGTAATCAAGCGCATCATCCTGCCACAGGGTGATCCTAGGGGAAAATGGACTCCAACATACGAAGGACCATTTGTGATCAAGAGTATATTTTTTTGGTGGAGCCATGATAATAACCACTATGGACAGTGACGACCTTCCACACCCTGTAAACACAGACATAGTTAAAAGATACTACGCATGAAAAGAGACCCGCTAGGTTGACTGGCCTAAGCAAAAAAAAAGGGCATCCCGGTGAACCAAAAGTGTTCGGGAAAAAATCAGGGATTATATAAAAACATCTGTACACCCAGCAAGTTGAAAACCTAAAAATGTGGCTTGGGCAAAAAAGGGTATCCCGGTGGACTGAAAACCCAAAAGGGTCGTCCAGGAAAAAATTAGGGATTAAAAGTGTATGAATATGTTCCGTTGGATCACCTTACAACTATATTTCATTATCAAATTGACAAGTTCGAATGGTACGAATCAATCCAGTCATCTTCTGCCAAGCAGAAAAGTGATGAGACACTCAAAGATATAAAGGCAATAGTAGAATTGAAACCCAACGGGATTATTTCACATAGTTGTTTTCTTTTATGTACCACTTTGTATATTTCTCAGTTTTACGATGACATTTCTCTTACTAGTATGTTCGTATCCTTGTATAAATATTCCTGTTATAGGCAGACTTTCTCAAATCAATACAAAAATTCCTCTTTTAGAGTCCAAAACTATTTATTTTTATTTTTATGTTTTGTTTACAAAAATGTCCAATGGTCATTTTAAATGAACATATGCACATGAATATGATTACCGTTTACAAATATATGTATAAAAAAGTAGAAAGACAGTTACTAAAGGCTTTAAGAGTTGGGTCAACATCGAAAAGTCATTTGCAAATCCCTATAGAGCAATCACCCCTAGGGGACTATCTTCACAAAATTCATCATCAGCAAAGATACATTCCTCGATAAAAAGGATCAATCATTTCTCTAACATCTTGGAGACTTCCCCATCATGGTCTATGGACCTCTTTGATTCCCCAACAGATTTTCATAAAATCCCTAAGCAGTTATGAAATTTATTTCCCCAGTAGAGTTTATTTCTATGGCTACGGAAGTCTATCCCCCAGCGGAGTTTATTTCTCCGAATTGTTAAAATCTTCTGGAAATAATATTTTGATCAAGATAACTACCTCCAGAGGAGTTTCCA
The DNA here is from genome assembly GCA_948472305.1 of Vicia faba. Classification (NCBI taxonomy): domain Eukaryota; kingdom Viridiplantae; phylum Streptophyta; class Magnoliopsida; order Fabales; family Fabaceae; genus Vicia; species Vicia faba. The sequence continues at coordinate 1,397,634,749 of OX451741.1, forward strand.
CTCACATCAGAGGGTTATTCATTCTTCCCTTCCCAATCAGAGTGCAGGTAACCCATGACAGGCTATCAACTGCCCTTGAAGATTTTTATCCTCAAGAAGAAATCAAAATCTCCCGTGGAATATCCTCTGGCAAAAGGCAAGAATCCCCGGTCATTTAACCTAAAAAAATAGTGAGGAATATCATTCTCCATCTCCAACAACAGTCAGAGATTTATTTTCCCCAGTTCAACAACACTACAAGGAGCAATTGATACACTCACATTCATACATCATTTACAAACGTCATAGCATATACATATAACACAATCTCATTTACTTTGAGAATAACATTCCACAATGCATTTCATACATCATGACATTACATACAGCTAACCCTCTTTACCTTTTCAGGAAAAGATATATCAACAAGACCAACATCATCAATTACTGGTAAGACTAAGCAATCTTATCAGAAACAACGTCTTCTGGCTCAGATTAAATCGACCAATGATTTATTCTGATACTTCTTCTAGTTGGAGACGGTCGTAGATAATTTTTGGCTCAAATAAATTAACCTAAGATTTATTTTGATACTTCTTCCAGATAAAATAAGCATAAAAATCTGTTGGCTCAGATTAAATCGACCAATGATTTATTCTGATACATCTTCCAGTAGATCTTTTTCTGGCTCAATTTAAATCGACCAATGATTTATTCTGATACTTCTTCCAGTCGTAGACCTCTTCTGGCTCAGATTAAATCGACTAATGATTTATTCTGATACTTCTTCCAGTTGAAGTCAGACATAAACATCTTCTGGCTCAGATTAAATCGACCAATGATTTACTCTGATACTTCTTCAAGTTGTAGATATTTTTTGGCTCAGATAAATCAACCAAAGATTTATTTTGATACTCCTTCTAAATAATAACATAACTATCTGCTAGCTCAGATTAAGTTGAACAACGATTTATTCGGATACTTCTCCCAGTAGACCTTTGCTGGCTCAGATTAAATCGACCAATGATTTATTCTGATACTTCTTCCAGTTGAAGTCAGACATAAATATCTTATGGCTCAGATTAAATTGACCAATGATTTATTCTGATACTTCTTCCAGTCGTAGACCTCTTCTGGCTCAGATTAAATCGACCAATGATTTATTCTGATACTTCTTCCAGTCGTTGACATCTTCTGGCTCAAATTAAATCGACCAATGTTTTACTCTGATACTTCTTCCAGTCGTAGATATTATCTGGACCAGATAAATCAACCAAAGATTTATTCTGATACTCCTTCTAGATAATAACATAAGTATTTGTTGGCTTAGATTAAGTCGACCAATGATTTATTCTGATACTTCTCCCAATAGACCTTTGCTGGCTCAGATTAAACCGACCAATGATTTATTCTGATACTTCTCCCAATAGACCTTTTCTAGCTCAGATTAAATCGATCAATGATTTATTCTGATACTTCTCTCAGTAGACCTTTTCTAGATCATATTTAATCGACCAATGATCTATTCTGATACTTCTCCAGTCAAAGACGAATATGCATATTCTCTGGCTCAGATTAAACCAACCGTAGGTTTATTCTGGTACTTCTTCCAGTGTGCAAACAACATTTACTTTGGATGGCATCTATAAGCCTATCTCCTATAAATCTCGGTAATCTCTCCGAATAGCATCTTCTAAGCCCATTCAAGCATACTATCAGCTGACAACGTTACTCCGTGCACTGGTGAACACAAATTTCTGGGCACTTTAGTGTTCAATCATATTCCACCTTCAGATCACGAAAGGAAAACAAGCCAATCTAAAATCCTTAGGTTTAAGACATTTTAACAGGGGCATCTGTTGTACCCTAAAATTTTCCCTCTTATTTTTTCAAAACACACTCCTAAAGGTCCTCAAATGCTCAAGGTTGACCAAGAATTGACCAGATAAATTCTCCTCCTAAGCAATGGACTTCCAATTGGGGTTTCACCTTTCACAAAGAAATTTGGGTTTCAAAGACCTCAAGTGGTTTCCATGGTCCCTAATATGTCCTCAAGAATGTCCATGCCAATTTTCATGCCTTGCATTACAAGTTTGCTCTGTCAATTGCTCAAATGACTGGAAATCAACTGTATTAGATCAAAAGTCAACTATGGTTAATATACAGTCAAACTTCAAGATTTTTGGTCAACATCAAAATTTTAAAGTGGTATCCATCATTTGATCAAGGGTTGATCATGATTCCTCAAGGAATGCTCTCAAATCATCAAGAATCAAAACTTGCTAAATTAAGGTTTCTTAGAGAAAGTCAACTGAACTTTGACCAGGCATAACTTTTACATGCTTCATCCATTTTTCCCCAACCAAAGCGCATTGTGAAGAAAATTCAATTCCCTACAACTTTTATTTTGTCCTCAAGTTCAAAAAATGCATCATTGATAAGATGTGAGCCAATACATTACAGGTCTTTTTGAAAGTCAACAAAAGGCATTTTTTGTCAAGGCAAGTTACATCAAGATAAATTCTCCAAATGCAAAAATGGTCAACATAGAGATTGTAGGGGACATCTTGAGCTTTATAAAAAGTCCAATATCATCTTCAAAAGATGCAAATTCAGAAAGTTAGGACCAGTGCAAATTGGGTAAATTGGTGAAAATTCAAAAAGTCAACTTTGAGCAAAATTGCATTTTTAAGTTCATGGATCTATTTCTTTAAATCCAAACATGTCCATGACCTTATGGAAGACACCTAAAATCATTTCCACCTTGACTTGGTTTTTCTCACTATTTATTTTTATTTTATTTTGATCTTGTTCAAATAAACATAAAATAAAATGGAATAAAATGTGAGATAAATGGGCCAAGTCTATGGGTGGCCTCTTAAGGCCCAAGACAATTCATGTAAGGCTATCACATAACAAGGAAAAACATGCAAACTAAGAGGAGAAAAAAATATTCAAAAATTCAATGTTTGGAAGCAAATTTAAAAGATCATAATGCCATTCAATTAGTTCCTGTTTTGTTAATATAAGGAACTCTGATATATACACATGACAACCCCAAAGCAAGGACACACGCAGCTGCCTCAAAAACCCTAAGAAAATTTCCAAAGTTTCAAAAAAGGTGCAAATTGTTTTCTTACGATCTAGCTTCCTTCTTTCCAATTTAAGGACTCCATCACATTCCTGAAGATACCAGGAGTCTATCCCTGCCTTTTCAAGGCTCGTAGCATCTCACATCGTCGTATCCAAGTATCACTGTTTGGTAAGTTTTGTTAGAATTGAAACCTCATATTCATGCTTTGTTGATACATTTAATGGTTTAATTTGTGTTCAGGGAAAATTTTAGTACATATTTGATGTATCGTATCTGAGTTTTGACGTTTAAAACGCAAGATGCCATTATTAGGGCATCCATGGCCGTA